>JALRML010000070.1:0-65656 GCA_026120125.1 Pseudocercospora vitis
CCCCCCCCCCCCCCCCCCCCCTCCCCCGCCCCCCCCCCCGCCCCCCCCCCCCCCCCCCCCCGCCCCCCCCCCCCCCCCCCCCCCCCCCCCCCCCCCCCCCCGGCGGAGGATGAGGATAAGAAGGAAGGTCTACGGTTCGTTATTGCTCCTGAGGGCGAAGGGAGCTTGAGGCATTCCTTGATACATAATAAATTCTCAGATATGTAGTTGAGGGCTTCTATACTGCGGATCGGTTGGGGAGAGCACATCTACGATCCCAGTCCCGTAGTCATCCTGCGCAATGGGAGGAAGCGAGCGAGTGTTGCACGTGAGGTGATGCAGCAGTACTAATCTCACCGCACGCCTCTCTTTCCTCGTCTCCATTCATATACTGTCTATCGAGTTCACCAGACCACTCGTGTGCTACATCATACAATTCTGTCGTCTCTATTCATTCATTCGTTTCATCATAAATCATAAATCTTCTGATAAGGGGGTATATCCGCTATGAAGACTCCTCACTCACCACGCGTTTCAGACGCGAATTCACCTCCACGTGCTCTCCGGCTTTCAAGTCCTCGGAATCCTGCGAGCTGCCACGGACGGGACCTACGTGGGTGAGCGGTGTGTCGCTGTCGAGGTGATGGCGCAGAGGATTTGTGTCCGAGTTCACGTCCTCGAATCCTCGCTGCCTCGTCCTGGGCTTTGGAGGTATTGCGTCCGGGCAGTCGTGAGGCATGCGGGGCGGATCGGGCATCTGGGAAGCCACGGGTGCGGGTTCGTAGACGACTTCCAGCTCTGCGTTGGTCTTGGGATCGATTAATCTGGGTCGGCGGGAGCGTCCTCTGGATTGTTGCCGGTTGGTGGGACTTGTGGAGTCATAGTTCAGGAGGTTGTGAGTCATCTCGTGGCGTGCTGTGGGAAGAGAGTTGCGGGATAGACGGCGGGATTTCTGGACTTGCGATCCCTCGTGGTAGGCATTCTTGATGTCGTCAACGAGTGGCAAGCGGGCTCGGATCCTCCTAGTGGTGTGCACGGCGGCTTCTGCGGCCTCGGTATGGGTGAGGTAACCGATGCACTGGGCTGTCTCGATTGCGGCGTGCTTCAGCGCCGCCTGTGCGTACTCGAAGCTGACTCCGGCGGCCTGACCGGCGGCAGCAACGGCATTGTGGGACAACAACGACATGTTGAAGTTCTTAGAGCCAGATTTGACCTCACACTTCTCGGTGCGGACCTTTATATGCATGTCAGTAGGCAGGTTGATTAAGAAGTATCGATTCTTCAAACTCAATACCTTCTTCCCCGATTTCTCCTTGGTAACGGCAGTCCATTCTTCGTCCGAATCAAATCCTTCATCACAGTCGAAGTCCTCGTTGAGGTAGTGGCACGGGTCCTTGTTGAACTCGTCGTATACGTTGCGGTTGAAGTGATAGCCATTCACAGCATTGTTGGCAGCATGCGAAGCCTTTTGGTACCATGATTTTGCAGTGTCGGCGAGACCCGCGCCGAATGCCATGGTCGGCGATTAGTCTGTTGGAGCCAGGATTGGCAACGTTTCGCGCGCGCTCGACTTTGTACGATGGACCGCGATATGGAACAACGAATGGCGGCAAACGATGGCGTGTCTGTAGTGTGACTCTGATCGAGATGTGTGTCTTGAGGCCGCAAGCTTCAGGCTCAAGGCGAAGCTTGAAGGTTTAAGCTTCGAGGCACCAGGCCACCACAAGGCAGCGGTCCGTTCCACCATTGCAGCGAGCATTGTTTGCCTTCCCACGAGACTCATGCCTTCGACCGTGAAGACATCTCGACCGTTCAAGAAGTGAATACCATGCCGTTCGAGCTTCGGGCCGAAGGAGAATGGTGATGCCGAAACCACATTCATCAACCTCATGCAATCCCATGCCCGCAGCTTTATAGCATGGCCCGAAACAGCTTGGAATGCAGAGGCCGAAGCACAGCCATCGTAAAGCAAGTCACTGATAACGAATGGTCCTCGATTGACTTGTCGGGTCTCGAATCAGTGCAATGGAGACTTGGCAGCCCGTATCATCTTCGAGGGCATGGTCAACGGAAGCACGGGCCTACGGTCCGACGGCTGGGGAATTCATGTGCTACGGCAGTGGCACGAACTTCCCTTTGTAGAGACGCAGCCTTGTGAGCTTATCATAAGCCAGGTCGAATTGCTGACAAAAGCTTATCGTAAGCCGGGAATGTGGGACCACTCTTCCCGGGATATGGGCGAGCATGATGCACTCACGATCGTGCTTGTCCCAAGAACGGCACTCCCACCTGGTATTACAATTTTCCAGAAGCCGGCAAGGCGCGTCATTATTCATCCAATGTCAGCCTCGCCAAGCTCTGAGACGAGCGTACAGACGGGTTATTCGCTGTACGCAAGTTATCATCAAAGACAAGGTGCGTCTTGCTCTGGCCAGCCTCCACAATTCCCGCATCCCCAGCAAAGACCAGAGGGCAAGGTGTTGAGCACGTACTGTACTAGAGCTTGTTAGCATTCTAAGTGGCAATCTCCGCCAATCTACCACGGATCTCGCCGTCACCATGGCCAGTGAAGATGCTGCAACTTCGAAAAGGTGAGGTACCGTCGTCCAGGAGAGGTAAGTATGCATTCGCCTTCGACACTATCGCTGTGATCAGTGTCGCGAGCATGTAGCAACTGGCTATCGACATTTCTTCTTCTTAAAACTCCATGCTCCCTGCGCCCATGTGAACTCGCAACTTCATGCGTCACACTCGTATAAAGACGTACTGCCGACGATAGTTGCTAGCAAACCCGCATGTGAAAAATGCCTTTCTGGCTTCCCCAATGCCTCTAACACCAAGACTCCGTGCGCTGATCCTGAAAGCCGGACCTGTCCTATGAGGCCGGCTTCGAATCGGCACTTGCTGGGAGCTGATTGGATTCCTCCGTGCGCTTCTGGTAGTCGCTGTTACCGAGTCCGTATGGAGATGTGTGTGGACGCGCCTCTGCTGCAGCGGCGGCTTGCTGCAGCTGGTTCATGCCATCGTGATGGTTATCTTCCCGTGCGGTAATAGGAGCGGGCGGAGGTGCGCGTTGATGCTCCATCTCACGACGCAGTTGCTCTTCTGCGCCATAAGATGGCCGATCTGTGGCTTGAGCGTGCTGGTGAGGAGCGGCACTCGAGAGATTGACGTGCGAAGGAGCTGGTGGGAAGTCGGCTTGGTTTTCCAAAAGTCGCGATTGTAGGCCCAGGATGTATTCTCTCAGCTGATAGTTCTCATTCTGCAGTGTTTTGTAGTTCTGTTCCATGGTCTGAAACTCCTTGACTTGCTCCTCGAGCTTCTTGATGTACCCTTCCTTGCGTTGACGGAAGGCGCGCTATTGAACTGTTAGGAACAAGAATCAATCATTATCGAGAATAGACAACATGGAAGTGGCAAGAGCGATGGACATATTCAAGAACCTGGTATCGGGAACGTTTCCGTGTGACAGATGAAGCGACATACGTTGTCGCCATGACAATATCATCGGAGGATGTTCTACGTTTCCGGTATTGGACCTTTGTTGGGTGCAGCTGGGCGATGCGAAGGAAGCATTGGCCACCTCCCATGGCATTGAGGTTGTTCACGTACCTGTGCTGCTCTATTCTGGGCGGCTCTTTTGCTCGTCGACAGTTCGCGTTTGCCCTTGCGGTCGGCGCCATCGACGTCTCCACCCATCTCGTATTGTCCCGTCACGTTTGGGTCAAGTCGATCGTGGGGACTTTGGGAGTCGGACGGTGGGTATGGATTCTCAGCCGGCTGCTGGTGTCCAGAGGGCGGCGGTGGATATGGAGGGGGAGCGGAGCCAGAAGCAGAGCCACTGGCCGCGAGGAGGTGCTCGCGTAAGCCTGGTTGAAGGGGACCCCAAGAGTCAGCATGGTATGGCGATGTCACGATGCGACAACCAGGAACAGAGGCGAGGGGAGTGGGTGACTAGGCACATACTCATTTCGATCCCTTCCTGGAGGGGACAGAAGTACAGTCAGCATAGGGAACGATTATGCGACAGATGCCGCCACGACGACTACATTACTCACCTGCGCACGCGCGTGTTGCATCTTGCCCGCCGACGCTCGCACCCAGCACACCGGCGTGCCCTTCTGGATCGGCTCGGAGGATGGCGGCGAGCAGCAGAGATAAGCCGGACAGATACTGCCGCCAGTGTGAGGCCGGCTTCGTCGCGCTCTACGTCCCAGGATATGCCTTCTGGGCCGGGCAGAGGGTCGGCGATGAATGTCTGCGCAACGTTCGGGTTAGCTTCGCAATTGCGCAGCGGCGAAATGGCGGACTCGGCCTCCCATCGCGCGCCATCAACTCGTAGGCTGTGGAGGAGTCGAGGGGTGGGCGAGTGGTTGCGCAGTGCCGGAGTTCACCAACTCATCGAGAGGAGCTCGACTTACTAGTCCTACCGTGCGGATTTGAAGCTCACAAGAAGCCCGATGACTAAGGTTGCTGCGTATCAGGCCTTCTTGTATGCGAGGATGTCTTTCCCGTGCGACGCACGGCCGCCAAGTGCCACGGCTACAGCACCTGAGCTGGTCAGCGTTGTCCCCGCCGGGAAGGATCCACTGCCAGTCGCGGCTGGCATTTCCCTCCATCCTACACTGCACTGTACACTGCACAAAATCATCCCACCACCGAAAACCTTGCATCGCGAGGTCGTCCGGTGGCAGACCACGCTCCAGCTCCTGCAAAGCGCAGTAGTGGACTCCAATCCAGCGAGACACCACACGACGTCCCGCGGTAGAAACCCGTGAACATCGCTCCGGAAATATGGGAACAAGCAAGATACGGCGTTTATCATAGCGCTCCGTCTCCGGGCCTTCCGCCCTCAGGAACAAGATGACAAATCGGCTGCGAGCTCTTCCAAGGTTACGCAATAGTGCTCGCTTCCAGGCCGGTTGGTGAAGGCCCGCCATACTCTCTACACGAGCATCATTATTGCACTGTACAGACCGCGCGACAAACGAGACATGTTTATACATGACCGGCGACGACGTGGAAGTTTTCTGTAGGCACTTTGCTGTTGACTTCTGCTAGAATTGACAGAAACAGATATACAGGTAAGTCCATCGACTTTTGAGAGGAGCGTTTTGTCCTATGCATGAGACAATCGAAGCATTCAAAAATGATGGCATACAACTTGTTTGAGATACCCACAGGTATAAAGGTCTTGGCCACAATCGCATTCGTATTTATGGCCGTTTGGGCAGATGGCATAGCACTCTGAGAACTGAAAAAATGTTTTAGTATATCTTGCGAGGCGCTCTATGCGGGAAGAACATACCTGGCGCTTCTCGAGACCTCCTGCCTCTTCCGCCTTGCGCCTGGATGAAGGGTAGCCTGCGTTACCGGCGGTCACAGCTGCCAGGATAGCGCCGAGGACAGTGGAGAGTTGCATCTTGGTCTTGTAATCGAGTTGTCGCTCGCAAGTAGATGCTGTGTTGCGTAGAGTGTGGTAGAGGCAATGTGGTGCAATGGTCTGGAGAAATCCGTCCCTTATGTATTCGCCGTGACCGCATCGCATCGGAAGCTGCAACGAGGATACGAGGCTGACCAAGAACTATGTCCCAGCATGTTTGCATGGTGTGTTGTTGGGCAAAGCTCATCAATACATGCTTCCATACGAGCGGCACATGACGTCCAACAAGAACCCTTGACTCTGCTCCAGCCTTTGTGAAACGGGTGTCCTCGCTGTCGTAATGATCTGATTGAGGCCTTAGGCCAAGTGCAGCTGTCTTTGCATACCGCTAGAGTATTCTTTGCTCTATATGCCAATAAATGTGTAACCCAATGACCATGAGCTTCATCTTCAACTAGTGGTATACAAAACTCGCCGCACTATGCTCGGCACTGGCCAACGCTCATTGCTATAGTGCTGCATATGTTTCAGACAGGAACCAAACCGTTTCCATGCCGGATTGAGTGCCTGCCAAGGTTCGGTGTCAACGACCACGTGGCGGGCTGCAAGGCTTAATGAGTCGACATTTAGATCACGCCGTCACGGTAAGCTTCTCCTCAGATAACAAGCCTTTCCATGGTTGTACCTCCTGCAATTTCCATGTCTGAGGCCACTACTCTTCTGCTGTGCCGTCGTCGGTCTGGTGAACAACCATCGCGAGCATGATCCAGCACATTCACCTCGACCACTTCCCAGTCGTAGCACAAATCGAAAGGTAGAGATGAAATCACAGCAGCTGCGCGTTGCACGCACAGAAAGGTATTCAGCCTGATTTAGATCTATTCAGCATCGCAGTCTGAACCTAGCAATCCCAAGTGCTGACAGCAGTGGATGGTTTCCATCAGATATTCACGAGCTTACAAAGCAAGCCTCACTCCATCCCTACTTGGGTAGGTACGCACTGCATCACTGCATCGATATCCACATATCCTCCCACCATCCCCAATCATGCCCGAATCCCGCTCCACCGAACCTCTCGTATGGATCGACTGCGAAATGACCGGCCTCAACGCCGAAACCGACACCATCATGTCCATCGCCTGCTTCATCACCTCCGCCGACCTAACCCTGCTCGACTCCCACGGCTTCGAAGCCACCATCTCCCATACCGCCTCCCAACTCTCCTCCATGGGCGAATGGTGCCAAAGCCACCACTACGCCTCAGGCCTGACCCAAGCCTGTCTAGAATCCCGCACCACCGCCGAGCAAGCCTCTTCCGCCCTGCTCGCCTACATTCAACGCTTCGCCCCCGAGCGGAAGAAGGCCTTGCTCGCGGGGAACACGGTGCACGCGGACAAGACATTCTTGGCGAAAGAGCCGTGGAGGCAGGTCGCGGGGCATTTGCATCATCGCATTTTGGATGTCAGTTCGATCAAAGAGGCCGCCAGGCGTTGGGCCCCGGATGAGGTGATTGCGAAGAGTCCGTGGAAAAAGGGTCGGCATGAGGCGAGAGCGGATATTTTGGAGAGTATTGAGGAGGCGAGGTATTACAAGAGGGTGTTCTTCGATCAGGCGACGGTGGGTTGAGCGGGAGTTGTGGTTTGTTGTGCGTGAGTGCGTGCGAGCAACGGGATGCGGTCGAGGACTTCATGTTCAGCAGATCCAAGATGAGCCTGCACGGTGCACGCACATTGGTGAGCGTCGCTTGTTTTGGGCATTGCGTACCGGAATTACTCGCCCGTTCGGTCGTCTCCATGATGTGGTAGCCGACTCAGAATGCCCAGCCGTAAAGCGAGAACGTTTCCTAACATTTATTGGGCTGATGGAGCGGTAAGGCTGAAGCTGTTTGAACGGAGTTTTGAGAAAGACGGCAAGCAGAGGAGCTATGATCTGTCATGTGCAGATGAATAATGCTGATGTCTAAAAACCCAGGTGAACGAATCCACTGGAACGGAGAGCAACGGGAATGGTCGTCTCGAGGACACTGGACTTCTGGAACTGAAGCAGTGGACATGGACATAGTTCCTCTTAGACTTGATCTTCAGCGGTCATTGTGAGGCGTGTCTAGCGCGAGCTGAACGCGTTCTGAATACCTCCTCTGGTGGAGATCCGAACCCTCGCCGTATGGCAATATGGCTGTAGGGTATACATTCAATCTGAGCGAGATGGCAGACGGGGACAATCCCGACTGAGGGGGGGGACTAGTCGTCAAATGCTAGAGGCCTGCCTAATCGATGCTTTTCATTATGTACCATATGTTCTCGGCTAACCTCAGCTACTTACAGCTAGTTCCCACGCCCGGGGATCGTCCCCGTTTGCGACTTCGCCTAAATTGACTTTGGCCTGCCCCGGTACTTGGGACTGGGGAGCTCTGGAAAATGCTGGTGAAATCTATAGTATACAGCATAGGAGGACGTTCAGCTTTTCATATAAAGAGACGATGCAAGCCATGGCACGCCATAGACTCCACTCTCGATGGTAGCCAGACTGTAGCTTAGTAGTTTGAGTAGCGTTAGCGGTGTTATCGCGTAGGAGGATTCGCTGCGCAGAGTGTGTCACGGCAGACTCAGATGAACGCAACACCCGACTACACATTCACTAGTGACTTCGAATACTTCATCCATCCCTTACATGTCATGGAGATTAGAAGTCTGAGACCTCTCATTCAAAGCTGCCATACTTTCATTAAACATGAGCGCCACAGATCTACAAGCGTTCTTGCGCTTCCTGACTCAAGATGCCAAGGTACCATTGGCGACTGCTATAGGCAAAGTAAAAGAGTTGCAGACCGTGAGGTTGGGTTCGACGGAAGCATTGGCCAAAGTGAAAGCAGAAGCCATCAAGGGCATTTTTTCCGACGAGAAGGTCGCAAAACAGGTCATCTCGGCAGCAAAACGAATCTCCAAGAAACGGGCAGCTGGCGATGACACGCCAACAACACCGAAGAAGAGACGCAATCAGAGTCTGTTCTCTGATGAGCCACTTCCGCCCGCGGAGTTCGAGAAGTCCTTGCAGCTTCCGTCCAGCGATGCCAGTGAGGGAGAACTCCAGCAGACTGTCCTGTATACGAACCGAGCGCCTCTTGTGCTTGCGTTCCTCGCTGTCTTGCTCAAACATACTATGCCCGAGCAGCCCTTGTCAAGCAGGTTGAGCTTGGCACAGGCGTATGTGAGCGTCACGAGCAGATCACGAGCCTTGTATCTTGGCATTGAAAGTGGCAAAAGTGCTGAGGAAGAAGGGTTTGGTGAAGGTCAGCCAACTGTGATTGTGGGGGGCAAGGAAATCAAGGTCATCCGAAGATGGGGCTATGAGTGGAGGAACGGGGGTGATGACGAGGTGAAGAAAGAGGATCGGGACCCCGCCAGTGATCAAGATGGAGGAGCGGACGATTTCGAGGAAGAGAAGCCGGCACTGTGGGGTCTGGACTTGGAAGCGCTTAAGAAGTCAGGGAGCGAGAAACAACCTGCACAAGTCCAGATTGGTAATCATAGCACCTTGCCTATCTACACTCCTCAATCTGCTCGAGCATATTTGCTCAAGTCGTTCGACACTGCACCAGCCACTGGCTCTACCACCTCGAAGAAGCTGTCAGCCGGAGCCAAAGCAGCGGAGAAGGAGCAAAATCTCGGCAAGCTGCTTCGCGCTCTGGACCTGCTGTACGACGCTTGGGCATCAAAGCTGACTCCAGCTGAACTTGACAGCAGGACCTGGAGTTGGTATGTGAAGGTCAGGCCAGCGGTTGCTGATGGCGCAGCCGGCTGGGGCGGTAAAAATGAGTTGAAGTTGGCCGACATTCTGGCTCTCTGCCCGGGATCATGAGTGTACGTTCTGCTTCCCTCTTCCTTCTCACGAGCGAGACGGCAACCATTGGGCCAACTTCTCCAAGCTGCTGAATCCAACAGCTCGCGCAGTCTCGAAGACTTCGTAAAGACTTCCCGGAGGTTGATCATCCAACCATTTCAACTCACCTCGCTTTTCGGCTGTCTCACGATCGATCAATACCGCGTTCCAACCCGCATTCAGAGCCCCAGTGACATCCTTGTCATACTCGTCGCCGATATACACTTTCCTCCACCGTCCCGGATCATCTCCGTCCTCCTCTCCTTTCACTAAGGTCCTCAAAACCTCTTCTGCCGCGGCAAAAATCCTCTTATCTGGCTTCTCGTGCCCAACATCATACGACATAACCGAGAAATCCACGTCATAAGCTCCCGCCACGGAGCTCAAAGTGCTCGGCGCGGCGGCACCATATCTCAGAGGACTGACCTTCAATCCAAACGAGCTCAAAATATCGGGAACCCGATCATCAGAATTCGTGATCACTCCAATCACGACCCGCGTCTTCTCCGCTGCATGCGCGTGCCGCAGCTGCGTGATCAGAGGCCGAACATCCGCAAACAGCGTATAGCCTTCATCACACCAGAAGCGTTGCAGCAGCGTATGGACCATCCCTTTGGGCAAAGGCTCATCGGACTTGAGGAGGGGCTGGAAGGTCTTGTGGATGATCTATATAATTGACATAAGCACTTCATTTCCAAGCCACGTGCAGCCCAGAGCGCTCGCGACATCTACTCACATTCCGCCACCAAATCTCCGGCGTCAATCCCTGTGCCTTTCCATAATTCGGATTCTGGCGGGATTCTTCTTTGAATGCTGTGCATGACTTTGTGAACTCGAACTTTCGCGAGCAGCTCACCTGAGAAAAAGGACTGCTGTTGCTTCACGTACCCGTCCTGAATGCTTTCCCGACATCGTCATTGTTGAATCCGCTCAGTCCATAGGCGCGTGCGACATCGCCGTATTGTTGGCTGATGGGCAGACGCGGTTTGAAGAGGGTTCCGAAGGCGTCGAAGCAGAGGAGCAGGTTGCGGGGAGGCATGGTGTGGGGGATTTCGGTCATTTATGGTTGGGATACATGAGGTTATTCTGAGTTCACAGGAAGGTTTTCAGTGGCTTCGAGAAGAGAGAAGGTTGGAGTTTGGCATGGCGATGTGGTTGCTTGATCTTGAGTATGGAAAGTCTACTGTACAACAAATCTGACGTTGGCCGATTCGGTTTCGGCTCTTTCCGCGGGGTCCGCTGGGCGGCTTATACTTTTATAAAGCTCAACCTGCGAGAGGATTCTTTTTCTTTTTCGGCTTAGTAGCAGCCTTTTGCTCTCAGGAGACTGCACCCACGATCTCACACGCTTGTCGTCGATATATGCTCAAGCCATCGGGGCTCGGCCAAGCTTAAATTCTCGTACAAGTGGAGGACGAGGTACGGTGGACATGGGTTCGGATCCGTACCTTTCCTAGAGTGAGACAGCAGCCAAGGATGCATACCAGGAAGAGAAATATCAGTAGCCGCGCTGCTCCCTGCCCTCGTCAGGCTCTTCGCCGACCTCCGTGTGTCGCTCAGCACTCACCAACGACAAACTCTGCTATACTGCACTCGATCACGGCCCGTGCTTCAGCTCGTGAAACGAACAGTCCCATCGATGCAGTTCTTCCCACAGACTCTCGTCCTCGTGGCATTCTGCCTGTCCTAGGTGCTACGTCCATTGAAATGATTGCTGTCTCCTCGACTTACAGTATTCCAGACGGCAGACTTTTACGTAACCCGCGAAGTCGGTAGTTCGCTATACCCCGATGGTCTTTGCTACGCGGTGGGTGTCAGGGACCCGGCTTCATGCAACTAGGATCGAGCCTGTGCTCGCGACGGACGCGTACGTATGGACCTGGAACACGGTGATTCCGCATGGTGCTCGAATGTAAAATGCACAGATTGGACGCATCGATTCACTCTAGGGTTACAGAGTATCCTTGTTCATTCGACTGTGTGTATTTTGGATGGAAGGCGGATGCAGGCCCCTGGGAGCTACCTCGGACTGGAACTAGCATATAGACAAGCAATTGGGATCACTATGCGTGCTCTGGGCTCGGGACAACTTCGAGGGATTTCGGTGGAGGCAAGAACTCGAGTCAGTAGATTCTCTAGTGTCTGGCCTTGGTGCAACCTGTAGGTAGACTTATAGAGGTGTTCCTCTCTGCTTCTTCCCATCCTGTTTCTCGCTCAGCACTTAGCACTCAACACCAACAACAACAACAACAACCACCTCCTCAGCGGCACCAGAAACGTTATACTCCAAAAGAGCCACAACGATGCATATGAATTTCCTTTTCAGGACACTCGTCCTCTCGGCGTTCTTTAGCCTAGCTTTTGCTGATAATGTACGTGTCTTGGTCAAGGCTGCGTACTCGACTGATAGTATTCTAGGGATCGGATGACTTCATCGGAACCTGCGACCTCGGCGATAATACATACACCGCCGGCTACTGCCACGCGCCGGGTTATGTTGGGAGAGCTCCATGTGACAAGGATCAAAAGTGTAGTGTGGCAGGAAACGGCTGCAGAATCGATGTTCATGATGATCATGTAAAGTGCCACTAGTCGATACGGCTCGAAGACCTCTGTGGTTGTAGAGGACTCTATTCACTCGGATGTTGGGATTTCGAAAGGGAAGGTGGATGTCTTAAGAAGCGGCATCGAGAGAAACGACAATTTCTCGAAGCCTAGAGCAATTCCGTCGTTATAGAGAATTGTTGTATACGATTTAGGTATTGCTATAATTTTGGAATTTCAGAAGGAACGCGGATTTATTCTTCAGTGACATCGAGAGAAGCGGTTATTAATCAAATCCTGGGACGATCCCATCGTTATAGAGGAAAGCTGTAGATTATGTAGGCGTTGCTATAATTACAGTAGAGGCGCGGACTGATAAGACTCTTAGGATGGCAAAGTCGGAGAAGTTGGAGAATGTTCGAGGGACGAAGGGGGTGGGCAAGGACTCGTGTGAACAATTTACCTAAAGTTTCGCAAGTGCGCCACCCGTGGATACAGAGGCATTATAAACTGCATGTGCCCTCTGCTTTCTGCCAACCTGTTACTCTCGCAGAATTGAATCACGACATCCTCCACGACCCCAAACACATTACTACTCAACAACCTCAGGACTTGGAATTCGGACTCCAACACACCCGCAACGATGCATTTCATCTTGAAGACACTCGTCCTCTCGGCTTTCTGCCTCCCTTATGCTCTTGCTCAGGTATGTCTCGTGACAAAAATATTGTATACTCGACTAATAGTGTTCTAGGGATGGACCGGAACTTGCCAGCCGGAGATTAAGAGCAAGTACTTTCCTCTTGGCTCGTGCACTGCGGAAGGGTACACTGGGAAAGCTTTATGCACTTCTAAATGTACCAAGTCATGGAACCCGTGTACCATCCACGAGTATCAGAATACCGTCGATTGCATTTAGTAACCGCCTTGGATGGAGGATTGATATGTGGCCGGGTTTGGAAATTTCGGAGGAGAAGTGGATTTGTTCCGTGGCAACGAGAGAGAAGATCACCACTTGACGCCTCGAACAACTTGATGGTCATAGGGGATTGTTCTCTTCTCAGGTTCTCGAATCTGAGGGGGGAAAGCGCATTTCCTAAGTGGCAACGAGAGGCGTGCTCGACACCCCACTACGTTCGGCTGTGAATAGGTGGAAATTATAGTCTGGTAGGCTAATGCTACACCACATCTTTCCCACCTCATAGAGTGGTGCAAGCTGTCACCTCCAAAGATCTTGCGGCTGGACATTGACCTCGTGGAGCACGGTCTCAGTATAAAGTATCTCATGGTCCATAGCCTCGCTGATGTCATCCAAGGTTCTTCCATGGCCGGATCATGTCGGAGAAGGGGAGAACAGTGGTGTCCAGTGGCCCGGTGTAGCTGGCGAGAGTGATTAGGAAACTTTTGTGACAGTCTGTCTGTCCTCTTGAGCACTGCAGCGATGGGAAGTTTGGCTGTTAGCTTTGTGGCGAAGCTCTCAGGCTACCTCATTGATGATGTCGATATCGATATTGATTTAGTCGTTCTTCTCCTACATACTGATACGAGTGATGCTTGAGCGGAGTGAAGCTTGGTCGTAGTCAGGAGAGGTCATAGACTTGACGGCCTTAGGCATGAATGTATTTAGGCTCGAAACACCGAAGCGCTAGCAAGGATGGTCAAGTCCCTGAATTTGGGCACAGCTAATCTTCGTTTGCTGGGCATTTTCTGTCGCTGGCGAAACCACACTTCGGAGACATTTCTGGACCAAATCTCGCAAAATACCCAGAACTGAACATTATGGCGACTGCTTCTCAGCAACCGCCGCTCAAGGCCGACGACCACATGGCGGGCATGGCGCACTCTGAGGTAGAACAAGGCATCGATGGAGCATGAATACTTGGTTCTGACTACAGAATAGGCCCATTACTTCAACTCATACAACCACCATGGTCAGTTCTGGCTTGCAGATGACCGCAGAGGTTGAAAATAGCGCTGACTGGTATTCGAAATGAAGGCATTCACGAGGAGATGCTGGTCAGTGATCACGATCGAGCCCAGTAAGCAGCAATGACATTTTCAGCTAACGGAAGACGCTGTAGAAAGATGAAGTACGCACCAAGTCATACCGCGATTCGATTTACAACAACCGCCACCTCTTCAAGGACAAGGTCGTGCTCGACGTCGGCTGCGGAACTTCGATTCTTAGCATGTTCGCAGTGAAGGCTGGCGCAAAACACGTCATTGGAGTAGATATGTCAACCATCATCTACAAGGCGCGCGAAATTGTCGCGGCGAACGGCATGTCGGACAAGATCACGCTGCTGCAGGGCAAGATGGAAGAAGTGGAGCTGCCCTTTCCAGAGGTTGATATCATCATCTCAGAGTGGATGGGCTACTTCCTCCTGTATGAGAGTATGTTGGACACTGTGCTGTGGGCTCGCGACAGGTATCTGCGCAAAGATGGCAAAGGCCTCATCTTCCCGGACAAGGCTACTATCTTCATGGCTGGGATCGAGGACGGCGACTACAAGGATGAGAAGATCGGGTGTAAGTGGGAGGTGTACAAGACAGTCGGGGTACTTGCTGACAGACTGCAGTCTGGGATAACGTCTATGGATTCGATTATACCCCACTCAAGCTCACTGCCCTCACCGAGCCACTTGTCGACACAGTGGAGCTCAAAGCTGTTGTGACTGACCCATGCGCGGTGCTGACTCTCGACCTCTACACCTGCACGACTGCCGACCTCAACTTCAAGCTTCCATTCGACCTCTCCGTACGGAGAACAGACTACGTCCATGCCATGGTCGCCTGGTTTGACATCGAATTCTCCGCCTGCCACAAGCCTGTCCGCTTCAGCACTGGTCCTCACACCAAGTACACCCACTGGAAGCAAACCGTCTTCTACCTCGCCGATGTTCTCACCGTCGAAGCCGGCGAACACATCACAGGCGAGCTCACATGCAGACCCAATGAGAAGAACCGGAGAGATCTGAACATCGCTGTCGATTACAAGCTGCAAACTGAGGATCAGGGGAGGATTGCAGACGGGCATTGCGAATACACGATGTGCTAGTTGGGCAGTTTAGCATGGCGTTATGGCGCAGGAGCGGCAGATGACCACTACGAATGATGGTCACGCGGAAGAGGGCATGCCGAGCATAGCGGGCTTTTCTTGATTTGTATCACAGGGGTTGGGTCGCAGCTTTAGCTTCGCTGACCGTGTACAATGTTGTGCAAGACCGGCTGAAAACGCCGGCCGAATGGCATGGCGTATGTGAGATGCCGAGCTTGAGAACCAGTATGACACGTGGAATCTCATTCACTGACCGATGAAGATTCGGCGCGCCGACAACCTTGGAAAAAATGCCTTCGCCATGCTCGTGGAGGTGTGCAAGCCGTGACTACTCTGCAGATCTGCGTGCTTGGTTCCCCGGATCGCTACTTCTGAGACTCACAGGAGTACCTGTGACTTCGTGCGAAGATGACGCCTACAGGATCAATGTGTATCATATCTGCTCACTGTCGACGTGCTAGGTTCCACAAACACCACTATACAACCCTATGAATTCGGATCAGTATCGAATCACTGCAAGTAGATCAGCATCATGTACGTAGCGAACGGAGAATCAGCTGCTCTGCCTCCCTTCCCAATGGATATCGACGTTTCCATTCCTCTGGCGACTGAGGGCGCAGCGCTGATCTGCGACACGAATATGACCATGGCCAAAGGATGCCCTCCCTCGGTGAGACTCACCGTCGTACCTTACCTGGTGTTCGGCTCCACAGAGAACAAGAACAAATGGACGCTGCTTCCTATCACCGAACGCATCGGTCTACCCATTTTGGCGGAAGTAGCCAGTAGCCACATGATGTTCGAAGCCATCCGCGACACCTGGAATGAGATCCAGGCTGACGACAGGAAATTTCCCGTGTCTGCTTTGGCGGAGGATAATTCTGCATTAGCGCTCTTCAGCATGGATTGTAGAGACAACGCAACCGATGAGCAATTCGGCCAGCCACTTCTCTAGGCGAGCAATGAATGGTATCTTGTCCGAGCCGATGGAAAGCACATCCATCCAGACCACGTTCTCACCATCCACGAGTTCCTCGAAATCCAACATCGCGAATGGAAACGGCTTCTGGAGCACGGTGAACCTGCTGCAGCCCGGCTTTGGTTTATTCAGAACGTCTCCCCGAGCACCTTCGTCGCCTTCTGGCGGAAGCGAAGAGCAGAATACATCTCATGTTAGGAACATACCGGACATACTCCCCTCCTCCCACACGGCATCCTCTGTCCCGTGGAGTTGCCATTTCCCGCATGTAAGTTCTGTGGGGCGGAGATTGCTGCGGACGGGACGATTCTGGTGCCTTGTATCAATTGCAAGACGGCACATTACTGCAATGCGGTATGTATGGCCAACGATCGGCAAATTCACGCATATCTGTGTCCGTTTTACGCGACGGGCGAGAAAGCGGGTGATCGCCCTCATGGCATGACGGTGCCGGAGGCCATGCAGCGCCAGACACGCTTGCTCAACCGGAAATATGGCGGTGTGCAAACTAACGTATGATCATGGGCAAAGGTAATCAACGACCGGCTCGGTGAGCGCAGAGCTGGAGGGGGATACACTGACAACGGCAGTGGAGAAGAATAACACGGATCAAGCATGTGGCAATGCCTCTTGAAGCGATTCTAGACTTTTGACATGCTCAAATCTGGTTGCAATTCCACGACTTGACAAACCATTTAGCACAAGTCCAAGTCTTGCCTCCATCAGACGTATCCAAACATCCGTTGCCGCCATGTGTATCCTTCAGCTTGGGATCCGGCTTCGAGAGTCGTACGAAGATATCTGACCATTCTATCCAATATCAGCACGTCCTATCCGCAATGGCACCGAGATCTCACGTACCGTGACCAGCAATCATTCCTGCCGGGTGTGTGTGACATTCTACAGATGTGCCGGCGCCGATTGGATTCTCGAACGGAGTAGATGTACTCGACACAACCTGACCATCCACTTCGACTGTGGTCTGCATTGTGCTCCCATCACTGAGATAATGCCACGTCATCGCCGTTCCTGGGTTCAACTGCACGGTCGTCCCCTTGGACGGGTTACCTGACGGCTATCCGGGAGGGTAGATAAGCATAGCTGCCAAGTGAAAATCGTCAAGTGGGATACTTACATGCAGGACAAACGCATTGGCACACCACTGCGCTCCGTTACAATTCACGTCGGTCGGTGGGCCGTTGTATACAATCGATTGATACAAGTCTTGACCTTTCGTTCCCAGGCCAAACCAGAAGGACGCAAAGCCGGTCACGGGCGCGGGCGTGGAAGGGAGTTTGATAGTTGCGCGCGCTTCCAACACCACCGCTCCCCCCGTCGTTGGTCCAACGAACCACGCGCCTGGTGCCATTGCTCCATGACATCCTAGCAGCAAGTGTGTGCTGACCAACAGTAAAGAATAAATCATTGCGTTACGCCACGTGAGAGCGTATGGCTTAGTATGCAAGGAAAACAGGTCCGTTTCTGATTGTCGGGGGGACTTTGCCGTCCTATATACAACATTCTACACTAAGTTTCTGTCACCCTTTTCCTAGCTGTTTTTCCCTTAAATTACCTCCAGGCCTGGTGCTTGGGTGTGAAAAATGTTATGGCAAACTTAGTCCGGGGTTCTCCATGTAATGTTGGCAGTCCAACAGCAACTTACATCCCGCGTCCTCTGGATGATCATCGTTGGCAGAGCTAGCAGCAAACATCTCGTGAACTGCTGGAACATTTAGTGTACAATGTCCTCGTCAATGGGCGGTTAGCCGAAGATCTTTCATACACGTGCTTGTTCTTACGCCCAGCCGGAATGTCATAGAACAAACGTGTTGGTTCATGTGCTCCATGATGAGACTGGGGTTGGCAGATCGGGATACCGGGTACTTGCAACTCATAACATACCAGTGCTGCTAGTGGAGTTAAGGTCCCTAGAAGAGGGGAATGTAAGCCTTCAAAGAAGATTCGAGTTTCATTTGTTCGAGGCTCTGTTAACGGTTACATGAAGGCTTTTCGGCTGATAACATTGATAGTTATAAGAAGAGCCTTAGGAGAAAAGAAGCGGATTGTGCCTTAAGCCTTGCGCTGTTTTCTTTTGCAACTTTTGGGAGCTTGTGTCGTCGTCGTCATCGTCTTTGGCTGCTGCGGCTGAGCAGTCCTGCCCCGACTCTCTTTGAACCCCGCCAGATCCGCCGTCGTTTTCCTTTTCTGCTGTTGCTCAAGCATCCTGTGCCGTTCCGCTTTGACTTTTGGTCGTTTTGCTGTCGTCCTTTTCTTCTGCTACTGCTGCTGCTCCAATGCGCTGAATTGTCCTTCCGCTTTCAGTCGCTTGGCTTTTTTCTTCTGTCGACCCCTTCTGCTGTTCTTCTTCGATTTCAGGCGGCTTGGCTGTTTTGTTTCGCTGGCGCTCTTCGGCTTTCAATCGGTTTGCTGTCTTTTTTTCCTGGGCCATGCGCTGTTCCTCCTCGGCTTTCAGTCGGTTTGCTGCCTTCCTTGCTTGAGCTTTCCGCTGTTCTTCTTTGGATTTTAGTCGGTTGGCTGTCTTTTTTCCTGAGCCCTCCGCTGCAGTTCCTTGGCCTTTAGTCGGTTGGCTGCCTTCCTTGCCTGAGCCATGCGCTGTTCCTCCTTAACTTTCAGTCGTTTTGCTGCCTTCCTTGCTTGAGCTTTCCGCTGTTCTTCCTGTGCTTTACTCCGTTGGGCTGCATCGTTTTTCCTTCTCTTCGTCTTCTTTTTCTTTTTCTTCTTCTTCTTCTTCTTCGTCGTCGTCGCTCTCTTCTGTTGGGGCCTCTGCTGCTCTCCTTCGGCTTGCGGTCGCTCCGCCGCATCCATCTCCTTTTTCTCCTTTGGACAGATAGTATCTAAGAACTGGAACCACTCGAAGGATCTATCGTTTGGCCAGCCTTGATACACGAAACTTGCCGCGCCAGGAACTGTGGGATGCACATAGTCAATACGAATCGTATGTTCTTCACTATCTTGACCCTTGAGTATCGGCTCTTCAATATTCTGATAATTTGAATGCGGCCTTTTACTATAGATGTTTGGTGGCGGATTTGTTAGCACAATGGCATGCCGCCCGTAGCACGCATGTCGAGCGAACAATCCAGACGCTCCTTTCATCAACGAAGACCACGATTTAGATGATTTTCGAGACCGCAGGCTTGTTGGACCGTGATCACTATACAGCGAACCCATTGCCATGGCCAATGTCTTCAGATTATTTTTGTTCGCCCAAGCTTGTGCGACTGACGGTGATATACCCGTCCAGAAAACAAGTGCAGTGTCGTCCTTGAGTGTGGCTGTGAATACTTGCTCCAACTCTTCGACCTCATTGCGATCAAAGTACGAGGAGAGATCCATAACGCTTGCCTCGCCATGATACAGCAGCAGTGTGTACATCGATCGAACAGGGTCGGCTGAGAGTAGTAGAAATGGGAAGATACAAAGCGGGGTGCGACGTCTCCAAGCGGGGCAGTGTATAGGTACCTTATAGGAACGATTTCGCGAAACCGTGCATAACAAGGCAAGCTTCTATACTAGCAAGACATTGGGTGAAACAACATCCCTGTTCGCGAGGGAGGACGAGACTAGTCTCGGCTGCTTGATCATAGCCTGCCGCTCGAAGTAACTCTCTCGATGGTGGAGTCGATACTGTACTGTATCAGCTCCATTATTTGTTGGTTTCCAGGAGAGTAGGAAGTTGGCACATATCGCTAGAGTGCCGGATATATACGACCCCGGCGCATATTGTCATAGCTTGCATTGGGCGTCTTGCATCGCCTCCCCCTCTTTCTCGGACTTCTATGCTTCCTACCGAAAGCTCTCCAGTGAGTTGTAAGCTTGGAGACCTCGTGTCGACAACTTTTGTGGGAGTGCAGACGCAAAGGAGCTCCTTGTCATCATCGAGTCGGTGGGGTAGCAGTCGAAGGATTAATGCTCCTGTATTACGAGGAGCGTCGTAAAAGTGGAAAGATGAATGAAGGCTCCAACGGAGACAATGATTGGTATTCTGTACAAGGTCGATCTCCGCACGGTCGACAAATCCAGCGCCATGCAAGTCTAGCAGATTTACAAGAATCGTACGTCTCGTCCCTTTGACATCCTTTTACCGTCCAGTTATCCAGCTCGTCCAGCTCTTTGCTATAATAGAAGCTGAATCTGACACCAGCTGGGCTTGTCGATCCAAAGGTCCACCAGCAGGCTGTAGTACCTCTCGTACCATCTCGCCGCTTCTTCTCTGCGAGTCGACCTTGTCTTCCACTGCCTGTATGAAGCTTCTGGTGTCTTGTATTGCAGTGCTTGCTGCAGCTTCTGTCGCTGCCGCTGCAGCACCTAATTTGCCTCCTTTCTGCTCCTCTTGCGCCGCGCCCGACGTCAACCAATTTGTCGCGCGCTTCAGAATCCCCGGCTTGTTCTTCCTCGCCACCTCCGCCTCCATAGCCGCTCTTTCTCGATTTATGAGCAGTATCTGATCCTCTGTCGCGGCTCCTTGTGCCTCGGCCTGCCGCGCAATGGCCAGATCTCTGGCTGATTCCATCTGCTTCTGAGCCAACCATTCATTGCGTTTCCGCCGGTTGTGCATGAGCATATCTGTTATACCAGCGGTCGCCACTGCACCACTGACCACCGTCAAGCCTATCAGGCTCAGCGCGGTCACTCTGTGTGCTCGATCCGCCCATATTCGCCCGATTCGTACCGTTTTGTCGAAGGTCGTTTCCTTTCCCTGCTTCGCCAATGCTGCCGCTGCCCGTAACCGCGCAATTTTTTGCTGTGGACTTTCACCAGCGGGCGCTGATCCGAACTGTATCTGTGTTCCCGTTGATGCTGGATTTGATGTGAAGGTCGTTGAGCTCGGAGGTTTTGTCGAGACATATGGACCAGTGGAAGTGAAGCGCGTGGCATCGGATGGTGTTCGAGCCATCTCTGGATCTGGATCGAATACAGAGAATAGTTCCACGGCTTGTGGGCGTTGTAATGCCTGTAGTGGTTGCTTCAGAATCAATGATTCTCCTTGGAACTTTTGCCAGATGCATGATGGAAGTCCCGCCGATCAAGCCTTGGCATCTCCGAGCCTCCGACTTCACCTCTCCCTCCTTCCCTTGCTGAGCCTCCTCCTACATTCACAGATACCGCCCAGCCACTATAAAGTCCTCCCGGACTAGCAAAACTGCCTGCAATCGGCCATGGAAGTAGAAGGCAGCAATTCTGAGCAACCAGATCTGGCAGCAATTCTCGCCACTCTTGCCAAGTACGGAGGCGATGCTGGATCTACGCAGCCCAACACTCCCGAGTCTAAACACACAACGCCTTCAACATCTTTCCGTGACGGTAACAATACTAGCTTCGAATCGGGCCAGAAAGCACAAGATCCACGGCTCAGGCCCCAAAGTCGATCGTCTGTGGCTCCTGCTAAGCCGATGATCGACCCTGCCACCATTACGGTCTGGTCAGAGGGCCTGCGATGCGTAACCAAGATTGCAGCCCAGAACGACCAATTTGCAGAGATTATCAAGAGGGTAAGCTGGCCACATGAGCACCCATTGGGACCCGGAGAACCCATTGACGCCGGATGTAGATGATCAAGGACCAGAGAGCGAACGAGATGCGCTGGTACTCGGAAAGACAGCGTCTCAAGCAAACGCAAGCCAGTCGCTCGGCTTCTGCTGCTCGTGCCCATTCCATCTTGAAATCTCTCAACACAAGCTTCTATGGCCAGCCTCCAGAGGTGAATGAGCCGGAAGTAGATAAGGAGCAAGAGCTCGCGGACTTTGACCGAAAGCTCTATTCTGCGCAGGTCGCTATGGAGAATGCTATGATTGCCGAGCTGAAAGGGCTTGGAGTGCCTTTCTTTGGCACCGATCCAAGTCTGATCGTTTCAAATGATCATGACTCGAGCATGGCGGCGCAGAATGAAAGCAGACCCAAATGGAGCCCATCGGTAACTCAAGACCAACTGATGAACCTGAGGAGACGTATGGTACAACACTTGGAGGATTTGTACAAGGATTGATAGCTGGGTCAACGATCTGAACAGCGCCATGTGAAAGCGGTAAGTGATATTAAGCACTGTAATTTCGTCACTTCCAGCTTCTGGCGCTTGAAGGTTGTATACGCACATGACTTTGAAAATCCTCACATGCTGAGATACCAGGAAGTCATTGTAAAGCGCGACTTTCATATGCGCATCCGGTAGCTTATGCTGTACATGACTTCAACCAACTTCAAGCACACTTGAACCTTACACAGACGGCCCACTGTGGTGCGAAACATTCTTTTGCTTTACAAGCGAAAGTTGGTACGCAGGTCTGACCTAGCGAGCACATCCAGCACGACCATCTGCAACTCGCCTAGATGAAGCTGTCGCGCAGCGTTGTCGCGGTCGCGGTCTCGATCCTGAGCTACGTCACTTCCAGTGCTGCAGCAGTGCTCGGGGACAGCGGCAAAATCCCAAGTCCAGGCAGAAACCCACTCAATGCCGTCGATGCGGCGAAGCCACATGCTGTCTATACACAGCAGCCATCTTCATACTCGAAAATCCTTGGCCAAGATTCCTGGCGCGTCTCGACCACAAGCATCCCAGGTGGCGCCTTCGTACGGAAGCGCGCAGCAGAGGCGCCAGTATCGAAAGCCTCATCCGATCTTCTGCGTGACAAGAGACTTTCGTACGAGACTCGCACCGCTGTTGCCACAGTCTACGAGACAAATCACGTTACCGTGTTTGCCAGTGCTGCCAGCAGCAGTCTCGACTACTTGAAGACCACGATTACACTTGCTCCACCCGTGGTCACCATCCCCACAGTGCATACAACAGCCCCAGAATACCGTCTACCTGGGGACTTCAGCACAGTCTCTGAAGATGGCACTACTCTAGTAATCCCAGCCACCTCCTCCACCACCTTCACCACCATCGAGACTCTTCTGGGTGACAGCGACGCCACCCCCACCATCACCACTCGCACCACGACCGAGCCTCTCCCTCCATCCGGCACCCTCAACGCCTACGACTGCGAGGAATCAATCGGAGAATTCATCCGCTGTCCATGGTCCGGCGACTTCCCCGCCAGCTCTTTATATCCCGAACCGCCCGCGATCGACGCAAATAGTGCAGGAACGCGCAGCACAGCACCCACGCCCCGGGGATGACTTGACATACGCGGAACGTGTGGTGAAGCCCTGTCTCCGTTTCGTCCTCAGCCTGATCCGCTTGGAGTCGCACAATACTTTGCAAGCTACCCCCGCACAGCGTCTGTCAACTCGTACCCTTGTGGAGTGGAATACGTCCGGTACGATATCAGATCTCGCCCATCGATCTCTGGTGAAGCATGGCTTATTCACCCCCTTACTCTACACGCGACAAAGTGAATTTCCCTCTTTTTTTTGTTTTCAAAAGTACTATGACGAGAGAATCATCGATGCGGTGAAAGGCAGGTCGCAGAATGTCCTTTGAGCGAGATGCTTTGTCCTCGGCGGCGGCGGGGGATTCTGCTTTGGTGTAAGGGGGTTTGAGCACGTTAGGTCCAAGCTGCGAACGGGGAAGCAGAATGGAGAGGAGCACGTTTCCACAAAGGGGGTGTTGCTCGACGAGGAGCGTGGGGTGTACTTGGCGTTGTTAACGACGACAAAGAGGATAGGCGTGCTGGATTCCTAGACGGACGGTGGGGACAGGACTGTCATCCAGGCAGAACGCTTCTCTGTAGCTTTTCATAGGACCTTACAACGCCCTGCTGCCGAGTTGGACTTGATTTGTTGGGAAGGCGGTATTGAAAAGGCGAAAAGGTCTCATAAAACAAACTAGCTCAATTCAAGAAAAAAGATTCTACATGCTTTTGATCAATCTGTGATAACCCAGCTAGCGTACACGACACGAACCTCGGTGAAGCGCATACACGCCCACCAAAGGCTCAATGCAAACGAACGCCCCAGTGCCTTTCTGTATAATTTACAATGGAAAGTGCCAAGGCCACCAGCCAGCATCAACAGTCAACCTATGGATTGAGTGACCATGTCGAGAGCAAAAGGATGAGCTCACTCAAGATATACTGCTTCGCTTTTGCTATGCCCCTGCAGATAAAACCCAAGCCCGTGAACTCTCTCGGTGTCCTCCGGAATGAAATTCAGTGAGGAAAGTTAGCAGTCTGAAGAATGGGTTACCTCCTCAGCTTCCTAATTGCTGACGTATGGTAGCTCTTCGAAATAAAGGGTAGGTGTATGTACTGGTGTGGCGAAACATAATCAAGCCGTTCGCATCGATCCGGTTCTGGTTCACGTTTAGTACTCATCGCCCGAGGGGAGATGATGTATGTTCACCAGTAGGGTCGCTCAGCGCCACCATATCCTCCACGCTCATATGCCCTGCCATCACGGCGCGGGCTGGGTGGGCGGCCATATGGCTCGCGGCCGTGACCGTTGGCGTACGGCTCTGCCTCGTATCCGCCTCTTCTCGGCGGTGGTGGGCCGTAGCGGTCATCCGGGTAGGCTCCTCGTGGCGGCGGGTAATCATCGATCGGTGGACGGCCGCCGCGGGGAGGGCCGTAGCGTTCCTCGCGTGGGTCGTCGTAGTAACCGCGTGGTGGGGGAGTGCGGCGACGGTAATCGTCGCGCCGAGGGCTATAGCCGCGTGGTGGACCTCGACGGTCGTAGTAGTAATCGTCGCCGGGGGGAGGTCCGTAGCCGCCAGCGCCGCCGCCGCGACCTCCTCGGAAGCCGGGCGAACGTGATCGGTATCGCTCGCGGGGTCTTGGGATATCGGTTTGTGGCTGTCGAGAATGATGAGTCCGTGGCAATGAGCCATGTATAGAGAGATCACTTACGTCCGATATGCAGCGGACGGTAGAGCCTTTGAACTCGGAATTGTCGAGCTTCTCGACCGCAGATGCCAAGTCGGCAGCCGTCTCGTATTCCACGAAGCTGCAGGGGTCAGCAACATGATCTTGAAAGAGATGACCGAGGTATTCTCACCCTTTGCCAGTACCGCTGGGGTCGCGCTCGCGGTTGACTTCGCTGTAGACAACATCCAGTCCGGACTGACGAGCAAAATCCTTCAGATCCTGTGCGCCATGTGTAAGTGGAATGCCAACGGTTCCGAAAACAGGGCGTTGCAGTAAGCCAAGCCAGGATCCTGCAGCATCACGTGGAGGAAAGCGGACGTCAGGCAATAGGAATATACGGGCACACAGATGGATGCCAAGAGCGGCGAGACGCAAGTGGATCAGATCCAGAAAGAAAGCGAAAGGGCGTTGCTAACCTGCCAGCTGGTCTCGAAGGGGAGGCCGGTGATGGTCATCCGGTGGATGGTGCGACGAGGTCGAGGAGCCATGCGCGGTTGGTGCTCGAATCCCTCGCGAGGACGGGTACTACCTCTCGCGAACTGGACGACGAGGCGTTCGCCCATGAACTCAGATCCATCTAGCCAGCGATATATGTCAGTAGTCGAAAGCATAACACTGGGGAGAGGGAGGGGAGGAGAGGGGGAGGAGGGATGGAGCAACACCCGAGGGGCCGGCTTTGATGAGCGGGCGACGAGGGCAGGAGGTTGACGTACGGAAGGCTAGCGGCTGGGTCAGCAAATGCAGCATGATGTTGGGAGTCGAGCGCACAGAGACGGCGCATGGTGGGGAGCTTACCTGGAACGACATCACGCGCATCCATGGCATCTTTGTACTCGATGAAGCCGAAGCCATTCATGAGCTTGATTTCCGTGATCTCGCCGGTGCCATGGGTGTTGAAATGGTTCTCAACATCGGCCTTGGTAGCTGTAGCACGATCCGGTCAGCGTTGCCAGGTCAAGGAGTCGGTCTGCACGGGTGGGCAGGCGGAAGCATCAGCAGAAGGCCATTGGTGCGCCAGCCAGCTCCGGCTCCAGGTCCACACCACAGAGACAGACGGATATGCAGAGCGCAAGGAACATAGCGGCAGATATGGCACGGCCAGTCGTCCGTCATCCTTCTGATGTATGTCCGCATGCGCCAGGCCAGGCCCTATGCATGTCCAACCAGACAGGGCCATCCTGCGTGTATCCAGCCAGCGGCCCACGGGAGAGAGTACGAACCATTGCGAGGGAGGTTGCCCAGATAGAGGCGCGCTGCGAGGGCCATGGCGTTAGCATGATGATGAGGTGAAGACGGCGACGCGCCTGGACTGGAGGAAGGGATGCGCTGATGCGCTGATGCACCACCGCACCGTCCCGTACGTACTGTTGCTCACTGACGCGGGCGGGCCAGAGGCGCCGTCACGGTCTCCTGCCTGGGACATGGCGGGCGAAGGGGGGCGCGCGCGCGGCGACGGCGATAGAGCTATCGCGGTGCGTGCGGGCGACGACGGGGCTGTGTGGTGGTGGTGGAATCCAGTCCAGCGGATCCGGGAATGAGGCTGAAGAAAGGCAGGGCGCGAGGGGAGATGACACGTCGAGCTTGTTCGATGCGGGAGGTGAAGGGCGACAAAGCGTGTGGGCTTCGTTGCGACCGTCGTCGAAGTTCGGTGCAGGTGGAGAGGTTGTCGCGGCTTGGCACTCGCCTCACTTCGCACGATCTCCCAATCAGAGCCGGCTGGTAAGCAGAAACTCGACGCGGCCAAAATGGGTGGGAGAGGGTTCGACTTGTGGCCGGATGGGTTCCGGAGGCATGTGAATGATGATAGTAATAGTAATAATGCATGTGATGTGGTCGGCGAGGGTCTCTTATAGCATTTTTCACAGGGCGGTATATCTCATGGCGCGTGCCGGTGTCCACACTGCCGCCGACATGGAACTGGGGTGATCGAAGCACAAATCTCATCGACACTGATAGACGCCCCAAGTGCTCAAAGACTGCCCTGGGCGGCGATATGCTTCGATATGCAGCAGTGGCCGAGGCAATCATGCACAGGCGTGGCTGCAACGGTGTCTAGCCATATACACATGAAGGGTACATACAGTACAGCAGTCGTCTCCGGCCGTCTCTGATCCCCATGCAGCCTGGAAAGCACAAGTCGGCGACCGCAATGAGATCACCTACTAGCCTCGGCCCATGCCCGTGTCAAGACCGGCAGCGGCTCTGGAGAGCTCGGGTGGTATAGTGAACCTCTTTGTCTGCGACACTTTGTTTCGCCTCGCCATTTAATCCTGTGGCCAGCTCGTGTGCCATGGCAGCACCCAGGATCCTCTCAGCGGCAGCTCGTCAGAGATTAATACAGCGTCCTGAATTCCCGAGAATCACGTCACGCCCTCCCGTGTCGATCACCAGTAGCATTGTGGCGCGAACATGCCTCGTGAGAGGTTATCGGCCGGCAGCCATCACCGCCGGACAACGGAGAGCCCTTACAAATACCGCCCGACGGAGGTTTGCTTCAGTGGACAACGACTTCACCAATCCTCTGAACGCTGAAAGAGAATCGGATGAAGTCGATGTTTGCATCGTGGGGGGCGGTCCCGCTGGCCTCAGTGCCGCCATTCGCCTCAAACAATTGGCCAATGATGCCGGGAATGAGGATTTTCGCGTGTTGCTACTGGAAAAGGCGGGAGATATTGGAGACCACATCGTGTCAGGCAACGTGATAGAGCCGTCTGCCCTGGATGAGCTGCTCCCCGATTGGAAGTCCGAGGACAACCCCAGCCGGTTCGAGAACATTACACCTGCCACCAAGGATAAGATGAGGTTCCTGACCTCGAGTGGAAGCTACTGGTTACCTCCGCCGCCGCAGATGAACAACCACGGAAACTACATCATCAGCCTGAACGAGCTCACAAAGTGGCTCGGAGAGAGAGCGGAAGAGATTGGTGTCGAGATATTCCCTGGCTTTGCCGCTTCGGAGATACTATATACCAAGGAAGGAGCGGTGCGAGGGGTGGCCACCAACGACCTGGGCATTGCACGAGATGGCCAACCCAAAGACTCCTTCGAGCGAGGAATGGAGTTCCATGCGCGCTGCACCCTGCTGGCAGAAGGCTGCCATGGAAGTCTGACGAAGAAGGTCATCAAAAAGTATGATCTACGGAAGGACAGCGCACCACAGACCTACGGGCTGGGCATCAAGGAAGTGTGGGAGATCGACCCGGAGAAGTTTGACAAAGGCCTCGTTGCACATTCCATGGGCTATCCACTACCCTCGGACACGTACGGCGGCGGTTGGATGTACCACTTTGGCGAAAACATGGTCTCCATCGGGCTTGTGGTCGGACTGGATTACCCCAATCCTTGGTTGGCGCCGTATGGAGAGTTCCAGAAGATGAAGCAGCATCCATATTACCGGCACTATCTTGAAGGCGGAAAGTGTATATCGTATGCAGCACGAACACTGAACGAGGGTGGCTTCCAGAGTATACCAAAGTGTGCATTCCCAGGCGGAGCTCTCATCGGCGACACAGCCGGATTCCTAAACGTCCCCAAGATCAAGGGTACTCACACTGCCATGCGATCCGGTATGCTTGCCGCCGAGGCAGCATACTCCGCCCTCGCCGAAAGCAAGGACTCCGAAGGTGCGGTTTTCTTGTTCGATTATGAGGACAAACTCCGGAAGAGTTCGATATGGAAGGAATTGAAGCAAGTCCGTAACATGAGACCCAGTTTCCACACGCCCCTTGGTCTCTACGGCGGCATCATGTACTCTGGTCTGGAAGCCTACATCCTCCGCGGGAAAACTCCCTGGACATTGAAACACGGCAAGCCCGATCACGCCGCGACCAAGCCCGCCGACCAGTGCAAGAAGATCGAGTACCCCAAGCCCGACGGCAAGATCTCCTTCGACATCCTCACCTCCGTATCCCGCACCGGCACCAACCACGAAGAAGACCAGCCCTGTCACCTGCAAGTCGCCGACTGGGACAAGCACGCTCAGATGGAGTATCCGAAATACCAAGGCGTCGAGAACCGCTTCTGCCCCGCCGGGGTGTACGAGTACGTGGAGGATGAGACGAAAGACCTCGGTGTGCGGTTCCAGATCAATGCGCAGAATTGCGTGCACTGCAAGACTTGCGACATCAAAGTCCCCGACCAAGATATCAATTGGCAGACCCCGCAGGGAGGTGAAGGGCCGAAGTATGTCATGACATGAGATTTTGCGACACAAGCAGGCTTATCGAAAAGGTGGTGTGGCGACGGTCTTGTACATAGAGATTGAACAGAGGTCTGAGCATGTCGACGTTGTGCTCCTATCTTCGCTCGCGCGGATTTTCCATCCTCTCGCCTCGGGAATCCATGAACATTTCTCATTATGTGGTCATCCGTCGTGCTCCCCTCCTCTGAGTATGCGCCATAGCACTGTGGAACAATAATAGCGGTGTGTGTATGAATCCAGACCTCGAACCACTCGTTCTTCAGACCTCAACAAAGTGTGATGCCGGTCTGTCTGTCTATCTATCTGCAACAGCGTCGCGGCGTCACGAACTGACAAGAAGCCACGCGACTGCAGCCACATGCATACGTGTATATGCTGTATTACAGTACAAATCAACACCTGCACTATCTCATTCCATCGCAGTCGTCATCAGAGACCACAAAACCCGCCGGACGCGTCTCACCTCATACAATAGTATGGAAACCCCCGAAACCCGTTCCCGCTCTTCCCCCCACCTTCCCGCCAATCACAGATCCCAGCCCTATTTTCTCTCGCGCCATTTCCCGTGGTGGCGGCTTTTCCTCGCTTCTCGCTCTCCTTCGCCCGCGCCGTCCAGCGAACTTCACACTACTATCTCGACTCCTTTTTGCGTCAGGAGAGAGAGAGCGCGTGCCACTTTCCCTTACTTTCACTTCTACTTTCTTGTCTGCCTGCCTGCCTGCCTGCCCTACGTGTCTACTTTGCCTTCGGGGTTTTTTTTTTCTTGGAAATCTTTTGAGCCGGCGACATCAGCAATCATGAATGAGAAAAGCGACGACTACGAGCGGAAATTGGAAGGCGGTGAGGCGTCGGCGGCGGAGACGGGGAATAATAAAGTCGAGTCGTTACCGCTGCCAGCGTCGGCGGTGGCGGTGAGTAGGAATGATGGGGTGCATCCGGCGGTTTACATTGCGTGAGTTCAAGAACTTTTCTCCACTGGGGGAAAGAGTGCTGATGTGGAGGTGTTGCAGACTGTGGATTAGTTTGAGCGCCAGTGTGATTTTGTTCAACAAGTGGGTTTTGCATACGGCGAAATTTGGTGAGTCGCATGCATGAACAAGCCGATGTGAATGAGATGGGCTGAGCTGACTTGTGGGTTGTAGAGTTTCGTAAGTCCAATTCTCCTCGGGAAGGATTTGGGTGAATGTGAACTACATTTGCTCCATCTTTAGGGACATGCGCGCATGCAGCAGCATCCGTAGGAGGAGGCCTATTACTGCGCTAGCACTGACACTGCACAGCACTGTTCCTCACGACATGGCACATGTTCTTCTCGACCGTCTGTACCCAGGGTCTGGCTCGCTTCACGACTGTTCTCGATTCCCGACATAAGGTCCCGATGAACCGCGACACCTACATGCGCGCCATCATGCCCATCGGTCTCTTCTTCTCGGCTAGCTTGATCTGCGGAAACGTGGCATACCTGTACCTCAGTGTGTCCTTCATTCAAATGCTGAAGGCTTCTAATGCCGTGGTCACTCTGCTGGCGACCTTCATGTTCGGCATTACGCCCTTCGACTCCAAGAAGCTGGCCAATGTTTCCGGGATCGTCGTCGGTGTCATCATCGCCTCGTATGGAGAGATCCAGTTCGTAATGATGGGTTTCCTCAGTAAGTTCCTCGGCTTGTGAGGTGGGAAAGCCGATGCTGATCGAATGTAGTTCAAATGGCGGGCATTGTCTTCGAGGCGGTGCGATTGGTTATGGTCCAGCGCATCCTGAGTGCACCGGAGTTCAAGATGGATCCGCTTGTCTCGCTCTACTACTATGCGCCAGCTTGCGCAGTGATTAACGGCGTCTTCACGCTTTTCCTCGAACTCCCGAAGATGGCCATGAGCGACATTTACAATCTCGGCATTTTTGTCCTTCTCGCGAACGCCGCGGTTGCGTTTGCTTTGAACGTTTCTGTCGTGTTCTTGGTAAGCATTGCTCTATTCATGTCCACTTCCGTCCTTGGCTAACGAACATTGAAGATCGGCAAAACATCCGCAGTCGTGCTTACTCTCTCCGGTGTGCTCAAGGACATCCTGCTCGTCATGGCATCGATGGTCATCTTCGGTGACCCAGTCTCAGGACTTCAGTTCTTCGGATACTCCATCGCCCTGGGCGGTCTCGTCTACTACAAGCTTGGCGGTGATGGCATCAAGAACTCGGTCCGTGACTCCCACATCTACTTCAACACCATGCGCCAAAACAACCCGGCACGTGTCAAGGCCATGGTCATAGGAGCAGTCGTTGCTGGCCTTGTTCTTGTGCTCTTCATGGTATGGCCTACCGTCCCTTCGGACTTCAAGAAGTCGCCCTTTGGCTGAAAGGCCCGGCGGGGATCCTAGAGCGTCATGGCTTCGCAGAAGAGCCATCTCGTTTCGCATGGCAGAGACACATAACCTACAGCAGGGACGGAGAATTCCAGCTTAAATGTACAAATAGAGGCCAAGCTATCGTCACAGAATTGCGATGCTTGATGGTCTGCTTCAAAAACGCCGCACGCAGGCCGGGCAACGTTGTATTGATACATTGACTGCTTCAAAGCATTCCCTTGGCGCCACGGAGCATTGGGTATATAGAATAATCCATGTCGTTCTCGCTTGGAGGCCTTCTCTGGATCTCAGCCGCTCTCTTTGTTGCATTGGACCCTGTACTCGTCTTTAGGTGATGCGGTCCGCAAAAAGTCAATTCGCCAACAAGATACGTCATTTAGCAAGGGTTCAGATCACAACCTACGACTTCACCTCTACTGCTGGCCGAAGAGTAACATAAGGTATGCTATTACGGTGAGGAGGAATAATATATCTCACCTTAGCAGTCCTAACTCAATACCAATATCTTCCAGCACAACCTACCGACCCAACTCCTTACCATTCCCAATTCTCAATTCCCGCCCTCCATTATATTCTCAGCTCAACCACCATGCCCAAATCCGCCTCCTTCGACGTCCTCGGCACCTGTTTCGACTTCACCCCAGCCATCCACACCATCGAAACCCGCCTCGGCCCGCAACTCGCCCAAGTCCACGCCACCCCGAAATCCGTCTTCTTCGGCTGGTTCTTCGCGGCCCAGCGCGACTTCACCTACACCTCGCTCATCGGCTCCTACACGCCCATCGCGCAGATCCTGAAATCCACGTTCCGCCGCGCCTGCGCCGTCTGCGACCTCCCTCTCTCCGCCGTCAGCGACGACGACGTCGCCGCCGTGATGCAGCAGATGCAGTCGCTCACGCCGCGGGCGGGGTTGAAGGGTTGCTTCGATGGGTTGAGAGAGAAGGGGTGGGATGTGTGGGCTGTGACGAATGGGGGTCAGGAGACGAGTTTGGGGTATTTCGAGCGTGCGGGAATTGCACTGGAGCCTGGGAGGTTGGTGTCTTGTGATGAGATTCGGGTGGCGAAGCCGAGGGCAGAGGTTTATGAGACTACGCATGTGAGATTGGAGGAGGCGGGGCATGTGAGGGAGAGGGAGGAGAGGTGGTTTGTGGCGGCGCATGCGTGGGATTTGATCGCGGCCAGGAAGGCGGGGTTTAAGACGGCGTATTTGTCGTTTGAGGAACATGATCCGTGTACGGAGGTTTTTGGGGAGTTTGATCTTTATGCGAGCGATATGGAGGATTTGTTGGAGAAATTGAGGGCTTTGGGATGATATGGGGAATTTCGAGTGTGATTGGATTGAGGAATAAATTTAGGGTGGTGGTTGTGAGTTGTGGTGGATGCCGACTGTGATCTGTGATGGCAGAAGTTGGTTTCCTGGGGATGTGCGATACCTAGCTGTTCAGAAAAGGTTGCGACTATAGCTTACCAATGTGCATACTGATGCTCCGTCCTGCACGATAGCATTTTCCATCGCCTCGAAACAAAATCATTGGTGTTTTTGCGGAAAAGAGGAAGACCAGGCCTGCCAGGACTCTACTGAGCAACATAGCTCCAGGACTTGGCATGCGCAACTGTGCTTGAGATGCAGCGTGGGGTTGGGCTCAGACACTGAATGTAGGCAGGATTCATGCCTTGCCTTCAGCTGCTCCAGCCCGCATCGTGTTCGTGGAAGTGCCGAAATGCCAAAACTCGGCTGACATCCAGCAACAGGGGAGATGCAGAGCGCGACTCTTGCCTGCTATCACGGCTGTGAAGACATGTAAGCTGCAGGCTCTTATTCTGCTTTCCCAAGATATGCCACTCCCGGACTCGCGAATATCTCTTTCTGTTGGCACGATGCTGACATTGGTGGCTCTTCATTGTTCAACCTCTTGCTGTGAGGCCCATTTAGACAGCTCGTATAAAGTGAGCCTGGCATGAGAATCTCGTTCGACAGCCCAGAGGCCTGGTATACCCCTAAGGTGATGCTCGAATGACCGTCGTTGGAATGTCGGGCTCGAGCAGGATTGCAGTGCTGGTCCTTAGATCAGCTCAAATGGCATTGACTCGCATCGGCGACCGATTCTTTACAGCTGTGAATTTGCATGACGAGTTGATAGGCTGGTGGCATAAACACAGAGGACATGGACTACAGTCTCAACAACTAAGGTAGATCTGGATCTCGGCTGCTATTTTGAACAAGCACCAGCCACAAGCCAGTTAAGCTTTATCGAAAGTCTTGGTGGGTGGAGATCACAACTTCGCTTGCCCGTATGCGACACTACAACCACGACTCTTACAGCATCACGACTGCGCCGCCAAGCCCGTCAATAGCCAACATGTATATGGCTAGGGCGGGAGTATGTGTACGCCTCAATGGTGTATATGGCGGAGGAAGTAGACCATATGCATACTCTTATACTACAGCATGACTTGGTGCTTCCCGTTTCGACTCAACCACACCTTCTAGACTCAAGCCCGAACCACACTTGGAGCGTGGTACTGCCGGTAGGAGCTTCCCGTGTGTATTTCGTTGCATATGCTCCCACACAACTTAGGCGAAGGCCCCTTGTGGTCTGCACCGGTGAATGTCATGGGGTGCGCCTTCGCCAGTGGCTACCATTGCGTGCCTAGCTCCTATAGCGACGGCTCGGAATGCTTGACTTCACCTTAACCTATATGCAAAGAGCAATTCCTCCTCTGTCTGTTCAATAACAGCGCCTCTTGGCTACCTATTTGGTTACTATGAGGTCCTCATTCATGCTCCGGATATGTGCCTGGATCCTGGCAAGTTGTACCCTCTCACTAGCAACCAGCAGCGCGAGCCTCCCTTCCTACCCTCTGGCAGTCAAGAATCCATACCTATCAGCATGGATGCCAGGTAATCAGATCAAGAATGCGGCCACCGGTCAACCACAGTTCTGGGCTGGGCAGCCTTTGACATGGACCGTCTTGGCCAGAGTCGGCAGCACGACCTACACACTGTTTGGTTCACCGAGCAGTATTAGCGGATCTACGGCAGCTTCTACGAAATCCGTCTCCTACAGCTCGTCTCATACGTTCGTCACACTTACAGCCGGATCTGCTACCTTTGTTCTGGACTTTTTCTCGCCAGTTTTTCCGGGAACTGGATCGTATGCAAAGCAGTCTTTGCCTTACAGCTATCTCTCCGTGAACTTGACAAGCAAGACATCCCAAAGTATACAAGTCATGAGTGCTATTGATCAAACCTGGACTGCTCAAAGTGGCGCCGCAAACCTGAATTGGACTACTTCTGGGTCCACGGGTTTCTTCTGGTTCTACAACCCTAATGCTCGACTCTACACCGAGAAGAGCGACATGGCCTCTTATGGAAGCGTCCTATACGGGACAACGGTTTCGGGATCCAGCGTAACGCATACCTGCGGCACTCCTGCTAATGTATACAAGGCGTTCACGAGCAAGGGCATATTGACTGCAACGAAGAGCTGCTCGGGCAGTAATCTTGCCGCAGTGTCTAAAAATCTCGGCACTGTCAGCAGCGGCACTGTCACTTTTGCTATTGGCTTCGATCGGGTGCAGGCTGTCCAATACCTTGGCGCTGCACAGACGGGCTACTACCGGAAGCAATGGCCGACTGTACAGTCGGCATTTTCATACTTCCTTGGAAACTACCAGTCGGCTCTGTCCGCCTCGCTTTCGTTCGAGGTAGCAGTCCGCTCGAAAGCTCTGTCGGTGTCTTCCGCCTATGGAAGTCAATACGCAGACATCCTCGAAGCGAGTGTCAGGCAGACTTTTGGCGCTCTTGAGATCACGGTTAGTGGCTTTCATCCCTCCAGAGAGCCTTGGGTTGATACTGACATCACTCAGGTACCAGCTAATAACATGGCAGCGTCTCCGTATGTCTTTTTGAAGGAGATTTCGAGCGACGGCAACGTCAATACTGTTGACCTCATCTATCAATCTTGGCCCATCTTCGTCAGCCTGAACCCAGAGTACATCAAAATGCTCTTCGCTCCCATTCTAGATTACCTCAAGACTGGCGGATGGCCAAGCCCTTGGGTGATACATGACATTGGCTTTGGTAAGGCTGCCTGATTTGCGTTGCTTCAGTTCGCGAGCACTGATCACCTGAAAAGCATACCCCAATGCGACCGGCCACAATGACGGCAATTCCGAACAGATGCCCTTGTTCGAAAGCTCAGCACTCATGATCCTTCTCCTGGTATACCAGCGATACACAGGCGACACCTCTTTCGCAAAGCAGTACAGCTCCCTGCTACCAGGCTGGGCCAACTACCTCGCCCAGAACTCGCTGTATCCTGCCAGCCAACTCATCAGCGTCGACGCGATCCCAGCATCCGCCAACCAGACCGCGTTAGCAATCCAAGCCGCCATCGGCCTCAACGCCGCCGCCACGCTCATTGGCAACACCAGCTACGCCTCTACCGCCTCCTCCATCGCCAAGAAAATCTATGGCGACGCCCTCGGCCTCGACGGCCCGACCCTCGCCCAAAGCACCCACTTCACCTACAACTACGGCTCCTCCTCCACCTGGAACGTCCTCTTCGCCTCCTACAGCGACGTCCTACTCAACCTCACCACCTTTCCTCTCTCCGCCTGGTCCTTACAATCCTCCTGGTACGCCACACAAATGCAACCCGCCGGACTCCCCTTCGCCGGTCCCCCCTCCGATCGCGGTGTCTCCTGGGCCCTCACGGATTGGGATTTTCTCGTCGCCGCCGTCAGCTCCACCGAGGTCCAGCGCCAAGTCGTCAATACCACGTGGTCGTTCATGACCAATGGGAAGAATTCTGTGCCCTTCGGGACCAAGTACTATGTTGAGGGCTCGAGTGCTGGTTTGTGGATTGGGAACAAGGCGAGGAGTACCGTGGGATGTCATTTTGCTATGCTGGCGTTGCAGTTCGGGACTTGGGGGAGTGGGTTCTGATGGCGTTGGAAGGAGGAGGTATAGTACGTATGTACGACAAAGGTGTAAAAGTTCAGGAAGTCGCGGAGTTGGAGTTGGAGTCATCGACGTGGAGGTGCCTGATCATTACTTCTGAATTATGCGAATCTTATGCTGCTGCTGTCAGGGTATCAGTAGCCCGCGATGCGGAGTTGGAGAGGAAAGTGTCTCTCCGACGACGTTGTATATATGTACGAAGTGCTATTGCTATTCCTACTCCTGTTCGTATTCCTATCAAGCGAGAGTTTTTCCGTTCCCTTGTCGACCGCATTGGCTCGAAATTTAGGCGATTATCTCGATTCTCGATAGCATTACAACTGCAATCAAATCGGCTGCAGGCGTCGACAGAACAACACATCTTCTTTGATCAAGGAGTTTCCGGCGCCTGATTTGCTTTCTTTACCTGAAAAGAAGATTGGAAGGATCAGAATGACGAGATAGGGTGCGAGGGTTTCATTTGTATCGCTGGTGATTTGTCGCACTGGGACGTGTGCATCGCTGGGGTTTGGTCGGGTCGGTTTGTTGAGTTCGAGGTTCTTGCTTTGGTGCTGAATTGTGATGGGAGATAAGGGGAGGTGGGATTTGGTACTTGTGTACATTTAATAACAGCATGATATCGGGCGCCCGGAACCGGGGGATGTCGCTGGGTAGCGATATGTTATTCGCTTGAGATCTGTGATTGGAGGTAAGATATGGATTGGCTCGAGCAGAGATTAGCAATCCGGAGCGAGTGTGCACGAAATGGAACGAGAATGTAAGCTTCGGGGTCGGTTCGAGGCACTATGGGATCTTGGCAGAGGGGCAAAAAAAAGTGAGGCGTGACAGGTGACTTGGGTATGAGCCAAGCCATAGGTAGGGCAGCGTATGGGGATCTTGTTTGCTGGGCGTGGTGTGGTATCATAGATGTGCGATGGGAGTGGGGTTGCGATTGACGGAAAACATCGATCGACGAGGATGGGAATCTGGAATGGAGGATATGTATGGAATGCGTTTCTTACTACCTACCTAACACTACTGGATCCCAACATACTGTCATCTATGTCGCTGAAAGGCAGCTTTCGGATTGCACGGCTTCTGATTGGGCACTTTGGAGTGCTACAGCGTGTTTTGGGCTGCAAAACGTGTTGTGGCGTGGTTCGGTGGCACTGGAAATCCTAGTGGTGTTTTGCCGAAAAAGTACCGTAGCGATGCTATATCGCCAACAGGTGAGGATTAGGGTGTCTTCTTGAGCTCTATGGCTTGCAGCAATGCCTGGAAGACTCGTAATGGGTTGTGGTCTCCTCTATATCATATTTGAGAGCGTGATATCACTTGTGGCGGTGTCGCTCCAGCATGAAGGCCGGATGGTACGGCGATTCCCCGAGATGCGATCAGCCACTTCTTCATGAACCTGATACTGGTTCGGTCGGGCATGCTGCAGAAGAGAGAACGAAGCAATTCGTTCCTGGTGTTGTACAGACGGTGACCTGCTCTTACAGTGTGATTCGATAGACTCGGAGGCTTACCAGGGTTCCCTGATACTGGTCGCCGCCGCCGTTGATTGCACCCGCTGCTAGTGACCGCCCCCGGCATACCCTTGGCTGTCTTGAGTCTTTGGTGAGCACGGTCTTCCTATTGGCCGCAGTGACTTCACCTCATCTTCTTGTCTTGTGATTGCGGAAATATGCAGAGCAATTGAAGATGACTTGGGTGTTCCTGGGTGGCCTTAATATCGCATACGACCACAGTAGACTACTTCGAAAGCGGTCGAGACACTACACCCATGCCGTAAGCCACAATGCTCGAGAATCAGATACGATCGGGTTTCGTCCGGCGCAATACATCCGCGGCGGCTCATGTGTTGGAGGGCGTGTGAAAGAAGAGAAGAGCGCAGTGCATCAGTGGGCAGCGGGAGACCGCGGGCTTGCCGCAGCCCATATGAAATGCTTCTATCCGCGATACACCATCTCGACATCGCAAGTCATTTGGAGGTTGATGGCGACACAGGCTTCTGGCCAAAGAAGTGGCTCGCCATCGGAGGCAACCAGCATGCCGCATGCCGAGGCGTCGGTGGCAACATGAGTCGGGCCAGAGCGGTGGCGAGCGTACTTCGCTCTACGCTTTCGATAGCATTTCAAAGAGTCGGCGTACCATATATGAAGTGCACGATGTTCACAACCTGCCGTTCTCCTCGTAGCGATCTCAGCCCAACACAGCCTCGCTGAGGAGACAGAAACACTGAACAAACCTCCTGGTACGAAGGATTGGCGATAAGTCTTACGATTCACGTTGAGTCGGACGACTTGCAGGTCTCTGGCGGATTGCGAAATGCCTTCCGCTGATGTGGTACGTACGCTCACGGCGAGTGTTATTAACGGTCATCTGTAGGCACGTCAGCCAACTTTACCGAAATGGTCCTCATCGATCAGGTACGCAAATCGAACACGGACTAGGAGCAACATCAAGCCACTGGCAGCTATATGGCGTGGCGTCCGTGACGAATCTATCATGAAAATTATCCTGATTCATGTTTACCACGCAGCTCGGTTCGATCGTCTTGTGCAACACTGGACATAAAGCCACGTGTTCTTCACATGCCATCGATAAAGGTCTTGCCAAGGTCCATTTGTGCCCAACCAGTCGAGGACCGAGAAGAAAGAAGCCAGAGGCTGTCGAACGAGCTCGCAGTCTCGCCTGTTGTGGGCCCTGGCCGCCGAAAACGCCACTCGTATGCACTCCGCATGTCACGGCGATAGCGTGCCGTCCCAACATCTCCGTCTTGCGGCATGACAGAGTTGTTGAAGACTAATAAAACTGCTGTAGACCTCGGGATTCGATGAACACATCGAGCGAAGCCGTATCGGTAGTGGACGCATCAGGAAGCACGATAAAGAAATAAGCTGGCCAGGTCTGGGCAATGAGCATGCTGACCATTTCATCGCTCCCCTCCCCCCGTGTCCGGCTGCACGCGGAACCCGCTCACCGGTGAAGGCTACCGATTCATGGGTAGGCCTGATGATGTCCGCCACGTGGAGCTCAGCTCAAGGTAGCGGTCTACTAGAGTAATGGGGCGCACTCGTCAGCGACCAACGCATCTCGCTCGGAAATTCGAGTGTTCCTGGACGTCCCTGGACCCAGGACGCGCAGCTAAGCAAGACAGGGCGTATTGCCAGCGCGATGCCAACGACTACTGACGGAACCACGTGTGCTTGCGACTTTTCTCTACATCGTTTCTGAGGCTATCATATCGACACGGGGAGGCCTTCACAGGTCTCATTGTCAATGGCACCTACCCCCTTGCTAGTGTTTGATTTCTGTCTTTGCTCAATCGTCGTGTTCTCTGGCAGTCCAACCAGATACCCTTGATTTGCAGGGCTGCACCCTTCCGGCGAAGGCTCAAGGGCGATCAGCGGGATTCACTATTACGCTTGGGCTGTTGCCCCTGCTAGCCGCTTGTCAGACCGCGAGTGTGCAGTATTCACTTTCTCTGCGCAACAGCCACTGAAAATCTCATCACGATTGCCTTCTTAACATGAGGCTTCTGGCTCTCGAGCTCTGCGAGCCCCGAGAGCGTGGTCCTTCTCGAGCTGCACGACTCAGCCGCTGCCGATCGGTCTTGTTGTCTTACAAAATTGGCTTGGATCTTTCGCGCACGGATCCCCTCTGCGCTATGAAAGACGTGAAGAAAGCTAACGTAGAAGATATGGATGGAGAATCAGGAATACAAGACGTCGGAAGGCATGTAACGTACAGGGTCGTATCGTTATCGTTGACTAAGAAAAGAGCTTGCAGGACCGGAAGTACCTCGTCCAATCTACCGACAGGTCAGCAAGAAGAACAGACCCGCGTCAACGAAGACGAAACAAACGAAGACGTCGGTCCTTTAAACTGCCCTTCTGGATCCGGTGGACTCTATATCAGTGAGTGCCGGGCTGATAGCTGTGTCGATTTTCAGAGCCCCAGCTGTTCTACTTCCCGAGCTACCTCTACGACCCCGGAGCTGAGTTTGAGTCTGTCCTCCGAATCAATTGACGAGCACATTGGAAGCTCTGAACGCCCAGCACGCCCATACTACACACTTGTAGTCCGCAATGCAGTCTGTAGAGCTCCAATAAAGCAGCCTACTCCCGCCAAGCATCGTCCCGAATCTCTGGTAGCCCTGCGAAAGCTGGTGAACCCAGAAACCGAGCACATCATCCGTCTAAGCTCAGATGTTGGGAACAAGAGCAATAGCGAGTCACATGATACTGTGGACAAGGAGAACCCTGGGGCTGAGCTTTTGGCATTATCGTCAGCTCATGCTGAGTTACATGCAGAGGTCGTTGTGTGCATGTATCACGGCTACACTCCTGGTTATAGTACACGGGCACGTATCCAACAGGCAACTGCTCCTGCTGACACAGATCCGAGTACGAACCCTTCGTTCCATCCTTCCGGATACTTTGTTTCTGCACAAGACAGCCAAGAGAATCAACCACACCATTTGCAGCCCACACGTTCCCTCGAGCGGTTAAATAATGCTCGAGTGGTCAGTCCGCATGAGGAGGACCTTAGATTCGAGCCGAAAAGCCAGGGAGCAAGTGGCTTCACGTGCATCTATTGCGCAAATGACGGCACGAAAGATCCCACTCCAGCATGTCGTTGGCTCCGCGACTACACCTCGCAACTTAAGTGAGCTCACCTTACGTGCTGTGAAAGCTTCGTTCTAACATAATTCAAAGGGTTCACCATTTCCACAACAAACATCCTGAAGGTCCATTTGGCTGCTGCCAGAATTGCTTCGTGACAGGGTATACTACAGTTGATGAGAGGACGAATAAAGGTGATTTCGTTCGATTTACCAGCAAGGAAGAGGTGGCGGAACACGAAAGGACTTGCACCCGACATATATGTGTCGATGAAGGTTGCGACAACTATGACCAGCCTCGTGAAACTTGCAACCATGAGCAAAAGAACGATCAGCGACAAATCTGGAGAATGTGGTATCGACGAGCGCATCGTCTTCGACGTGAGGATCCGGTGCCTGAGCCTTATCAGGGCGGTGTCAGCCGAAAGCCTGATTTCATCACACCCTCGACCCAAGACACCCACGGGCGCCGGCGCCATCGCGCACCCATAGCCAGCCCCCATTTTTCTGAAAACATCTTGCAGCTCGAAGTAATGCCTTCACAAGGACAGTATGCTTCGAACCGCAGCGTAGACCTACAGACATCTCCATCCGTGGATCCACTCACACCGCTCGGGACTGAGTTCGCGCCCCATCAAACAGAACAACAGCTGCAAGGTCTGGCACAAAGCCTTTTGTCTCGATTGAGAGGTGTCTCGCCTTCCTGGTCCGATACGCTGAGCCAATTATACCAGAATACCATGCCTGCCGCTGTCAGCCTCCTGCAAGGCCATACAGGATCCAACACGGCCATCGCAAACATCCGAAACTTGTGCCTTCTCGTCGATATCTGCCGCAGGCTGCTCGCAGAACCCGCTTCCCGTAACATGAATGCGTGGTTGGACTTGAGTGCCGCAGTCCAGACTGCTCTTGCGATTTCTCTGCCCGAGGATCCGCCACAACTTTGGCACTCTGGCACACACGCGCGCGAATCACAGCATGCGGACATCACCGCGCCGCCGCCACCGCAGCAGACATTCCGAGGCGCCTCATTCCACAGCACCCCATTCCCATATCCCACGGATTTAAATCTCGACCCTTTCGACTCGGGCGTCCAGGACCGACTGAATTTTCACTCCTCCCACCTGACCTACGACCAGGATGTTTTCACCCTGCCGGAATATCCTCAGTTCTTGCGTCCCGACGCCTATGCCACCGCCGCCGGTCTGGAAACGCAAAGTAATGCCTCGGCTCCTGTCGACTCGGGTTACTACTCTGCTGCTGAAGGTTCAACCAACTATTCCGGAAAAGCCCAAGCTCCGCCGACTCGTCGACCCTCGGCTCCTGCCAACATCTGGCCTGGAGCGCGGTGAAGTATTCTCTTGTATGGCTTGGCTGGCCTGAGGGACGGGTTGGGCCTGTATGAATGTATGTACGCATGTGTGCGTGATGATAAAAATGTAACAGACCTCTTTCTTCTTCTTCGTACCTTTGATGCCATTTGGTCAGTGATTTTTCCGAAATGTGATAAGCAAAAACCCGTAGAATAGCATGGAATTACTGTCGACGGAATTCCATTCGATTTTCTTGTATGGCAATGTAGAGTTGGTCCTGCTTTGCGTCGGCGCCACTCCTGTGCAAAATTAGGCGAGGTTTGGGATCAGATCTGTGCGGGTGCATTCCGAGGTGGCTGCTGATGGTTGATGGTATGCTTGCTGCTTTTTTACTTTTGCTTTCTCGATGAAAATCCATCTTGCGCGGACCATGCCAGCACTGAGCTGCCCACATCGGTGCATTGCGGGGGTATATGATGAAAGCAGTGGCTGGAGGAGCTGACGGATTGGTCAGCGATAGGTGCTTGGGCATGAGGTGAGATTCGGGTTGAACCGGGACTAGCATGCTGGCGAGTAGCGCCACGGTTCGCCATTTGCTGATGCCTCTCAGAGTTGCGCACAGTAGTTGTACGTGCATGGACATTCGATACACCACCGAAGCGTCTGGACCTAGAAGCTACGCTTGTCGTGCAAGAGCCTATCCTCGCAGATGCTTCTGTCAACTGAACCTTCAATGGGCTACGATCTCTTTTTCGCGAATCTTTGCTCACGAGTCTATACTGTCAGCGCTCTGGCAAAGCGTAGCTCTCGAGGACGGTAGATGTGTCGCCTCGAACGCAATACATATGATACTCTTCTTTGACCGCGATGCATCGGCAGCGTTCGTATGAATTTATCGCCGCTCTTCTACGGTGCTCTCGAAGCCCACAGCCCAGAATGGCCCTAAGACTTCGGTATGGCCTGAACCAAAGGTGGGAGGTGGAAAGGTGCTTCTAAATTAGCGAGCTGGATGGAAGAGTCGAAGGTGATCGCTCCGCCAGATCGTATGAATCGGGGCCCCGGCTTGGCAACCAGATTCCTCCCGTCCTTTTAGACTAGCGGTAGTAATTCCTGGTCGAGAAGGGGCCTAGCATGACTTCGATAGCAAGACGTGAACATCTTCAGGGATGGCTACTGTGCTCTGTAGGAGGAGATGAAGTCGTAATAGAGACTCCGGGATGCCGGGTAAGCTAGACAACGGGTGCAACGTGCGCATGTGCGCCGGGACACTATTAAAGTCCGACCAAAGCTTACCTGCAGGGACTTCAACGTCAGGCCTGCGTGAAGTCGATCCTTCTGGCTACTTTGAGGGTTTTAGCCTCTGAGATGGTTTCGAACTCTTAGCTGTGGTCATGTCCAACTCACTGTCTGACTGGCACCATTGGAGCAACATCCTGCATTCACGCAGCTTTTCTGCAAGTGACACCTAGTGACTAGCATTACTTCAAAGCGTACATAGCTACGGAAGAAAGAAACAAGATGTTCGCAGCTCACATGCATGGGTTTCCGCCACTCGTTCGCCTCACTCACGTCAGCTGTACTTAGACGGCCCAATCAGACGCATATCGAGTGCAAGGCATCAGCGGCGCCGTAGCAGCCCAAGGCGGCTTCTGGAGAGGCTCTGGGAGGTCTAGAGGATAATTGCAGACGTTCTTCAAGGGGAAGGGATCGTCAAATGAACCGTCCCGCTCTATTGCTTCACTTTCCCACACCGGCACGTAAAGCTCTCCCGAACCCAACTCCAGTCAGTCCCAGAGTTGCAGTCGAAGGCTTGGTCAATGCTAGGAGAGAACCTGTTGAACCCGACGGGTTGGTCGAATGTCGGTTTCAGTGGCCGTGGCAGCGACTGGCCGTGCCTCGACCTTGCATTGCAAATGCTTCTTCGGCACTGCTGCTCGGGCCGGCATCAGTTTTATTTCCGGCCTTCTACTAAGTGCTTGAAGCTGTAAAGCATCGTGATGCTCAGTCTCGAGGAAGCTGCCATGGAGCCTGGCATGCCCACGCTCTTGTGTCCTCGTGATGATATCAATCGAACAACACTAACAGCTGAAGATTTAGACAAGGCATCTAGCCCAGAAACTTTTGAACCCTCCCTTCCAATCCAAAGATAACACACATCCTCCACCACCATGAAGTCGAACCTCTCGTACTCATAGGCACAGTAGAAGCGCCACCAAGCATCACCTACCCTAGCCATGACGTGGCCCAGAAGGCAAAGGTCCCCGGTGCGGTGCATCATAATCGTCCACATCCATACGCCAGGGAAATAAGACAATCTGGCCATCTTCCACTTTCTATTCGGGCCGATAAGGCTCCGTCGAGAAAGCCAATGGCCACATTGGAATATCCTCAAGATTTCTCGGTGTCGGATGAACCCGGTCCCGGTTTGTAATGCATCGTCTGCATCTTGGATGACGGTTTCGACTTCGGTGAAGAAGTCTTCAGGGTTTGGGGACGGAGGGTTACGGCTGAGATTGTGTGGATGTGGATGTGGTGGGAAGTGGGTTGCAGCAGAGCGAGTGGCGGGTTTCACGTTCGATAGCGACCATTCTTTACTTGTCATGGTGTCCCCAAGACGTTGGAGCAGTTCTGGATGGCACTGTTGTGCTGAGAAGCTGGTTTGGTCGTCAAGGGTTTGCGCAGCGGTATCTAATAGTGTTTTGTGTCGTTCGATCTCTTGTGCTACTGTACAAGTTCGAGGAGCCATGTGGACAGTGGTGTGAGGGTTGATACTCGCTGGAAGTCTTCCTGTGAAGGAACAGATTGTTGCCTGCCGCACGGGGTGGAGAATCGAGGTATCGGAAGTGAGGCTCGTGAGGACTTGATGTGAGATCTCGGAGGACCGGCGATGTGAGAAGCTTCTTCTTCGTCTTTTACATTGCTTCCGTCTTGATGATCATGATCGACGCTATCATCGACTGCAAGCATTCCGGTGTCTGGTAGACCTATACACAGGAAGGTGAGATTATCTCTTCGTTGTACGAGGCGGTAGAGTCCCTTGTAGAGGAATCTTTCGTCATTGTGATTCTTCGTATGGGTGCAATGACGGAATTGGTCCATCGAATGATGACCAGAATTGGGGCGATTCGCAGTGATGCATCTGAAGGCGCAGCTTTCTGCTTCGTGCGATCCTCTCTCTTGCTTGGTATGGAACGTCTCGAGGCACGTCTTGCAGTAGAATAATTTGCGACTTTCGAGGTGTACGCTGTCCACAGTGCGGCAGGAGGGCTTGGACATGTGAGCGTCAACAAATCAGAGGCGTTGAGCTTGTGGCATACCAATGCGCCAAGCAAATATTACCATTACCCACGTCTTGATGCGTTCCTGTCGTGGGGGTTGTGAAAGCGGCGCGCTATCTCCTCTGCAAGTCGTAGAATTTGTGCTTCTTGACGTTGCCGCTCTAGCAATATGTAAGCGAAGGAGTAAAGGAAGACAAATCTGTTGCTTCGAAATATTTGCTTGAGAATACTGCCCAAAAAGACCCAACCTTTCATTGCAGGCATGGGCGTGCTCATATCCTCGTATATAACGATGTGAGGGGTGGTGAGAAATTTATAGCCGGTCATCGACGGACTGTGCAATTTCTGCGTCGTCATGATGGGGATTGATACCTGATATAGGACATCAGGTCACCAGCGAATGACCTCATGCATAGAAATACTGTAGAGACGGCGCGAAGTCAAGCTTGCCACTACATTTGCGTCATGATGCCTAGCCTTGGACTTGCTCGCCTTGGAAATTTGCTGCTCCTTCAGGCCTTGCTGTGAGTTGTTGATGCGCAGTGTGACGGACAAATGCTTGCCTGTAGCAGTGATCGTACATCGATCGTAAGTCAAATGGTTGTCTTCGCGATCGTGCCGAATAACTAGCTTAACCGGTTTTTCTCCCTACAGCTCAAGTGTAACGAATGGCTGCAAGGTACTCTTTACAAGAACTGTACTGCAGCTGATCGCGGCGAGAAGTGTAGGCTATGCACCAAGAATAATCATCCCCAATGTACGAACAATAATGGGAATTGTCCCTGAACGTGCACTAAGGCATACCACGGCTGTATGGGGGGTTTGGCGGTTTGGCAAGAAGAGGAAGCAGAGAAGACAATGAAAGTGATGTTTCAACTCTACTAGTTGAAGCTGAAGTGCATGGTTACAAAGAATCAATGGCATTGACATACTCAAGAAATAGCTATCTAGAATGAGTGAAATTACAGGTGTTCAGAAGCCCCTGTTCAAGCCCCTGTCTGTGCGCCCCCTTAGCATTATTCAGATCAATGCACAAGGAGCACCCAGCGAGGCAACCACAGCGAATGCGAAATTATAAATCTACCGCGACTTAGCCCTTCCAGCTTTGTGTCCGCGATCATCGGAAAGAGAGCAGGTGAAGAAGGGATGGCGAGCATCGACAAACCTAGATGATCGAAAGGGCACGACCCATGCTAGAAGACACAGTACGAGGTAGACAGGGCATGACCCATGCCAAATTCAAGGTTCCTATACAGTCGAAGCTGGGCCGATTGGTAGCGGAGCCTCCGGACCTTCCGTACAATACCTGCTTGTGGGACGGAGGAAATTCTCGGTATATGTCTTCCTCCAAACGCCTCCCGTGCCATGGGACATATACCGCGCCCATTTTCCTACCCCTAGGAATCTCGACAGTCTCTGTACGCTCGACCGAGAGACTCTCTACACGACAAGCAAGATCTCGAAACCCTTTGACACGCGCCGGAAGCCGCCCTCTACCATCACCAGCTACTTGAAAACGCTCGTTCCTACATCATGATCCCTAATCTTGGCCTTTTATTGCTCCTTCAGATCTTGCCGTGGGTCGTTCATGCTCAATGCAACGGACCAGCAAAGGTCTGCAGTAGTCAGTTCAAATACGTCGTAGGTGTATCTCTTCGCATCTCTTCGCGATCGTACAGACAAATTGCTCACTCCCTTTTTCTCTGTAGCTCTCATGCAAGGACGGCCATGGTACAATAATAGACAATTGTATCGGAAGGGGTGAGAGTTGCGCCTTCTGTGGTCCAAACAACGATAAAATCCAGTGTACGGTGAGTGGGCAATGTCCTACATGAACCTGCGCCAAGGCATACCTAGGCTGGGTGGGGGTTATGACGGTTTGGCACCTCATTTTTCGGTCGGATTCGCGGCGCAAGAAGCGAGGTACCTTGAATAGATGGTGTTGAGCGGGCGACGCTGCCTGTCAGCTCAGATACCCCAGCGATGGTGGTAGTATGTAGCCCGACCTCCTTTCAGATACCTTGGTGATGCTTTCAATCTTGGAGCCTTAGGCACAGAAGTGCCGGCCTCCGGAGCTTAGACACTTGTAATTAGCCAATCAGAACTGTTTCTACTTCCTCGGAGGGCCTCTCAAACACTAAGCCTAAAATAGAATAGCGCTGCCCAGCCTGAGGATACAACAACCTGAGGATACTACAGTCACGTGGAATGAATGAAGGAAGGAAGGAAGCCTATGCGGGGCGCCTAATAGGAGGTATGTGTAGCCCATGGCGTGGCCTCCACTTGGGCTGAGCACTACCGTATGGATAGGGCAAGTTGTCCAGAGCCGCTGGCATCGATATATTGAGAAAGATCTTCTCTTTTTGACTATGTGGACCAAGGTCTGCCACGAGCACGAATATGCCTAGAACAACCAGATGATCATCGCTTCTGGAGTACGAGGAATTTGGTGGCAGTGAAATTTTAGTGTGCTCCCCAATACGATACTTTGGTAGGCTGTGGCCACGCAATGCGATTTGAGATATCTAAGGGTATTGATCAGTAGGCTAGCGTCTCTCCGACTACATCCCCCTACGCCATACAACCTCTAGGCTCGACTGGTCGCTCGTGAAAGACAAAGCTTGCACCACTTCAGCAATACTTGGGCTGTTGGGCATCCGCCGTTATCGTCGGACACAAAAACCTTTTACTGATCATGATATATGCATTAGACAGGTCGCACGCCCGGCGCATGATGTCTAGTGGCCCGTCAGTTTCTCATACGTCTAATGTCCATTTCAAAACCAAGGCGGGCACCAGGCCGCGACAACGAACGCGTCTGGCTCCCTGACATCCGCCAAACAATGTCGTTGAGTTCACTCAAAGAAGATGCTTGGGGACAATAGTGCTTTGAGAGCGCAACAATGTCGCTTCGGCGAACAAAGAACTCCTCAAAGCATCCAAGAGACGTTACTGACAATGCCAACGCGCCGCTCAAAGCACATATTGGGAACATGGAGGTACATAAAATGTTCACTCCATCGTGAGCAGTGTCGCTGTCATCACATTCCACTCGAGACCAGGTTCAACAATCTTGCAGGTCAAGATTACCTAGCTCCACTCAAGCACTAAATCACTCGAGTAAACACACTCCAGTTCATTCAAAGTCCACTAACATGAGTTCCAGTTCCAGTTCCTCCTCTTCCGGGCTTGACACCAAGCCCTACGACATTCAACACGCCCTTCGTCAGCACAACCGGTCAGCAAGTGACATGAGCGTCGAAGAAATCTGTGCCATGCCCCACGATAGGATCGGACACGCATACCTGATCAAGCTCCTCGAACACCGCGAGCCCTCGCCCCTCTGCCGCACCATCAATTCCCACCAGCTCGACGGCAAACAAGTCAAGCTCTCCACCCTCTGCTCACGCTTCAAGCAAGCCACCTGGAAACTCGGCGACTGGGAACGCGGCAACCGACACGTCCACATCGAACTCGACGTCCAAGCCGCGCGGATGGCCCACGGCTTGAACCCTTTATCGAACAGCTGGATGGCCAATATGCCGCTCGACGTACAGAGTCGCGAAGTCTGGTTCCAAACCCATCCGCAGGGCTCTCGCGTCCAGCTCTGGCTCGAAGCCCACGATGTCTTCACCGACGCGGACTCTGTCGAGAGGATCAAAATGCGGAAGCAATGTGGTGGAGGTAAGTCGAAAAGCGCGAGGAAATCTGATAGGGTCACAAAATTGGACAGGTATATGCCGGCTTCATCTCGTGATACTTCCTCGGGGGATGAAGTGGAGGAGAGCGTTATTACTGATGCTCGTGCGAATGATTGTTCTAACAGCATCAGTACTAACGAGCTTCTGCAACAATATGCGCTGCTTCGCCATTCGTGGCAGACGCTGCGGAGTCAGCAATCCCGGCTCAGGCCTGGAGTGGAGAAGCAGCTCTGCACGATCAAGACTGACGCTGCGCGATACAGACTGGGTCGCGCGAAGCAGGAGTTGCGAAGACGTGGTGTGGATCCGGAACAGAGTGAGTGGGCACGGGTGTGTTGATTCAGGTTTGGGAAAGAATGGATTATTCTCATGCTCAGGTAAGTGTTTTCTGAATTTGGTGGCAACACATCTCCCTCTATTACTCCTGTTTCACGTTGGAAGGTTGATTTTTCAGTGGCATGAATCGATCTCAATTCATCATCAATCGCTGTAACGTGGTTGCGTACTTATTCATAACCTCAATTTCCTAATCTTACACCACAATCACCCCTCACTATCCTTTCTTTACTGACCCCCCGGAATCTGCTTATTGACCTGGCCATCCGCGACCTTGTTGATCTTGTCATCGTACTTGTCGCCCAGACCGGCACGATCAGTTGCGTTATCGATCTCTGTCAAAACCACCCGTGTCAGTTTGCCGATCAAGTGCTGTGAAGTCAAACAAGTATGGATATGGCTCACGCTTGTTGACCTGGCTATCGGCGCCCTTCTCAATGCCCGAAGGCTGACCGCCGGAGCCGCCGCTCGAGCCGCCGCCGGAGACCTTGTCCTTGACTTTATCCATGAGACCAGACATGGTGAGTTTGGGAAGATGTTTCTTGGGGGGTTTGTTGAGAGAATGTTATGTGGTGATAGATGGGAATACGACTTCTGCTTAGATTTGCCCATACCTGAGAGTAAGTGGCTTCTATATACGTATCTTGCACCACATCCCATCACACATGAACGTCATGGCTCAATGGCATGCCAACTCCACCGGTCGGCATGCCAACTTCGAAGCTGGGAAGTCCGGTCACGCCAATCAACAAGCTGCGTTGCGTGCGGTGATGAACTGCTGCGAGCTGCTGCCCACGCGTTCTAGATCTTCAGGGACTGGGTGGGCATGACACGCATTGAAGCTGCGATGACGATGGAGGGCTCCACATGAGCTCGGAAGCTGGGTTGGTGGGCGGAGAGATGTCCGGCGGGGGGTCTGGGTGGCATACTGTAACATCAGGACAGTGAACCTGTGTGAGACAGGAGGATCAATGGGTAAACCTGTAAAGGTATCGATGTTATTGTGTCGAGCGGGTGAGCAATGCCTGTAACGTCATAGCTTGGCATGCTGTGGAATATCCTTGATCACGTGTGCGTATCTCTGATCACGGGCATCTCTCAGTGCCAAGCACGAAATGTTTTGCAGGTCAGGAACACGCGGTGCGCAATCTATACAGCTCATATATTGCAGCGCCAGATTCTGCGATGTGATTATATGGTTGGCAGAGGAATAAGGCGACTAGATTTGAGCTTGTGAGTGGTTTCCCACTGACGAGCTTGGAAGGCTTGGCCAGCACATCAACGCAGGGAGGCATTGGCTTGAGTAGAGTTTTGTGGTGCTCGATTTCGACACCGGCGCAATGGAGGGAGAGCTCTGAGAGAGTCTGATCTGGGCTCAGTGCTTTCATCGAATGGTGCTGGTCTCAGACAAAGACAGCTTCGAATCCAGCAAACGGGTAGATCACGCAAGATACCTTCTCCAAGGCTGCTTTTTCCTACCGGAGCTCGTCTCATACAGTGCATCTCGCCCAAGAGCCTCTTTACATTCAGCACTCCATAATGTGTCTTAAGCTGAATCAGCTGCTTGCTATCCTTCGGTTGGTTTGGCTGATCGCTCGGGCTGCAACGACGCGGCTGGAGGTCTTCATATCGGCGGCCAAAATTGGACAATCGCAGATGTTAAGGAACTTGTTCAACTGAAGAGAAGCGACATTCGGGCTGAAAGGCAGCCAGGTGTGCGTTTGCGTCTGCGTTGGAGCCCTGCCGAGTCTCTGAGCGGTGAGACGAAGGCTGAGGATGTAGCTCCTTTCCTCGTCATCCCTCTCCCTTGGTCAATATGCCTCTTCTTGCCTCTTGCTACTGTGTCTTTGTCATCCTAGAAGTCACATGGTCTCCACTGCCCAGCCGAACAGCATCGGATGCAGCATCGGAAGTTCCTTTGTCAGCCCCATCGGCGGGATTCCCCCGAGAACTCCGGCCCCGTCTTCGAAGCTCCTGCCACAGAGACAGATTCCAAACAAGGGACAACATTACACCGTTCGCGAGGTGACAGATTGGTAATCTTGGGGTCTGACGAGCGCGGTGATGTCTGGATTCGGAGATGTTGTGGAATCCGAGATCGCCGAACGTAGATCGCCGAGGGGGCTTGCTATGTGTATAAGAAGGGCAGAGAATGCTGCCATCAAGTGCTATTACGATCAGCAAAGAAGCGTTCATCGTTTGCAATCTTCATCATGAGTGCCACGAAGCCAGTCAAGTTGTATGGAGAGCTGAAGACGGCTAATCCGTGGAAGGTGGCGATCATTCTGGAAGAGCTGAATATTCCATGGGAGTTGGAACACATAGAATTCGCAGATCTGAAGAAGGAACCGTTTCTCAGCATCAATCCGAATGGCAGAATGCCCGCTCTGGAGGATCCCAACACTGGAGTGACTCTGTGGGAGGTGAGTTGTGCCGATGGGTAGTGCGACAGGAATGAGCTGAAAGTGAGCATAGTCCGGCGCCATCATCGAGTATCTGGTCGACCAGTACGACAAGAACAACCTCATCTCGTACGCCGACTCTCCCGAGAAGTACCAGCAGTCCTCATGGAAGCACTTCCAGATGTCTGGACAAGGGCCTTACTTTGGTCAGCTTGCCTGGTTCATACTGGTAAGGATGCCGAAAGCGTCGAGCCCTTTTCGCGAGCTCATACATGCATGCAGTTCCATCCGGAGAAGAACATCACCAGCGCGATTGATCGCTACAAAGGCGAAGTGCAACGCGTGCTAGGCGTGATTGAATTGCATCTGAGCAAGACTGGGAAGCAGTATCTCCTGGGCGAAAAGGTCTCCTACGTAGATCTGATGTTCTTGGTAAGTCTTCCAGCCAGCCAGACGGGGTTTTACCTTCAACCGTTGCTGACTTCCACCGTTTGTGACTAGCCATGGAATGAACTCATGTCGAAATTCTTGTTGAGCGAAGGTTTTGAGGATCAGTGGCGGGAGAAATATCCGAAATGCTATGAGTGGCACCAGAAGCTTTTGGCACGAGAGGGTGTGAAGAAGGCCGAGACCAAGAGAGCGGAAAGTATGGGCAGCCATTGAGGCAGCTTTGTTGGACGACATGTTGAGTCGCCCGAACAGCATTACCCAGTAGGAGATAGGCACCCAAATCGCCACAACAGGGGTCCATGAGGAACGTCACTAGATGCCCGAACTAAAGATAGAGCGTTCCTCTAGATTTCGGTGAAGTAGTTGTGCTCCCATGATGCTCCACTTCAGCCGCCTTCATGCATAGAACCGGGGCTCCAGTACTCGGCCTCCTCTGCCTGATCATCCACCCATACCAGACTGTCTGCAACAAGATCGTCAATGACAGCCATAGCACGAGCTCGTTCCCAGGCCAAGTTTGCCTGCAGCATCGAGACAGTGACGAAGCCCATGATTTGAATGACCTCGAGCACGGTGGACTGGTCAGGATTCAATTCTTTCGGCACACTCCTGATATACTTGGTACTGCCCAGCTGTACAATCTTAAATTGTCCACCCAATGGTTCCAGAGACTCCAATGCTCTCTGGACGTCATCGTCGGTAACATCAATCCCTCCCCCAACAAGCCCTCTCCCAGAAGCGATCCTCTTCCGTGCTTCCGAAAGCGAGATCATGCCTCCATTCTCTGCCCTAGTCTGCCGACACACCTCGACCAGCCTGACGCCCAGCTCAAAGTAGAAATCATTCACGCTTGTGCCCAACATTTTCGCCCACACACTCCCTCCCTTCCCGCTCGCTTCGCGCGCCTTGGTATTGCTCCCCGCCAAGGGATCAACGCCGATGGCATGACACATGCGCGCGAACTCGGCGCGGAAGGTCGGGTTGCTTCGGATGTCCTTGGCATGGGTGAGGGAGAAGTTGTGCAGTGCGGCTTGGAATACGGCGAGCTGATTCGCGAGGGCATCGGCGTGACTGGAGCGGAGAGCGGCGCCGTGGGCAGCATATTTGTCGGAGGAGATGGCGGCATTGGAGAAAGCACTGAGGCCTACGCCGCGCCGGTTGGAGGACATGGTTACATGCTGTTGATGTTGTATGTGTTGCGAGTGCGGGACTTGTAAGAGGTGGAGGTGGGGTGGACTTCCAGGCCTGAGGCAAACCAGATCCAATGCCAAGGCGCTAGTCCTCCGCTTCTGCTTCCCACGAAATTCGAATCGCACTCGCACTTCCTTTCGACTCTGCACGCCCAACGACCTTCTCTCTGCCATCATTGCACATCGCCCACCGACGCAATGGCACCGTCCAAGAAGCAAACCGCCACCAAAGTGTAAGCGCACACACACGCCGCGACGAACTTGCAGCACAGTCGGTCTGCTACCGCTCAAACGCTCGCTCGCTTCAATGCTGCAGCAGCAAAATCATACTCCATACCACTTCAGTCCTGCACGCTGTCAGACTCTGGCTCGTCAGAACGTGAAGAGGCTGACAGCATGGAAACATCTGTCACTGTCGCTCGAAAGAGATGACGCTCTCGCCTCGCGAGGTCTTGTCGGCCGAGATTCGTCTCATCGATCAAATACACTCTTGATTGAGTGCTCAGCGGAGAATGCATGAGAGCCAGCAGACCACTGTGCCGCAGTTCTTCGCGCCGAGCAAGTTCATACGCGCGGACCGACTAACAACCTCCCAACAGGAGCGTCCCAACCAAGGACGAGATCTTGGTGCCAGAGACCCTTCTCAAGAAGCGCAAGAGCCAGGAGAAGGAGCGCGCTGAGAAGGCCGAGCAGCGTGAGGCTCGCAAGAAGGTTGGTCACACTTCACGCCCCTGCCCAGCATTTTGATGATATCTACCAACCATAGCGACTAGCCTCCGGGCGATGCTGTCGTCTAGTTAACCATCTTTCGGGACTGATCGTGCATTGTCATTTTAAATTCAAAATATCTGTGGGCACTGTCGGAACACATTACTGACAGGTTTCACTAGGAGAACAAGCAGAAGCGCGAGCAGATCTTCAAGCGTGCCGAGGCCTACGTTAAGGAGTACCGCGACCAGGAGCGTGAGAAGATCCGTCTTTCCCGCGTCGCCAAGTCCGAGGGCAGCTACTTCGTACCAGCTGAGCCCAAGCTGGTCTTCGTTGTCCGTATCAAGGGTATCAACAAGATCGACCCAAAGAAGCGCAAGACCCTTCAGCTCCTCCGTCTCCTCCAGATCAACAATGGTGTCTTCGTGCGTTTGACCAAGGCCACCGCCGAGATGCTCCGCATTGTCGAGCCATTCGTTGCCTACGGTTACCCCAACCTCAAGTCCGTCCGCGAGCTCATCTACAAGCGCGGATACGCCAAGACTGCTCAAAAGCAGCGCATTCCTCTCACCGACAACTCCATCATCGAGGAGCACCTCGGCAAGTACGGCATCGTCTGCATGGAGGACCTCATCCACGAAATTTACCAGGTCGGCCCCAACTTCAAGCAAGCCTCCAACTTCCTCTGGCCTTTCAAGCTCTCCAACCCAACCGGTGGTTTCCACAAGCGCAAGTTCCGTCACTTCATCGAAGGTGGTGACCTTGGTAACCGGGAGGAGTACATCAACCAGCTCATCCGACAGATGAACTAGGCTGTGTTTTGTTCGCCTAAAAGTTGCACATGGCGTTGATAGCATGATGGCGAGGATGCCAATGGGTGCGAACAGCGCATGGCGAATCTGGCGTCGGTAGATCATGTACTGCTCGTATGAATGGAAACACCCTCGTCGACCGCCTGCAGTACATGAAATTGAACAATGATACCCTTTTATGAACTACACTGGCAGTGCTGCTGTATGTCCCATACTAAGTATTTCTCCATTTCCTCTCGTGCTTATGTTGGTTAAATGAAAGAGATTCAGCTAACCTCCATCGAACTCGATACCAATGGTCACTACCTCTTCAAGTGGGAACCCCGTTCTTCCATGGGATGTGCAATGGATAACCGATGTTTTTACAGCTCCCGCCAAGCTGCTCGACTTGCGAGCGAGCTGCGGAATCCTTGCCCATACCTATTGATGAATCCGGTCTCTTGGATGTCATGTCCTGCTATCGACTACTACCAACCTGCTCGACCGATTTGACGTTTTTTGCCCGAGCTCTCGACCTTTCGACCTCCTGACCTCTCGCAACCGCCCAATTTGCCCAACAGACTTAAATGCTGGTGATCAAGTAGGTCTTGCTGCCTCCTCGGCAGGATGTGCTGCCCATTTTCGTTCGTCCGGCTGCGCTCTATCAACGCCTTCTGATTGTTTCGAGGAGCTCGCGAATTTGGATTCGAATTCCATTGTAATCGAACTCTCCTTGTATTCTATAAGGCTTTCCTGCAGCCATGGTAAGAGACCGGAAGTGCAGAGCATCTTCATAATTGGGGTACCTCCCAGTGTCATCGACTTCATGCACAGAGCTTCAGCATACTGTAGTTCGGAAGCGATTTTTGCATCCTTAGGAATTCGGTATTTCAGCTTATCCAGACTTCCCGTCATATGTTTACAACGCGCTTGGTACGACTGCCTACAGAACTGATGCGAGATGCTATACACACTTCCACAGGGGGGTTCTTCCTGGAAGTCTTCTCTAGCTAGGCTTCCAAACAAGCTTCGAAGTGGCGTTGAAGCTCGGAAGTGAAGTCTCGCCAGGTTTTGTCATTTTCAGACGAGAGGCAAAGCATGGCCGCTGTTGACGACCATGCCGCAGCAGCTTTTCCAGGTGATAGACGTTGACTTGACCATGAATATAGCAGTGAATGCATAGAAATGACTCGGGTCTCGCGGTCGAAGAATATAAGCGAGAGTTCTAGTAATCGCTTTCGGGCTGTTTCGAATGCTGAAGTCATCTGCTAATGGCGATGAGAAGTTCAAGGCATCAGAGAAGTGACATGGCCATGAACTCTAGATACTATCTCTGTTGAGCCCACCGGCTGAGCCGGCCCTGTTCACAATTTCCTCGCAGCCTCTGAACCAATGCCTAATCTTACTTGTTTGTGGCTTGTTGTGTCCCTCGTTATTCACTGGGTGCTGGATGGACTTGACGGGGTAGGCGTCATTTCGGTGCGTTGCATCCCAGGCCCATGCTCGAGTAATAAATCGTCTGGACACCAGTGCGATACAAGAATGCCAGAGTCGAGAGCAGCTCCAACGCATGTCGACCAGATTCGCTTTCCGAAGTACTCAATTCGTCCGCTGATACTTCAGAAGTTGCCTGGAAGCGGAGGTGCGAATACTGAAGAGTCTGTTAGCTGGCGTCGGAGGATGGATAAGTGAGTTACAGACAACTGCCAGCTAGCTCGATGCTATGTGGTAGGCATATAACGTCACGTGCCCATCATTATACCACATCCACAATCCTCTCTCCCGGTAACTCCTTTACAACACCTCCACAATTTCCTCATCTTCATCCTCATCCCCAATCTCCTCCACCCTCGACCCCTCAGTCCCCGCCCCCGCCCCCGCCCTCGCCGCCTCCATCTCATCCTCCGGACTGGGATCCCCGGGCTCACCTCTCATCAGCACTTGCACCACACGATCACACCCCTCCCTCACGCTCTCATCCTCTATGTGCTGATGTACCTCCCTGATGATAGGGTACACCTTCACCTCCCGCAACCTCTTCCTCCCCTCCGGCGTACTCGACAGCAACAACAACGTCTCCAAATGCAACACGATAATATCCGCTTCCACCTCGCGCCGCTTATCCGGCGGTAGGAGTTGGCAGGCATCCAGCATTCCCTCGGTGTCTTCGAGATCGTATTCTTCGGGGCCCATGAGTGGGAGGAGGATGTAAGGGAGTAGACCTACCCCGCCGTCCTCTGGGTCTTGTAGCAATTTTTCGTGCGAGGGGATGGAGAACGAGACGTTTTTGATCGTGCTTGCGACCCCGCGCCGTCGGATCGCAGACGTGTGTTCGGTGAAAACGATCAGTTTGCTCAGCGGCACGACGGTTTCGGCGCCTTCGAGCCGGGGCGTGAGGAAGTGGGTGTGGCCCGAAGCATGTTTGGCCAGGTCGGCGAAGAGATAGCAGAGGTAGTCGTAGTTGGCGTGTGGATTGTAGAGATTGGAGGCGCCTTTCACGAAACAGTCGAGGAGTTGGTCGATGGCGAGGGAGGAGGTGGAGAGGGGTTTGGGGATGTCTCGGTTCAGAGTGAGGAGTTTTGTGATGCTGTCGTGTTTGCCCATGTTGGCGAGTAGCATGCACATGAGGTCGGCATTGGGTTCTTTAGGGGCCTGGGATGGTTAGTAGGGGTTTCGCCACATCCATCTCGTGAATCGAACGAGGAAGTGTTGGAGGACTGACATACTGTCACCCTCCGTAGTAGACTTTCGAGAAAGGCATCGTCTTCGGCGAGAGATTTGACCACTTCGCTGTCTTCTGAGATGTTGACGAGAATGGTCAGGGCGTTCTTCGCGATGGGTGAGTAGTCTTTGAGAAGGAGTTTGAGGTCTTTGACGGGTTCGAGTTGGTTTCTTTTGAAGAGGCTGGGCTGCGCGGTGGAATAGCCAACGAGATTTTCGGCGGCTGAACATGTCAGCCCGTGCGGATATATGGCGTGGATAAATGATATGTACCAATTTGGCGAATTTGAGTGTTGCCGTGGTGGAGGAACTCGACGAGCTGGGAGATGTATCGTTAGCATTATCGTTACGATGAACTTGGCATTGTCTTCTGCTCACTTCCTCGAGTTCTGTCGGCATGGTTGGCTGTGTTGGCTGGATTATATGTTGTTAAGGTAATGTTGCAACGAAGTCCATGTCTTTGCTCGGCATTATTTTTATTCTCGGGATCGGCATCTCCAAGCCACAGATCCGATCCCGCTGTTGATCCTTTGATGTCGCACGCTGCACCTCATCCTTCCCTTCTTCGCTATTCGTGTTGTCGCATAGGGAGCACGTGAGATTCGGGGTGAAAGCGTTTGCACCGTCGTATACTCTACGCGAAGCAAATGCGCATACAATGAGCTGCGATTCTTCTACACTTCCGCGGAGGACAACGCCGGCGCGACCATGTTCCAGGTACGTACACGAAAAAAGCTTGGGAATGATGGTAGAACATTCGATGATCCTGACAGTATACAGCGCCTCCAAGGCCTGCAAAAAGGCTTCAATCTCGATTTCCTGGACAACAAGATAGCCGAGGAGCAAGAGAAGCAGAAACAGGATAAACAGCAGAAGTCTGGGTCACCAGCCAAGCGCACGCCGAGTAGCGCCAGAAGAAAGAATGGAAGGACGGAGTCGCCGAGCAAGAGACCTGCGAGTCGACTGCGCGTACCAGAGGGAAAAGACGGATCGCTAGCAAAAGCACCCGACCCGGACGACTTTATCATCGGCGACGATGAGTCCGCAACGAGCCTTAGCAGAGTCCCGACACCACAGCAGGTAGCGAAAGAAGGGAATGGAGATGAGGAGAAGGCTGGCGAAGAGCAGAACGGAGAACAAGCAGGGAGAAGCGAGAAAGGCAAGGAAAAGGCGGGAGGTGCAGACGAATTACCCTTAGACGTCCAGCAGAAGCTGCGTAAACTCGACGCACTCACAGCCAAATACCAAGGTATGCTCACGCCCGGCGCGCCGCCGCTGCACCGTGATCGGCACCTATTGTTTTACTCACAGAATTCTACGTGTTTAGATCTGCTTAGGAACTACCGTACCGCACACCAACGCGTCGCAGCCATTGAGCCTTTTGAAGCCGCTTTGCGGGAACACACGTCACTAACGTCGATCGATGAGCCCGGTGCATTGATTGAGTTTCTGGATCAAAGGAAACAGCAGAGCGATATGGTCATGGGCGAGCTGAGGCGCATTTCGGATGAGCATCAGCAGACGATCAAACAGCGAGATGAGTTGAAAGTGAGATTGGAGAATGCTGAGAAAGAGACGAAGGCGGCTTTTGATGAGGCGGCGGGATTGAAGAAGGAGAGGGACGAGTTGAAGACGAAGGCCGAGACATCTGAGACCAAATCTGCTGAGGAGAAGCCTGCAGAATCTGCCCAGAATGACGGAGACTTCTTCTCGTACGAGGATGAGGTATCGAAGGCCGCAGTGGTGGATGCAAACACTGCTCCGGAAAGCCCAAGCGGCCCTGCTTCAGCAGAGCACGCGACCAAGGTCAAGGAGCTGGAAGGCGAAGTCGAGAGCCTCAAAGCAGAAGTCAAGGAGCAGAAGGACTACATCAACGAGCTTGCTACCGAGAATGCGAACATGCGCCACGAGTTCCTGATCGCTCAGACCGACCTCGATGCTGCAACGAAGAAGTTGGAGAACAAAGACCGGGACTTGGCCGAGACAAAAGCGCAACTCCAGCAAACACAACAACAGCTGGCAGAGGCCATAGCGGCACACGAGACCGCTCAGAAAGAATGTGATGAAGCCGCAGCTAGTCTCGTACGAAGTGAAAGTCAGCTTGCCGATCTCCAAACCCGTCTGAGCGACAGCCAAGAAAACTTCAAGAAAGAAGCTGCCGCGGCACATGACAACTTGAAGAAATACCAGGATGAACATGAAAAGAACCTGAAGTCTGGCGCCTATGCGCAACGAGACGAGAAAGGCATGCAGAACCTCCGCGACCTGGTCAAGAAGCTCAAGGACGGGGAGCAGGCTGCCCTCGACGCAAAGGCGTTGGCCGAAGGCAAGGTTAGGGACCTCGAGATGGAATGCAGGAGACTGGAGTCTGAATCCGAGCAGCCATCACGTGCCATCGCAATGCTGCATGCCAAGGAGGCAACGCTGAATAGACTGGAGAAAGAACTTAAGGTGGCTAAAGAGGAGCGCGACGCAGCGATTGCCAAGGCGAACAGCAAGAATGGTCATGAGAGAAAAGTCGCCGATTATCAAGCTCGACTCAAACGTGCTGAGCAGGATCGAGAAAAGGCTTATCAAATGATCATTGATTGTGGTCGGTGTGGTCAGATCAAAGACCTGGGAGCCCCAGCGGAAGACACTGGTAGCATACCTGCGCGACCGCGCGTGAGCTCGGAGTCGACGGAACTCAGCACGCCGTCGAACGAAGCTGGATCTGAAGCGGCCACTCAAATCACGCCTCCGGCGGATGGTCCTGAGACTTCAACCTCGGCAGAGGCCAAGAAGAAGAACAAGAAGAAGAAGTCCAAAGCGAAGAAGAGGTCCGTGACAACAGAAGAGGGCCCAGCGCCAACTGCGACCACCAAAGATTGTATGACGCTCGACGACCTCATCAGCGACCCGAACAAGGCGCCGGATGTGCTACTCAAAACCGAATTTGGGGAGAATCCATTGATACCATTGTTCAAGGACATGTTTGATCATCTCAAAGAGCGCACCGAATCTTCCAACGCACAAAACGACGAGCTATTGCAACACCATGAAGGCAAGATCGAAGAGCTCGAGCAGCAGATGCGCAACAACTCCATTGTCTTGCAAGCCAAGCATGAGGAGATTCTGGCGCTGCAGAAGAGTTTGGCCGACAAGAATTCCAATTCATTTACGACTGTGGAGCAGGAGGCGCAGATCAGTGGTCTGAGAAAGGAGATTGAGACGCTTAAAGCAGAAATTGCCGAGCGAGATAACAAGATCAGCAAGCTTCAGGAGAACCTCAAGAGCCAGGCCAGTCTCGAAGAGAGGATCGAGGAACTGGTCGAAGAACGGGATGGCCTTCAAGAGTCCATGTTGGAGGTCGGCAAGACGGGTACTGATGCCAAACACGAGCTGAAGCAGATGACTGAGCGCTACAGCGCATTGCAGAAGGAGCTTGACGAGTACCGAATCGAGAGTGATGGGTACCGCAAGGGCAAGAAGGATACTGACGCGAGATCCAAAGACCTTGAGAATGAGTTGAACAAGTTGAAGAATACGTCCGTGCCTAGCGAGCAGTTGGAAAGCCTACGCGAACAAGTGCGGAGTATGGAGCAGGCATTGGAAGAATCGAAACGATCATATGAAACACATATCGAAGAACTCAAGGCACAGCAGACTGCCAGCGGCGCTGCGCTGGAAGCGAAGGAGAGGTCGCTTGATGCGGATCTGAGCAAGCTAAGATTGAGAACAACAGAAGTGGAGAAGGAGCTGGCACAGGCCAACACACTCGCACAGGACAGGTTCAAGTCCCTGACCGAGGTCAAGGAACTCTACAACAAGACCCTGATCGAGTTGAAGAAGTTGCGCGAGGAGAACGCATCGCTGAAGAGCGTCAAAGCTGACCTGGAGAAGTCGATTGCGACGGTTAAGAGGCTTGAGATGAAGGAAAAAGACCTTCGATCTGAAATTGCAGAGTACAGGTCACGGGCGGCAGAAAAGGACGCCGAGATTGCACAGCTTTCGGACAAAGCCAAGAAGGCGTCCGATCGGAGCACCGTGTTGGAAGAGTCGTACGAGACCGCACGCAAGGAACTCGACAAGAGCGAGCAAACACGTAACGAAGCGGCCGAAGCGCGCGAGAAGCTGCAAGCTGAACTCAAGAAGTTGCACGATGAGCTCAGCAAAGCCAAGGCGAAAGCTGATGATTTCAACGAGAAGATTCGAAAGGCGACTGAAGAAGCGAACGACCTGAGAGAACAGCTGCAGATCAAGACAGCCCAGCAAGAGAGCTCTCAAAGCATGATGGACAGCATGCAAGACTCAACAAGAGAGATCTCCACCCGCATGAAAGAGGTTCAGGAACGCAACGAGAGTCTCGAAGAAGAGCTCGCCGATGCGCATCGACTCCTTTCTGAACGTGGCCGAGAAGGCGAGACGATGCGTAGACTGCTCAGCGAAGTCGAAGCCCGCGCCGAAAGCAAAGTCAGAGACATGCGTGAGCAGATGGACCTCGCCATGTCCGAACGGGACCGCGCCGAAGAAAATGCCAGCTCCATCGGCCGTCGAAAAGCACGCGAGATGGAAGACCTCAAAACCAAGCTCCGCGACGCCGAGCAAGAAGCCCTGCGCGCCAAAGAAGCCCGTACCGATGCCGAAAAGCGCGAACGTGCCTTCAAAGCACAGCAAGCCGACATCGAGACCCGTGCCGCCCGAGCACAACAGGAACTCCACGACGTCCGCGCCGCCATGGAACAGCTCCGCGACAGTCTGGACGAAACGGAGCGCGCCAACCGCGATCTCGAGCATCAGAAACTCTCCCTCCGCAAAGACCTCGCCGACCGCGACGCTCGCCTCGAGAAACTCCAGAAATCTGCGAAGTCCTTGTCCGAAGAGCTGAAACGGGAACAGGCCACCGCCGCAGCGCACAAATCCCGTCCCCGTCCCCATCCACAGCCGCTACCCCCATCCATCTCTTCCGCTCGTTCCTCCAGCGATATCTCTGCTCCTCCTCCTCCCTCCTCCATCCGTACCCCTTCTTCCTTGAATGGCGCCTTTCCTCCTCCTCCTCCTGCTGCCGCTGTTGCTCCTGGCTTGAGCACGGAACACATCAAAGGTGCCCTGTTGAGCTTCTTCTCCATCCGGGAGAAAAAACATCAGGTCGACTTCGTCAGTGGACCCATGGGCAAGATTCTGGGCTTGAGTGATCGCGACCGCGAACAGTTGATCGCCGCGATTCAGGCGAGGTAGTTGATATCCAGCGGTTCATGCATGGGATGGAAGGAAACGGGACTGAACAGGATTGGCATTGGTGGCGCGGGGCCCTTCTTCGGATATGGTGGGCTGGACGGTTGTACATAGCAGAAGTGTAAGTTCTGTACGAATGCATGCTTTCATTTGCCTCTCGAACCATGAGGTTTTGCTTGAAGATGTGGACGAGTTTGATACCATCGTGATGCGGTCCACCGTGACCTATTGTTGACGTGTTTTCATTCTTTGTCTCTCTTTTATCTACACTGTGTTACGCCAGAGAGCGGCTCTACTCTCGTGTTGCATCCGATGACTCGTTCTGCTCAGACACGTCGAAGATACTCTTCACCAAGTTACCCTTCACATTCTCGCCATATCAGAATGGTCTTGTTCAGGCGCAAGACACGCGGTACAGGATGCGTGCTCGAGACCAGACAGCCCTCAGGAATCCAACGGATCGAGGGCGTCTGATTGGAGGGCCGCTTCGTCTCAGCATAGAATTAGGCGGTCGATGCCTGAGATGAAGCTCGTAGCACCAGAGATTACTCATCGCAAGGGAGTTACCCATCGCTCAAATGGTGTGGGCAAGATCAGCCATTTGTCGAAGTCACCCCAGTTATGGAAGGCTCGGAAAAGATCCCTATGCTTCATACAGCCTCACTAAGATCAGCAGTCCGGCCTGCTCGTCCTCTGCGGCTCTGTATAGATAGTTCTGAGGCGTGGCCTGCTGTGTTTCTGATACTGTCAGACGAAATTGGTGCAGCTATCGTTCGTTGTCTTCGAGCCGGGGTAGCCGGTGGAGGCGGTCCCGGCACATTTCACGTGCGAAGAAAGGTACGCCACTTGTTGCCACCACTTCCGAACTGGTGGAACTCTTCCGCTGATTCATTGCTCGTGCTCGTGCTAGTGCTGAGGACGCATAGGCCTTCCAGAAGCGTCTCGTGTGACACGTGGGAGTTCGTCTGCGTGGTCGTCGTTCCGGACCGGTTGGAACAAACACTCGGGAGAAGCTGACATCCATGGAAACAGGAACAGTCTAGCGGCTCTGGAGACCGCCTTCGGTTCCTTCCGCGGAGGGCTGCCACCGCGGAGGATCTCATCTGTGCTTTCCGAAGTGGGACGTGCCGTGCCGTGCCGTGCCGTGCCGTGCCGTGCCGTGCCATCCTTCATCGACCATGATTATCCTGCCGCCTTGGAGGGCACTCTGGAGATTCTCCAATTGGGCATCTCCACCTGTTCAGGCCCTCCATACTGCGAGACGGTGGTGCTGCTGTAGGATTTGTGATGGGAACTATGATTCACACACACTTTGTCCTACTCCGCCCGCGATGATATATCGGGGCTGTTCAGGCAATCTTCGAATGGCAGCCTACCATTGTTGGGCGTGCTGTAACAATTTGTGCAGGATCCGGTGTGAGCAGTGATTCAGCTTGAAGCTCCATTTGAGTAGGGGAATCTCAGCCGCACTGTGGTTGCGTGTACTAGCGCGTGAGTGAAGAGATGGATGCGTCACAGATGTGTTTCCCTCGTATCTTGCGCATCTGCACGCAAGACGATGAGAGAGTTCCAGCACTCAGTGCTGGAACGCCAAGACTTTGAAAGCCCAGTCTACCCCTACCGGCCCACCTGCTGACGGATTGCTCATCGACCAAGCCCTAGCCAGATCTGTACTCTCTATGTCCGCTCTGGTCGATGCAAACGAGATACCATCTGTATCTGCGCTTGCGCTTACTGCTGCAGCACTGTGCGTGTTACACAGCATCGAGAGCGCCGTGCTTGGCTATAATGCGCGCGCAGGCTGTAGATAAGCCAAGCGAGGTAAATGAAGATATCACGCCGGAAATGCGTAATACAGATACAGCAAAGGACAGCTCACTGGACATTCAGAGACACCCTTGACGATCAGAACTCAGCGAAACCTAAGTTCGGGATCTGCCGCTGCTCTCTCGAAGCTCGATGGCAAAATGATAGAACTCCGTACTCATTGTAACGCGCAGAGCTGTGTCCCTAGGCTGCATGCAAGATTACTAAGGCGTGAGCGTCGCTGCGCCTACATGCAAAGCCTGTTTATCACGGCGACGGTCCGAGGCCATGGCCAGCCCGAACCACCTCATCAGCCTCGATGATCGCCCGGACGGAGCATGCGGCTCATCAAAGCGACCCACTTGCCGCCCTCTGAACTCTAGGGAGCGCAGCTTCTATAACCCAATGCAGATGCAGATGCTGAGGCTATCCAGGAGGGCCGATGTTCTCCGTTATCACCGCGGACGGAAAGGAGCGACACGTCGATCCAACATATCTGCTCGATTACAAGGGTTCTTGGTTGATCCTTTAGCGCATCCTGATCTTGGCCTGCTGCATGCAACTTACATTCCATCTGAAAGCTTATGCGGGAAGATGGTCAGCCTGACCGTGCACTCCGGCCCGGCCCAGGCTGCATTCAGTGGGTGACATTGATCGACGCCAGGCGCGATGGCACTAGAGCGCGGAGCAAAGTCACCATGAGCACATGCTGTACTCTCCCTCTCGCAACGCGGTCAACGGCGGCCGCGCATGCCGCACCGTCGTTTCATTACAACAGGCGTTGCCAATATTTGTTGAATCAAAATATGCTAGTTCTATATACTAGAAAACGTACTTTTTGTTTTTGAAGTAACTAGCCTTTTATCAAGCGAGTTTATTAGCGATTCGATTCAACGTTTTACTAAATCTAGTATATAAATATAGTAGAATAAGATCCGATATTTGTTGAATCAAAATATGCTAGT
>JALRML010000071.1:0-58311 GCA_026120125.1 Pseudocercospora vitis
CCCCCCCCCCCCCCCCCCCCCCCCGCCGGCCCCCCCCCCCCGCCCCCGCCCCCCCCCCCCCCCCCCCCCCCCCCCCCCCCCCCCCCCCCCCCCCCCCCCCCCCCCCCCCCCCCCCCGCGATACCATCCCGCTATACTTTTATCTACGCGGAGTGCACTACAGTCAGTAACCTTTTCCACAGGTCAGTGAATGAATATCGAAGGCAAAGTCTGCAGCACAAGTCTCGGATGTGCCTGCCAATCCTGCGAGATTCATAAGGTACTCATGGCCATTTTACGCTATGTTGCGAAGCTTGCGGACTTGACAGTCTATGGTTGTACCGGTTTGACTGGTCATGGCCGTGAAGTTATCAGGCGCCAATCATCCTGATGAGGCAAGTGCAGCGTTGGGAGCCCCTGGGTCCTCGCATTGGGTATGTGTCTGGTGTGATTGGAAGCAAAAATGAAAGAGAGCGTCGAGGTTGTCGAACACCGCGCAAATCCAAGTGGAATCTTTGTGTCGAGTGTTTTGTCGACAACACGTAATCCTCGGATCCGTTATAAAGTGGCGAATCCTTCTCTCCTATCTCAGCCATCTTCCAACACGAAACGCAGGCAAGGGCAAAGTGAGCGGCCCATGTGGATTGAGGACCCGCGGTAACAGATAGCTCATGTAGCAAAGATTTGGAGCGCCTGAAGTGTGTGAGTTGCATTGCAAAACATCGGATGCGGAGCTTACACGATGAAGAGAGGTGAAGTCAACGGTCTTGGCACGACGCTATCCCTTTTCGGTGAATATGCATTAAGATCTGAGAGGAGTAATGGGATAAGACCGCATGGTGGCCGCTCATGTCAGATCCAGCGGTTGCATGGCAAGTCAAGATGGCTGATAGGCTACACAGGGACTGCGAGGTATGGCCCAACATGGAATGAGCAGCACATGTTGCTTCGACGAACCCTAAGGCGGCTTGAGCGTTCCTGATCTGCACAGATCAAGAATTAGTTCCTTAAGCCATGACTGTACGCAGGCAGTGAGAATGGCGACACTGCGCAAGGTACGCCCAGTTCTGCATGAGTTTGATCTGAACTCCCGTACACGAGAAAGCCCTCAGAACCTAGAAATGCACCATATGACCCGAAACGGCATGGCAAAAGATGCTATATATACTGATTTACTGTCACCTTGAGTCTGGCGACTCAGCCAGGTGTGTCACGCGACTAGGAAGATTCTCTACTCAGATAGTAAGCGGGGAAAGGCAGGAACTAGGAAATGGAGGAATATCCTCCGGCAGGGCATCACAAAGGCGCAGTTGCAATCAGAGGAGGAGCACAGGCAGAGAATGGTGGCATAAGCGTAGGCCTCGATGAGCAGATTCATCAGCGCAGCGATGGTTATCAAAACTCATTGTCACCTCCTGACTCTGCTCAAATACCAGGTATTGAGCTGTCTGCGTTGCAGCACTGATGAGAACGGTGGGCATCAAAGCGTTACATGCTAAGCCCAGCTTCGTCGGGTCTTCGATGTATTCCAGGTGGAATACAGGCTCTCGGTCTGCCCATGAGAAAACAGTGCGGACGCGACAGTAACGATCGTCATCTTTCCTGTCGGCCTTGAGAGAAGTGAAGTCGGTGGTCTTGGCATTAAGCTAGTCCCTTTCGGGCATCGACCTCATTGAACGCCTCTGGACGTTCCACCCTGCTTGCACCAAGCACAACCGCACCACGCAACGAGACAGCATGGCGAACGGGTAAAACCATCTTCCAACCTAGAGGGCACATGTCCAAGCATACTGATTGAGTCTAGTTGGAGCATCCTCATCAGCATCATCGTGGTTCTGGCCGTTGCCGTCGGAGCCTGGTTCTTCAGTCCGAAGGGCGAGAATCAAACGTATGTAGTCGTTGCGAATAGCTCGCTTCGCAGCTCACTATGCTAACAATGCTCTGCGTGTAGCGTCTTCAGATCGACGATAATCCTCTCGGCAGTGAGCTGTTGGTTAATGTGGTGTAGGTGAAGGCAAGCACAGCACTCCCAAGCGCAGGCTGCTGACAGAGCCACAGTCATTACATTCCTCGCACAATGGCATCCACTCATCGTGCCCGAACGGAACGATCTACGACCCGAATACAATCAGGGACCGGTGAAGGGCGGTAGCATGTTCTGATTTGGCTCTACTCTCTATCTGAGAAGGCGATGGCGTGAATGGCGTTTGGGGGAAAGCATGGAAATTCTAGGATGTGGTTGGCAAGAGCGTGCTGGAGCGAGGGAAAGAACAAAGAGGTGGGGACCAGTGTAGCATAAGACAGGACAATGCGTGAATGTCAGACATTGCTTCGATAATCGGCGGCTTCTGGGAACTGCACTTCGCAGACAGTAGTTCTTTCGCAGCCGTTTGAATCAGGGCTGCGCATTCCGCTAAGTCTTATAACTCTGCGGAAATGAGAAAGGTGTCGCTCCAAGAGCGCACGACGTCTGAGCATTGTGCTTTCCAGGCGGTGGCTCTGCCTCAATCACACTACTTGGAGCTGCGCCACTCTTGGAAGGTTTGCCAGCCCTCCTATCTTTTGCTTCAACGGAAAAGGGGGAGAATCTCACCCATTGCGCCCAAGGCTGAAACTTCGCAGAGCAGCGCAGCTTCGATCCCATCACTCCAAGTTGCGCCACTCGGGGGAGACTACAGCCGCCCCAGTCATATCTCCTTGAGGGCAGGTGGAGATGTATTCAACGATACTATGTTCTGCTACAGCTCTCATCCTAGACCTGCAGTCTCCATAAGCGTTCTCCACACTTCGATCAGATCACCAGTCTCTACCACGCCAGCCGCTGCAACACCTCCACCCACTCCCACTGCGCGCAAAATGCCCTATGGCGTTATCAGTCATGAACTAGAGCAATCAGGACACAGCACTTACCCATCCAATGCCTGCCCGACATACTGCACCCACGGTTGCCAATAACGCAGCTCTCACATACCCACAATCCAGCAAAATCTCGAGCGCAGCGATGTTGTTGATGATCACAGCCCACGAGACCGCCGAAGCACTGCTGGGAAGGTCGTAGTTCCAGATAAGCAGCATGAGAGGAAAGAGCTTGGTGAAGCTGCTCACCAACAGTGCCGTGCTGATGAGAGCCGGATGTGGGTAGTACGGGACGACTGCTGAGATTGGGCGTGGAAACTTTGTTGACAGCAGGGTCCGGATCGGTGCATGGAAGGATACTGTTTCCAGCGTGCATAGGGCGAGGAAGAACAGGTATTGCAGCAGAATCGGTTGGGTGGCTAGGATCGAGTTGTCGGTTTCGGACCTCGTTATAGTACTGTTCCATTGCGCAGATGAGTTGCCGAAACCGCTGTCTCCATATGGGAACGGAGGCAGTGGCGGAGGTGGGGACAGAGGGAGCGCGGGTGAAGCTGGCGTGGCTTTCTCGATTCGTGCCCAGGTTAGGTAGACATCGAATAGGAGCAGGAGTACACCCAGGCGGATGATTGATGGCTTCATTGATCAGCAACGCTCCTTGCTCGGCAGTAGGAGGAGCTTACATCGAATCGTCCATCTTCACGCCCGAGTCTGTTGAAAAGGAGATGTCTGTAGACCTACCGCCTTTCAGCATGTGCTACAATCGCGTCTGGGAGAACCTCCTATCCCGCGGTCTGCCCAGAGAACGGAAAGTAGCAAGGTCACTACACATACCTGTGGTTTGATCAGGACCAGATCGATGAACAGTACCACAAAGTCATGCTCGACGTATTTGTCGGCGAAGCGCTTGCAGCGAGGACATTGCGTCAATCGCACGCCCTTCCCGAGCGCTTTGTCATCGGCCTTGCTGTAGGTAGTGTACAGCGTGCTCACTGGGTAGCGGCACTCGATACATATTGGCATGGCGCCTGTTCATGTGCATTGGCGAGGGTGGAGGTCTCAAGGACGGCTGCAAGGGTGGGGCGGCGCCAAGACCTGCTCCGTTTCCCTCATTTCTGCCGCAGGGTTCATTCCTTCTCTTTTCACCACAACGACAAGTTTTTCACGTTTCTGCACTACTCATCAGCATTGCAAGTAACGCTCTTGGGTGTAGTGTGTCTCTGCGGATCAATCTGGATTTGTCCGTCGGGATGGCTTTCAGTCCGCTTCAGCGTCGCCCATATCGTACCACGATGGCGTGGAGCCTTCGGGATCTAAGTGTAACATACCAAGAGAAGCTACGAGCCCCTGATTGAAATGGTGTGAGAAGAATACGAGACTTGCTCAGACCTGTACAATACCGAATGCCGTCCAAGCACCGATTTGCTGGCAGGATGTCGGGTATTAGTCCATTTCTAGAGAAAGAAGCGAGAATGCTCACATCCTAAAGCTCGGCCACCGTTTTTTTCAACTTTTCTATAAAACTCCTTAACAAGACTGTCACAGAAAATCAACGATCGTGAGAATGTATCTCCTCTCTCTTCTGCCATCCATCCTGCTGTTGACAGCAGTATCAGCTCAAGATAATACCTGGACATGCCCCGAGGCCTCGAACACGAACCCCACGCTCACAGTGGAGGGCAAGACGTACAGCTATAACATCCAGTGCGACACACACTACATTGGAGATGAAATTACTCGCTTCTACGTGCAGGACAGCGACCTCCAGGCCTGTGCACAATCTTGCTCTGAGCACCAGGATGGAGCTGCGCCTTGCAAGGCTGCTACTGTTGTCTCAATGACCAGTACCTGCATTCTGAGGAGTACTGTCGGAGATATTGCCCAGAGATCGGGACTTCTGACTGCTGTACTGAAGAGTGTGGCTTGTGAGTAAGCCAGTCATGCTTGCGACTTCTTGAGAGCTGACGTAGTCAAGGAATCGACGACGCAGAGTTGCGTCTTGAACCTGGCGGAGTCTATGGAAGTCAAGCATGTCGAAGGACGGTCAAAATTTGGTTCCTTTCATGCGCAGGATCAGGCCGATGTTGGAGGGTAAAATGCGAGGCATCGACTCCGGCATAGTGTACAGCTACCATAGCACGGTGGTGGTTCTTTTGCACATTTGTCTCCCCCATCAGTCTCTTGTACAATGGTTTCAGTTCTACCGTCACAGAAAAAAGCCATCCAAGATCACGTGCATGCTTCAATATTCACTTCTCCATGTGAAAGCTGACACCTGCTGGTTACACTAGCCTGACCGGTACTAGCTTGGCCTGCGCGCTTGCCCGTGCGAGGGTTCGTCACGCGTCGAAAACTTCTTCCAGCTTCCACTTTGCACCACCTGCTTCCACACGACCTCTACGGAGCAAGACACCGAGCTCGCAATATCTGCTGCCAAGAGACATCTGAGCACCCAGAGTCGCTGCGTAGCGCTGACGGCAAGTTTCAGTGGCCGCTACACCACGTATCGCACCTTGCTGAGCTTCGATCAGGTCCGCAAGGATGAGCCGCTCAGGGCAAATTCAGTCCAGAGAGAATCTGTTAAATCGCCTCGAGGTTCTTATGGACGACGAGGATGATATAACATTACAAATTGACAGGGGAACCGCCGAGGTTAATGAACTTGAGCGCGCTCTTGCCGAGGCCAAAATGAAGCTCTTTGATGATAATCGGAAGCTGAAGGAGATCCGGACTGAACAGAACAAGGTTAGAGAGCAGCGAAAGCAGGTATGCAGTGCACTCAAGCCCAATCTAGTTATACTAACGCTCCCTAGCTGTCAGCTCGCCCGTCGGAGAGGCTGAGTGTTGCTTCGTCATTGGCGCTACAGCATCCCCTTCGTAAGCCAGCTCAGCAAAGCTCAGTGAGCGCCTCCCTTACACTCGACTCCTACGACAAGGCTTCAGGATTGTTCGAACGTCCTGGTCTTGTGAGCAACCCACATTACAATGCATTTGCCTATCAGGACACCATCATCCAGGCTACGGATGCAGTCCAAATCAGAGGCATGACATACATGAGCAGTCGCCTAACTATCATCGCACTCATCAATGGATCATGGCATGAGCTGTTCTGCAAATTCTGCGGTGCCAACAGTCCCGTACATTCTTCAAACAGCAGGAAAATCTACTTCAACAGTGATTCGGGCCTCTCCCTGCACATAAGTCGATCGCATGCCGACAAAGACGGCAACGACATCGGCTCGATCGAGCTCACGAGGTCTGACGTGCGCGAACTGATGTCCGGCGTCAAGACTATCAAAGTTGTCACTCCATTCGTCAAGCCGCGAGGACAAGCCGTTCGCGAGTCGCCCTTCGCAAACGTTGTTGACGATACAGAAGTGCTTGAGAGGGCTCGTGCTGAAGCCGAAAGCAAAATCCAAGGCACTCCATCAGCTCAGAGTCAGCCACTTGCTCATTGTCTATCGAATGTTGTCGATCACGAGGAGGCTTTCGCTGCGGCCAAGGCTGCCAGCGTGGCCGGTGAGGATCTGCGTGAGGACGCTCGACGTGCTACCGAGGAAAATTTGCCTAGCGACGGAGATTCTCGCACTCGATCCCAGAATCCTGTTGTCATCAGTTCCCAGATCTTGGATACATCGGCAGATGTTGACACGAAACGCAAGCGCAAGCTTCCGAGCAGATTCTATGAGGAGAGCCCCGAAGGCTCCAAGGAAGGGGAAGACGGTGGCACTGCCTATGAAGGCGATGCTTACCAGGCCTGAGAAGCTGCCCATCTTGCTGATGCGCTGCCAGTAACGGCTTTTGCTCCGGGTCTGGGGCATCTCAAGTACGGCAGGCTGAATTCGAACGATCGACACCCCAGATCAGGCTTGTCGACCACTGAAATGGCAAAGATGTGTACGTGACCGCGATATGTTGAGCCAGCACTGAGAAGATGCAAGGCATGGTCAGTCTGTCTGACCTTAATAGCACAAGAGCTTGATGATGGGGTTATGTCGGCTGAGTTGAAGGAGAGCAGAAAGTATAGCTTTGCGAACGGGCAATCCTCAGTGGAGGACAGCGTGCTGTGCGCAAGCTGGATTGCAGGAAAACTCGTCGTTGTATGGTGGGGCTATAGCTCCTACTGTCGACTTGTGCAGCACATTGAGATCGAAAGAAAAAATAAAGGAAGCCTAGCTTGTCTGTGGAAGTATCTTCCATCATGCCCAGGTGAATGCCACATGTAGCAACAAGGTTCTCCATACAGAACTATACACTTGCCGAAGTTTCAGCACAACGCAGGCAAAGTCGAGACCATTCAAGTCCTTGGAAGGCTCTAACACAACTCAAACATGATGAGAAGCTAAGAGATAGGAGTCATGATCGAGCCTCCGTTCGCTTGAGTTTACTCACTGACCGTTGCCGGTATTTGTGTCAAAGCGTAGCGTAGATTCATCTACAGAAACCCAAGTCAAAATCTGGACCTAAACGTGAAATGTCGATGACAGGTGCGAACGAACCCGTCCCTAAGAGATTGTTTCCCGCACTAACCATGCTCTCACCCAATCAGGTCTCTTCGAAGGGCAAAGCCCATTGCAATACAATTCCTCAGACCCTATCATACTATTCCTCTTCCAGGTAGAGGGAACCGCAAGTGACCATACAGCGTATGCGCATTCGCTGACGTCCTCTGCGCAGGTCATTATCATCTTGATCACATCCCAACTTGTGCATAGCGCTCTCTCGAGGCTGTATCAACCTAGGGTGGTGTCTGAAGTGGTGGCCGGACTGATCCTGGGACCATCGATACTGGGCCATGTCCCGAAGTATATGGAGACGTGAGTACCTCTCTCACATATACCGAAGCATTGTGCGGAGTCGAGCGCTGATCCCGGTTCATAGACTGTTCCCAACTTCTGCGAAACCTGTGTTCGTCAATGCCTCCACGCTGGGGCTGATTTTTCTCATGTTTCTGGTGGGGTTGGAGACAGATCTGCTGGTCGTTCGGAAGCACTGGCGTTCGGCGATAGCGGTAGCGGGGTTGGGCATAGCCGTCCCTTTTGCGCTGGGAGTCGCTGTTGCAGTCGGCCTGTATCGGCACATTGAGCAGAAACATGAGCACGTAGCAAGTTTCGGAGTCTTTGTGCTTTTCATCGGCATAGCAATGTCCATTACGGTGAGACTGGACGATTGTCGAGCTGAATGGCAGTGCTGATTCGTTCTAGGCATTTCCTGTGCTTGCGCGGATAATGATGGAGCTTGACCTCCTGACCTCGCCGGTGGGCTTGATAGCATTGTCTGCTGGTGTCGCCAATGATGTGATTGGGTGGACATTGCTCGCCGTCAGCGTTGCCCTGGCACAAGCCAGCTCGGGAGAGGTGGCCGTTTACATGCTGCTCTGCTGTATAGGCTGGACGCTGGTACTAGGGTATGGAGTTCGGCCTCTGTTGCGGCGTTTTGTAGGAAGCGCCCTTAGAGACGACTCTTGCCCTGCTGAGACACATTTCGCTGCCATATCACTGCTGGTGCTCATTTCGGCTTTGTTCACTGGCATGGTCGGTACGCGAGCACTGAATCTTGTCTTGATACGCAGCTCACAGGTCCAGGTGTACATCCAATCTTCGGGGCTTTCTTGGCTGGAGCGATCGTGCCCAAGGACGGTAGGTTTCATGAGAAGTTGGCGAACAGGTTCTCGCCCATCGTCTACAATGTGCTTTTGCCGCCGTTCTTCGCCCTGTCTGGTATCAATACCGATATCTCTGGCCTCACCGGCGGAACAGCCTGGGGGTTTGTGGTAGCCGTGATCCTCGTAGCATTCTCCGGCAAGGTAGCAGGTGGCTTCATCGCATCGAAGCTCTGCCAGATCAGGACTCGCGAGAGCCTCACCATTGGGCTGCTCCTGAGCTGCAAAGGTATCGTAGAGCTTATAGCATTGGTAAGTGACCTTTCACTGCACATATCAAGAGCCTGTACTGAGAGCAGTCAAGAACATCGGGCTCCAGGCTGGCATCATTTCACAAGAGACGTTCACGATCTTCGTTGTGATGGCGGTCATAACGACAGGCGTCACTCAGCCTTTAGTACGCTGGCTGTTTCCCTCTCCCGTACGGGATCCTGCCGGCCAGATATACCACATCAAGTCGGAAGGAAGATCGGTGCATAGCAGTCGAGGCTCATCCACGAGGGATCTGCCAGGTGAAGTCGGAAAGCTTGAAGAAGGCCTAGCATGATAGCAGGGACTTATGGGGAGCGCTGACAGCCGACGTTGTGTACGGCTAAGCTGGAAGGGAGAGATAGAGGTCTTTATACACACCTAATCATCAGCGCCAAATACCTCTCAAGCCGTCAATGTGCCCTTCGTCCTCTTGCTGCTGTCGGCCGATGATATGCTATTGTCCGATCATGTCAGCGTGATTCGATATCTACGCTTTATGTTGCAATGCGAAGGCCGAATGCTATGCTACGAGAATCTCCGCATCCTCCACGCGCCTCGAGACGAGTCGCAGCCAGACCCCCGCCATGTCTTGCCCCGGGGTTTCCCCAAAGCAGTAAGCCGCGAGACTCCTGGACCTCCCCTCCTTCAGGCGAATGACGGAGCTCGCAGCATTTCGTCGAAAGGTGCTCGATCGCCCCATTTCAGTCGCCGAAATGGCGTCTACCAGACGTATAAAGCTATCATCTTCCTCCATCATCCATTCCGAGAACTTCTACCACAAAGTCGTCAACCACAATACAGGCATAACCAAAATCGTCGACGAGCAAGACCCCACCCATTGGCAGACCAAGAGAATTGTGATCGGAAGCCCCAAAGGTCCATAAAAGTACATGATCCAGACAGCAAGCACAGGCGAGCCACACGCGCGAACCCTCCCGATCAATCCATCTCAGCCACACCCATCGCGAGGGCACGATACGAGTCAACTCTAAAATAGAATAAAACATGTCATCAGACACCACCCCAGGCCTCCGCATCGCCATGGGCGCCGACGACGCCGGATGCGGGTACAAGAACAAGATCAAAGCCGATCTCCTCGCCGATCCACGTGTGGCGCGCGTCATCGACGTCGGCGTCAACGAATCCTCGGACAAGACCGCGTACCCACACCCGGCCGTCGACGCGGCCAAACTGATCCAGAGCGGCGAGGCCGACCGCGCCCTCCTGATCTGCGGCACGGGGCTGGGCGTGGCCATCAGCGCCAACAAAGTCCCTGGCATCCGGGCGGTGACGGCCCACGATAGTTTCAGCGTGGAGCGGGCGGTGCTGAGCAATAACGCGCAGGTCTTGTGCATGGGGGAGAGAGTGGTGGGGATTGAGTTGGCGAGGAGGTTGGCGAAGGAGTGGGTGGGATATCAATTTGATCCGAGCTCGGCGAGTGCGCAGAAGGTGGATGCGATTATGGAGCATGAGAAGAAGAATTTCAGCTTGAGCGGGTAGGGGATCGACAGTTGGGATAGGTTGACACGAGGGAAAGGATATGGTGGATGTGTTGATGATGAGATGATATAAGAACATGTGCGATGCATATGAGAAGGGCGTTTACCAGGGGAGATATGTATGTGAAGTTTATGCTCAAAAGTTCCACATCAACAACACCTGCTAGCCACCAATGTCGTAGGGACAAATTCCAGAAGCAGTATACAAATAGTTTCAGATATATGTCTGCCCGCAGTGAATAGTCCATGATATGTCTTCTATTGAGTGTTGGAATCCGTAGTTAGTTCGGTAGGTTAGGACCGCTTATGGCTTCCTGCAAACCAACTAGTCTGCCGTTGGTGATCGTGGGAATTTGCCGAGTAGTTTTGTGCGACAAGATCTTAAATTTTACGTCGCCATATCGGAACGGTAGTAGAGGTGAGATCTGAGATACTTGCAAGACGTTCTCGGTACACAAGATCTTGAAAGTTGAACAGAACTCGAAAAGTATTATTTGGCGGATAGCTCTCTAAGACAACTACAACCCGGCTGAGCGACTTCAAAGTCGGGTGCTACTTTGAGGAACGCGTAGAACTGGCTCAAATCCATGTCTCTGTAAGCGGACCGCCTCCACTCTCCATTGCTTATTCCACTTCTTTCTTAGTAATCCGGGAATTCTAAACAGATCGATGAATCGGTCCTCGTGAGCAACTCGGGAATGCTCAGCGAAGGCGGAGAGGCTGGATAGCCAGCCAGGCTGGGACTGCTCATCGGACCGGTCCAGTCTGCGCCAAAACTCGGCATGGTTACCCGCGGGAGTTTTATCTGCTCTTCGTGCCCGAAGTTGCACGTCGCAGCTGCGCACTCTTCCTTCTCGATTCCATCCCTGCTCTTTCTCCGTCGAGAAGCTACACCACAGTGGCAGTGTGGATTATCCGGGTCCACCCCTTTCTGGTTGTCCCACTTGAATGGAGGGCCCTGGCGTGCTCTGCTGTTCTTACAGTCAGAATTGCCGCACACGAATGCACCGTCACGAAGAAGAACTTCGGGTAGGCGGCATTTCGTACACACGACGAGGCCGCCGTTCTGGACCGATGCGATAGAAGCCGGTATCTCCAGGTTTGCAACGTCTTTCCAGCGTGTGACTGAGAGTGTTAGTGGTTGGATTGTGAGTTCAGAGTGTGTCGACCTACTAGCTTCTTCGCTGGGGCGTCGGCCTTGTGTATTCATGGTGTTTGACTGTGCGTGACTTCGCTCAATATTGTTTATGTAATTTTGGGACGGCTGTATTCAGTTGAGTGGCGATAATTGCGAGTTCGGATGGGAGGTGCGCTGTATTTATAGTTCCAATTCGATTGGAAGCAAAAATCATCTTGCGGCCGTGATCCACATTGCTGAGGACAACCCCTACAAGATCACATGCTCGCAAGTAATTGTGTGTCTGCTCGAGGGCCGCAGAGAGGTAATTTCGAGCGTTGTGAGTTGCCTGAACGCTATTCTGTTACGTGAGCTGTACCAACGAACCGCTGCGGAGTGGCTTTGGGGTCCCCAAGGCTGGCAAGCCGTACGACATCACCATATGGTTTAGGATAAATAAATCATTCCGCTGGATGTTCCTACGGATTCAAAGGCCGGATACTGCTGCCGTGGAACTCAATGCTGCAAACGGCCTGGCCACGAGCTTTGTGCTGCGAGAGGCGCACGCGGAACTGAGGACACCACACAACCGTTGTGAGTTCCACCATCACTCGATCTGCCTCCAGCGACTCCATCGTGACTGGCCTAATGGAAGCAATGGCCTGATTCGAGCACTTCTTGAGCAGTCCTGCAACTTTCCACCATTTCCCTTGGCTGAGAATGACCGAAATAGTCACCTGTAGCCGACTCTGAGGACCACGATAGATTGGAGGTCATGAGCCGCTGAGAGGTGTGTTCGCGGAGGGCGCGCCTTGTGATGAGAAGGAGCGCCAAGTCCCTGAACAAATTCGACATGTAGCTTTTCTCGTACAAAGATGAATAGTAACAGCAAGCGTGTGATCTTCTCCCAACGCAAATCGGCGAAGGTCGCATGGCAAAGACGTTACTCCAGCACACTTCTCGTCCCTGCATCTCTTGCACAAGCCAAATTGGTGACGATCATGGAAGCCTGCAGGAAAGCGGGTGAATGCAGAAGTTGCCGTTGCAGTGCACGGCAGTTGGAAGGCTGACAGGTTGTCGACTAAGGTGTCGTAAGATCTCAGAACAGCCGGGCGGTAGCCACCAGGTTGTACAACATCGCCATAGCCTAATAGCAAGAACGAGCTGCAGGTCGAACGCTAATGCCTGCTGGTATGTCTCTGCAATTGTCTTGTCGAAACACCTCTAGACACTTCTACAACGCTGGTAAGGCGGCATCCCTGGAATCCTTCTCCTCCGAAGGGATGGTGTAGAGATAGCATTGTCGACAAGTCTGGGATCCAGATTTAATGCTGGGGGTACTCGAGCGGCATAGAAACAGTCCACTGAGCTTGTTGTCGCGCTCCAGACTTCTCCACAGCCTGTGATCCGGCTTCCCTACATAGCCTCAAAGGGCCGGCCACAGCACTCCCAACTGGCAGGGATACACGGCGCTTTGTATGAGGTGCAAGGCAGTAACGAATGTTGTAGATATGCAGTCCCAGCTGTTGCATCAATATAGGATGGAGAATATCGACAACTGGCAATGTAGCTAATCCTACTGTCCGTGCCACGACTAGATTTATCTAGCGTACTGTAGAAGTCCAGGAGCACCATTGTCTGTTCTGAACTGCAACATTCACGCACTTACGCCGTCAGAGCTCTCGCCCTCATCAATGGACGACGAAATCCATTATCCTGACGGTTTCTCCCTGAAAGACATCTTAGCTTGGGGTAGCTTTGGGCTGGTATGTCTGGATTCGTCCACCAAAACAGTGGTCAAATCTGCACACGACGAACAGACGCAGCCTTTTATTGATGCCGAGAAGCGTGTGTACGAACGCTTTGAGGAACGCGGTGGTCACCCGGGGATATTGAAATACTTTGGAGCGCATGACGACTCATCAATCCGGCTCCAGTATGCGTCCAAGGCCGACCTGCGGACCTACCTGCGTCAAAATGCCTGCACGATTTCTTCTGGTCAGCGCCAGCGGTGGGCTACGCAAATTGCAGAAGCCTTGGTGTTCATACATCAAGCTGGCGTCATTCATGGAGACCTGACGTGCGCCAACGTTTTCCTGGATGACGAGCTGAATGCGAAAGTGGCCGATTTCTCTGGCTCTTCGTTGGACAAATCGCCTTTGCTTGTCCATGTTGCGGCAAGCCATGCACATCCAATGCATGCAGGGTCAGTGAAGGGCGACTTGTTTGCGCTTGGCTCTCTCCTTCATGAGGTTATGACTGGGCAATCGCCTCATAGCTCCCTTACTGACAAGGAGATTGAGGTAAGATATTCTAGAGAAGACTTTCTCGAAACAGGTTTCCTAGGTTTGATTGGAAACGTGATCAGAGGGTGCTGGAAGGGGACATATGACGATGCTGGCATGATTGTTCAAGATCTGCAAGGTATTCGGATCCCTTGATTCTACTTCCGGTACGGCCGACACTATCGCTAGGTGCTGCCTCTGCTACGCAAAATTTCCAGCCTTCGGCACAACGTAGCTTGTTTGTGCTAACATCCTTCATTAGCATTGCGACAGCTGTGGGTAGGGTATGTCGGAACGTGCTTCGATCGCAACCATAACACTGACTTATAGATACTGAATCTCGTTGAGTTCAGTATAAGAAGACATATAGAGAATTTAATACTGTACATATGAAGTATAGTGTATAAAATCTAGTATTCAATACTAAAGTCAGCACGTTATGGATCTTTTCTCGAGGAGCCCGGAGCTTGCCGTGAGGTCGTGCGATAAGAGGGTCTGTGCCTCGGAGAGGTTCTCGGTCAGACAACCTTCACAACCATTATCGTGTTTACTTGATAGTTAGACGTGGCACTTTATTCCTTCTCTATACGGTGTAATCTCCTGTATACGGGCCAGTAACCTTGTCAAGTCTGCCGCTCCTTTATACGTCCCTGCCTGCAAGCCTCAAAAATACCCTTGACAATGGCGGTCCGATAAGCAGGCTGTGGACCAGCAGGCAATGTCGCAAGCTGCGCAGAAGATTGCCTCACGCTTCTTTACCAGGGCTCTGGAGTCCCCGCCATGGCGTCCTCATCGCATCGGCGCTCTGCTGCGTCGAGGTCCGACGAGCAGTCTGAGGTTCAGCCTCTACTCCCCAAACAAGATCACGAAGCTATGTCAACCAAGATGAGATTGATTCAACGTCTAGCCGGTCTTTGGGGGCCACCGGGAGTGGAGAGGTCTCTGCTCATCAAGTTGGATTTCACACTTATGCTCTACTTCTCCATCATTTGGTTTCTGTTCGGGATCAACCGATCCAGCTACAGCACGGCCTATATCAGTGGAATGAAAGAGGATCTCAACTTCCAGGTATTTAAAACGACCTCCAATGTTCTCATCAGTCGACTCACCCATATTGCAGGGCAAAGATTACAACTACATGTCCACAATATATCTGGTCACATATGCCGTCTTCCAGATCCCTTCCACCTCCTTGCTCACCGTTGTGAAGCCGAGATATGTCTTTGTACTGGCCAACACGGTCTGGAGTGTGTTGACGCTCGTGACGTTCAGGGTCGAACATGTGTGGCAGGTTTTTGTCTTGAATGCTTTCGAAGGCGCCTTTTCAGCAATAGCATTGTGAGTATGTTGACGAAGTCATACCCCACTCACTTCTAACATCTCGTGCAGTGTCGGCGCTCATTTCGTTTATGGTAGCTGGTACAAGCAATCGGAGCTAGCAACTCGTGCTGCAGTATTCTGCGGGTTCGGGAACCTCGGAAACATGGCTGGAGGCTGGATACAGGCTGGGCTTCTGCAGTCTTTAGAAGGAAGATCGTCCTCATTGCCAGCATGGAGACTGATATTCATCGTTGTGGCGTGCATGACTATTCCATTTGCTATATTTGGTGAGTCGAGATGGTGTCCGAAGAAATTTGTGCTGATTGCATGTTAGGCTGGTTTGCCATCCCTGACTTGCCTGAGCACAAAGCGGCACGATACCTTACCGACGACGAGAAAGACCTTGCTGCGACCAGAATAGGCAAAGCAGAGCAAACCTCGTGGGACTGGACTGTGCTTCGGCGAGTCTTACTGAGCTGGCAGTTCTATCTTCTGCCGCTGGTCTTCATGCGTAAGCCGACGAAGTATCATGACCACAGGTGTATTGGCTGACCACACACCAGTTTACTCGCTCGTAGTTCAAGCCCTGAGCAACAATGTGATACCTCTCTGGATGGCATCACGCGGCTACAGTGTGGTGCAGCAGAATAACTATCCTACCGCAGTGTATGGTACTGGAATTCTCGCGACCTTCGCGTACTGCTACATCTCCGACAAGCTTCGCTCGCGATGGCAATGCTCAATCGCTATCGGACTTACCTTCATCATCAGCAGCGCAATTCTAGTGTCTACGCCCAAGACCGATGGCGCTTACTTTTTCGCCTTTTATCTCATGGGCACAACATATGCGCCGCAAGCTCTTTGGTATTCCTGGATGGCGGATCTCACTGGGCACGACGTTCAGCTTCGTGCGATCACGACCGGATTCATGAACAGCTTCGACTTCGCTTTCGTGACCTGGTGGCCACTTGTCTTCTACCCCGTCACTGACGCGCCAAATTATCGGAAAGGGTACATCGCAAGCCTGGTTACCGGATGTCTGACAATACCGGTGATTGCGCTCATTGCAGTCCTGGAGCGGCGTGGAAAGTCCCGAGGTACAATTGGACGAGGTCTGGAAGAGGTATGTACGCCACTGGTAGGTTAAGCACGATGCCACGCTGACATTTGACATGCACAGACGCGAGATGAGGCCGATGATGGTATGGACGAGCATCGCGCTGGTGCTAACGGTGATGCGACCAAGAAGGTGGTCACACCTGTTGAGACAGACGCTGGGACGGTCCCAAGCATTGCGCCAGTCACCGCTCAATGAGGTCTGAGTATGGTGGTTAACAATAAACAGGAACCCATGAGCCAAGACTGTCCCACATCCTGCTTTCTTTCGTCGCTATGCAACACTTTTGACAGCGTTCGTCGAGCGTAGTCTGGGAAACCTGTGTTGGGCGTCATTTCCTCCGTATATGAACCTGCGAACCTATCTGCCGATTTGATGCTAAACTACCTCGATATTACAGGCCGCTGGACCAGGAGACTATCGACACATCGAAATCGCTGGAGACCTGCCTTTTCTGACTACAGCCGACACAATTGGAATGCTTTGCTTCTTTGAACTACGGTACGTGACTGGAAGGGTCAAGGACCATGGGATCTATCGAAACGGAGGCATCCGATATGTCTGCCTTGGCGCCGTACTCCTTGAACACATCAAGCTTCCTAGGACATCACTATCAGACCCGATCAAAGCCTAGGAGCTTGCGCAAACCTGAGGCCCACAGCCAAAGAACAACCCCTCACCGTCATAATCCTCGATTAACCATACTCACAGGCGCAGTTCTCTATAATCGCGAAGGGAAGCAATCCAGCATCTAGCTCTCTCACAAGTCCCATACATGTGCTCGAAAGCATCCATCAGCCGTTCCCTCAGCGCTACCGCCCATCCCAGCATCATTGTCAACTTCCCGATCAACCTGCCTATCGCGTACTCCAGCCCGGAGGCAGGACTCACATCCACGCCAGGTATGGTGCGCCTTCATCCAAGCCGCTTTGATACCGCCCACCCCCATTCCCAAACACAGAATTTAGCGCGACGCCGTGCAACAAGCTCGTCACTCCCATTCCCACCACCTGATCCGAATCGAAAAGAGAAATGCCTGCAGAAGTCGGGTATATTGTGTTATCCTCGAAAACGAACTTATCTCTCCCCGCCATAACCATTGTCTTTCGCAGAGTGGAGGGTAAATGGCGCACAGGTCAACACGGCACGCCCGCAGTGCTGATACAGCAAGGAGATGAGAAAGAAGAAACTTATGCGAATGCGGGTCAGCATCGCGTGGCATCAGCTCAACATTCTCGACAACGGAGACAAAATTTTAGGGACGATCCGAGAGTGAGGGAAAGGGAAGAAATTCATTCTCGCGCTCTCATCCATGCCAAAGATACGAAATCAGCTTGGCTCCCCCATCGTGATCCGCTGAAATCCGGTCCAGGCAAAGACACACATCCACCCACCCACTCACGCACACACCGAACAACCCTGCACTCTCATACCGGACGTAACGCTGAAGTCTCATCAATGCAACTGTCGTCGTCGTCGTCGTCATCGTCATCATCATCGCCTCATCTCAAGAAAAATCCATTGCCATGCCCACATTCGGCCGTTGAAAAAAAAAGGGAAATCATCATCTCTACTACCATCCCCACCACCAGCACATCGAAAAGCGGCCGTAAAGCAGGGTATCCCACAGGAAGCTCCAAAAAGAAGAAGAAAAAGGGCTATAACACTTCCCATCGCTCCCCCACTGGTCACAGATCGTTATATCCCAGAATCCGCTTCGGCAGTCCCCGATCCGCAACCGCCCAAGTCCACGCACGACCGGCCTCACCAAAGAACAACGATTCGGGCGCCGAGCTCTTCTCCAACATGCCATCCTTCTCCATACTCTTCATCTCATGGCCGGTGGTGTAGGTCAAGAAGTGCTCAAACTCCTTCTGCTCGAGGGCCAGCGCGTTGCCGCTGATGCCGTGGCAGATGCAAGGCTCTTTGGTGAGCAGGCCGCGCTCGAGGATGCAGTGGCGGCCCTTCTCGATGGCTTTCGCGATGCGGTCGGAAAGGTTGGGGAAGTGGTCGCGGATGCTCTCGAGGGAGGCGACGACGCCGGGGGCGCCGTGGCAGATTTGGACGAGGCGGTCGCGTTCAGGGGGCACGGAGGAAGGGAAGTTGCCCGAGTCGTATTGGTACGTGAGGAGCACCGCGAGTTCGGCCTCGAGCTTTTCCGCGTATTTTTGAGGGTTGGTGAGGACGATTTGGGTGATGATGCCCATGGCGCCGTGGATGGCACCGATGTAGGTTTTGCCGCGCCACTTCCAGGGTCGCGGGGAATCGAGGATGGCTTCGATGACGTCTTCTTGGTTGTCGGTGATGAGTTGCAGGGTTTGGGGATCGTCCATGAAGGAGGCTTTCACCATGCGGAGGAGGTAGAGGTAGCCCGCTCGACCGTATAAGAGCTCATTCTCTGTCTCTTCTTCGAGCACTTCGGCAGAGTAGTCGCATAGATTGTTCACCATGTCTGCATCTTTACTGCTTGCGGCTCCGATCGCGAGGAGGGCGAGTATGTCGTCTGTGATGCCGCATTTCCCTGCACTTGGTCCGGGATAAGTCGCTATGTTATCTTGTGCGTGCTTGAGGTATGCGGCACTCCAGGTGCCGAGGGCGTGGCCTTCGATGACCATGTCGGGGTACATTTGCTGGAGGACGAGGAAGACATAGGCGACTGAGACTGGTCCTTTCAACAGACCACCGCCTGGTTTGATCGATGCTGGTGGGCTCTCAGTTATGAGGCGTGTCAGCGAGGCTTCGAGCTGGCGTCGAGGGTCTGCAGAGTCGCATTGTCAGTGGGGCCGTGGTGCAAATCGCTGGGGACGTGGTAGCCATACCTCGTCTCGCCAGAGGCGCATCGTTCTTGAAGTACCGCGGAGGCATGGCGACCGCGTCGGGAATGCCAATATCGTCACAGGTGCTCTGTCGAAAATTCAAGCCTTGCGCTCGAGAAGGCTGGCAGTCAGCTCAATCACCACCGCATGCCTCTCAAGATTCCACCTTTCCGCCGCTGCGGCCAAACACGCCTTCTGTGCTCTGTGGACGCGTCGGTGAGATGTCGGTGAGTGTGTTATAGGTCGCTCAGATTTTTGGAAGCGATCGCTGCCTCACATGGTCGTGTGCAACGAGGTCATCCTGGGCAGCAATCTGCAGTGACGTCGTGCTCAGCGGCCGGACTCGACTCCGCCGCACTTTCACAGGCCAGGGTAACATTCACTTGGTACGATTGGCTTCGGGGAAGCATCTGCATTGGCAACGTGTCTGATGCAAGATTGAACAGGATCAGCTTGTTCAGTGTGTGCAGAGACAAGGGAGGCAGTCACAAGTGCATGCCCCTTCAAGGATCAGACTTCATTCTCATTATCTACATCTACGACAAGTACATAGCCAGCAAGTACCACCGCACGCAGTATTCATGACCGTATCCTTTTTGGCAGTTTCCAGCATCGTAATGCTTGGAATGCACAAGACTCCTTGACTCGTGCAATACAACCCAACACCATCACGCGAAGAATATCTATCTGATTCTGTCCAGGCGGGCACGGTTGACAGCAATCTGGTCATCAACCTTGTCCGTCTTATTGATGATGCGGTCGATGTGCTTGTTCTGGCTGTCAATCTCGTCGCCCATAGCCTTGCCTAGAGCATTCAACGTCCGTGCTCCGCGATGAATGGCATCCAGATTGTCTTCGATCTCATTCTCCATCTCATCGTCCTCCGAATCAGCTTCGAATTGGTATTTCGCGCGATCAGCTAGGTTTCGATTGGCGTTGGTACGCACAACGTTGCCGTTGAGATCGCGCTGCTGCGCTTGCTGACGTGCGGAGGAGCTGTAGGCTTCGGCTCGTGTTGCATCAGCTTGTCGCCGCTCTGCTTGGTGCTTCTCCAAAGCGATGGCGTTAGCCGCCTCCTCACGCTTCTTGGCGGTGAACGGGTTGGCGACGTGGACCGCGAACATGGACCTGTTCAGAGTCTTCAGCTCACGAGCCTTCTCCTCCGCCAGACGGTTCTGGTTTGAAGCCATGTCGAGGTTGCGCTCCGTGTTATGGATGCGTTCTCCTTGAGCTCCAAGTCGTGCAAGGGTTTCGCGACCCGTAGCTTCTGCCTGCTCTGCGATCCTACGTGCGTTGCGAGTCGAAGACACATCTTGCTGCTTGATGAACCGAATTTCTTGTTTCGCAGCTTGCACATCTTCCTCTTCTTGCTCTTCGGCAGTCAATTCCCTTGGAGGTCCAGCGCCGTAGCCTCCGGGCGTGTCCGATGAGCCATATTCACCTGTGTTACTGTAGCTACCGTCGCCGCCTTCCTGGGGAGCGTAAGGATCCGAGGGCTTGCTCGCCGCTCTCTGCGGCGCATCTCCAAACAGAGCATTACGCCCGGCATCTGTGGACATGGTCTCGTTGCTGCGTGTTCTGCCCAGACCACCATAACCGCCTGCTCTCGTCTGCGAAGGTCCAGAGGATGTGCCGTACGGATCCGACCCGTATCCACCGTACTGAGCCTGCTCACGTCCGTAGCGACCCTGTGGAGCACCTCCATACCCACCTTGAGGGACAGGGCTCTTCTCGTATCGGTTTGGCGCGGGGCCACTTCCGTACGCAGGCGGAGCTGTGCTTTGACTGCTTATGCTCAGATTACCCATACTGCTCGTCGGAGGTTGCGACGATTGCAGACTCGCGCTGCTCTTCATGTACGGATCATTCTGTGCCTGGTTTGCATATGGATTGCTGCTGCCTTGGTTGGCATAAGGATTACCGCTCGATTGTGCGGGCACGGCGTATGGGTTGTTGGAGGCTGGTGCTGGGGAGCCTGACTTGCCAGCCTTGGAGCGACTGCCGAAAAGCGACTTCTTCTGCGAGTCCAGGTCGCCGTCTTTGTCGGATTTCTTGAGACCGAAGGGCATGTTGGCAGTTTTGGAGATTCGTTGCAATATTCCAGGATGTCGAGGGCGAGAAGAGGTGTGAGAGAGTGTCGAGTGTCGTGAAGGCGGACAGAGTTTCAGGATGTCGATCAGGAGAAGTTGTTGGGTGGAGTGTAGAATTGTCAAACGACAGGCTGCTGGGCCAGCTGCTCACGTCGCAGATGGTGGCTCGGCTGGAGTTGGACCCTGTCTCGCCTGATTCCCGCTGCCAAGCCATTGGGCAGAGACAAAGATAGCACTGCTTCAGGCACATGCAGCGGAGAAGGAGAAAGCACATGAAGTCCATACATCAACACTACATGTATGCACCAGACACGGAGGCTACTCACTCAAGTGGGTCGATTCTTTTTACGCTTCGTATTTGCACAACCTTGCCACAACCTCGCCCCGATGCTATGCTATGGTACAATGGTGAAGAACACCCGAAGTACTGCTTGATCGCACAAGCAGTTCGCAAAAATGCGAGCCGTCTGCACACCACCCTGAAACTTGTTCACACGCAACCACGCTTCACTGCTACCGCGTCACTGTCCCCTCTGCTGCTGCTGCTGCCGCCGCCGCCCGCCGGCCTGTCGCATCCACCTGCGCCATGCGTACTCACACCCAAGCCGAAAGAAAAGAGCTTACCAAGCATTGACATCGAAATACTCCTCACCAAAATACGTGACCACGACAGTACGATCGGCAAATTTTCGACCAGCCAGAGCGGCCAAAGCCTTCGCGGCGCTGTCAGGTGATTCGTACTTGAGGTAGATTTTGCCTATGCCATTATTCTGGCGTGAACCGCCGGTTGGGCGAGGCATCTTGACATCCAAAAGCGGACCATACTTGGCCACTTCCTCCTTGACGTCCTCGAGAATTTCTGTAATTGACTGGTCAGCATGCTTCGATACCACAGGGTGAGATCCAACTTACCATCTGCTTCGTCAGCATCCATCAGCTCTTCTGGGGTGATCATGTTCATCAAGCACAGGACACGTCCTTTCTCGGCATCCTCTGCTTGTTGCGTACCAGCCATCAAGCTCATGGCGTTGACACTCATTTCGCCGCTGACCTGCTGGATGCCAATACTGGCAAGCTTGACCTTCATAGCAGCGTCACCCAGCTCCATTCCATTGAGCGAATCCACGGCTGTTTTGGTGACAGACGGGTCCTTGTATTCGCAAAAGGCGATGCCTCGGCTTTCCTGGGTCGATGCGTCCTTGACGAGCACGAAGTTGCGAAGTTCTCCAAAGGAGTTGAGGAGCTCTTGAATCTGATCCTCACCCAAGAACGTTGGCAGATTGGTGATGGAGATCTTGTTCTGCGTATCTGGCACCACGCCAGAGAAAATGCCGGTAGGACTCTCGGTCTCATCGGTGACCGTGGGGACGATATAGTCTTTGGGCCGCTTGATAACAAGGCCTTTGGCTGTGCCGTTAGAATCGCCGTTAGTGTCCATAGCATCTGGCATCATGTTGATACCATCAAAAGCCATGGCATTCGTGGCGTCCTCGGGTGTCTTGAACTCTACCAAAGCGTACCCATTCTCTTTGCTGATCTGTGCTGATACACAAGGATCTTGACCACGGGTGACGTTCAGTCCGTTCAGCTGCAGGTTAAAGAAGTCGACAATACTGTCATCAGTCGCGGCTGCTGGGATGTTGTGGATTAGAAGACGCTTGGACTGCCTAGCGGAGGCTGGCTTCAAGGCGGTGCTGCTTGCTTGGTTACCAGGCTGGTTCATGAACGCTTGCAACTTCTGTGGGTCCATTGGCTGCTGTCGAGGAGCGCCTGGGAGTGGGAACATGCCAGAGAGCTTAGCCTGCTCTGCAGTGACATTCTCGTAGCCTGGAGGCTTGATGTCCCACTGTGTCAGACGACGCTTACGCTCCAGAATGGGTACTACATCTGTAAGGTCAGGAGTGGGCTCCCTTGGCTTCTTGGGTGGAGGCGAAGCGCTCTTGCGAGCAGTCTGGCGCTCGAGCTGGCGCATGTCATCTCGGTCCTGTCCGCGGTCTCGGTCCTCGTTTCTGCGGTCGCCTCCGCGATCGTCGCGTCGTGGTCCGCGTCTGTCAGCAAACAGGTCGTCGCGATCTCTGCGATCACCACGGCGCCGGTCACCACGGTCATCGTCACGTCTAGCATCTCGGCGCGCAGAGCCACGGTCTCGGCCCCAGCCTCTGTCGTCTCCTCCATCGCGGTCGCCGCGTCCGTAGCGCTCCTCACGCTCTCGCTCGCGGTAGTTGCGGCTGCTGGAGTAACTGTCTATCTCTGGTCCATCGCGGCGGCGGTGGTGAGGGGACCTCGAACGATGACCGTCTCGGCGACGGTCGCGGCGATCGCCTCCATCGTGATCCCGGCGTCTGTCGTCGCGAGAGGACTGCAGTCTCCGGTCAGACATGCTGATCGCCCCTCAAGTGTGTTCGCGCTGTGCAAGCTCTTACTATCCGATAGTCTCCCGCGGTGGTCGAGCGCGTCAAATATTCGGCGGGCTGGTCGTTAGTGGGTGTTGAGATGCGCAAATCTGTTAGTCGATGGGGTTTTCGACTCGGTGGTGCCGCTCGCAGACGGAGAGTGGGCGGCGGAGGGCGGAGGCGGAGGGCGGAGCGTACTCGAGAGATGCTTGCTCAAGTTGATGCAGACATGAAGCTTTCGAAGGTGAGTTTCAGAATTTGGGAACCTCGTGGCTGCCTTAGGCAACTCCCAGCCTTCTTAGCTACAGTGCGGGCAACACGACTTTCCCCGCCGCAGCAGTCAGCTCTACAAAACCACGACTACTTAAGGTACAGTCAGAAGTCATCGAGACACATCTGGCGTGGACTGCGACAGGCACACGAGCCTATGAGACCGAAAATGCTCACACATCTGTCGATATATAATACGCTACTCGTTATCTCTCCCACCAGAACACCATCTGTCAGCCTACATCTGAATCCCTCCCTGCTCATGCTTGACTCCTCGACCGGTTTCGGGCGATGATCTACTACGAAATCGTGCCCGGTTATCGACATGCATAGCTTTACAGTCAACTGTGACATGCGTCCAAACGTCTGAAGATAACGCTCGAACGAGCAAAGACACATGCATATGAGTTGCCGAAAAATGGCATAATTAAAAGTACACGGCTGTGGCACAATCCCTCATATTCTGGTATCGGTCACTGAAGCTACCGAGTCTCAGTACCAGGTCCTCGAAAAGAAATGCTCCAACCGGCATTGATTCCGGTGTCAAATGCATCCGATGCCTCGTTCTCAGATCATCTGCCTCAGCTTCTTATGAGCTGCAGGCTGATAACCGTTCCATGCACTCGCTCCCATGAGCCGTCGATGCGGTTCGTGAAACTCCGGACGCCTCGCTAAAATCATATCGCTGCACGTGCAGAGATCCTGTGGGACAGCGTCCGCCTCAGCCGCGGGCCCTTTCTAAGTGCTGTCCACTCTCTTCGGCGGAGGTGCTGCCCACTGCAAGATCCTCTCGCTCTTCGGTGTCAAGTCTCCAGTCGCATGCGCGGGCATGGCGGCTGGCACCCGAAGACCTCCGGGGAGCACTGGTGCCTTGTGCAGTGTCTCCGAGTTCGCCATGGAGATGCCATTGTTGGCTCTGGAGTATTTGGCGTCTCTAGTCGCTGCACCGGCGCGGAGCATCGCAATGACGTTCATGAGCTTTTCCTTGTCTGGGTCTGCGATCTCCTTTTTGACAAGTTTGGCTGCTTCATCGAGGAACTTGTCTGCTTGGCCTGGTGATGCTTGAGTGGCAAGGATATTGTACGCATAGACTTTGGTGTCAGCCTGGGAGTGCTGATTGTGGACAATGCGAATACACAAGCCACGACAGACCTCGTAGCGACCCAGATCACGCTCTTGCATGGCAGATGACAACAGCTTCTTGCAGTCTTGCTCGGCTCCCCGGATCTCAGTTTGTAATCGGGAGAGGTGCTTGACGAAGGGGTCATCCTCGGATTTCTGGAGGCGGAGTTCTTCCAGAGCGCGATTGACCGAATTTAGATCTGGACATGTATTCTTCTGAAAGATGGCCTTCACATTAGGAGTTTCAGGTGTCGGGCTTTGGGTACCGCTTCCGAGACTGCGGGATTAGCCGGAGGGCCATGAAAGATTCAAAGCTACTGATACATACCTCTGCGCACCAGAAGTCTTCTCGTTCCTGTGAAACAGGCTGCTTGTGGAGCGATTCCCATGGCTGCCCAGTCCCTTAAAGATGTTGAAGCCACCATATGCAGAAGTCGATCTCCTAAGCTCTGGCTTCAACGGTGGCTTGAGCTCCGACCTCTGCTGGTTCGATGGATCTGGGTTGGAGGTAGGGATAATTTTGCTAGGCAGGACTGCAGGTGGAGCGCCGCTTTCCTCAACACTGATCGCTCTGCTTCGAATCGCTAGCCGTGGAAGTTGCAAGTCGCCACCTTCGCCATGGTCCGGTGTGACCTTAATTTCCGGCGAAGTCACACTGGAATTTGCTTGCGAACTTGCTGGCGACGCCATAGAAGATTGAAGTGTTGGTCCTGTTCAGAACATTTGACGTGTCTCGAAGAAAGTCGGGCAATGGGACAGAGCGCGGGTGCGGTGTGAAGTCGAGGTGTTTTTTTTTTTCGGAAGGGCCAGCCTGTGATGCAGATGGAGTGAAGTACTGGCAGGCGCAGTGCCACGTGCCAAGTAAACCTGCACTCACCTCCGTGGCGATCTGCAACTCGCAGAGCCACGAGAAAAGCTTGTGAACCTTTATTGACGGTCTTGAGATGAGATGCGGTCGTGCGTTGCTGATTAAGGTACGCATTGACCATAACCGTTTTCTCATCCGAATTCTCTGTGAGCGGCATTTAGCCAGCGGAGCATGAGGGAAATCTTCGGACTGCATGAAGATGCAGTAGCTGACTGTGGACCGTTCAGAAATCGAACTGTGTTTGTTACGCTTCCGGGCTGCGTTTACGCGAACCAAGGGATGTTCTTTGTTGTATTGCCAACGCTCATCCGCCAAGCCCGCCAAGCCACAAGGAAGCGCCTGAACAAGTCCGTTGATCCCCTATCGCCAATAATGTTAACGGCGAGTCCAGAGTCTTCTTGTAGACAGACCTCAACTTAGAACGTGATTATGGCCCAGGCTGATTGTGGTGTTTCTGCTTCTCCAAAATCACATGACGTCGCCCAGTCGATCTCCCCGGTCCTCAACGAGTGTACGTTGTCTTTTCATCATCTCGATACCCCTCAACTCCATAACTCATCTGATACATTCAAGCACTTGGTGCTCCCCATGTGCCCTATCGACAATGCCGCAAACATTGGCTGTGAACGATGACGGATCACTACTGCAACCTTCCCTCTGGTACAAGCACTTTGTCCTGAAGATATGAGGGAGTTCTAGTTGAGATCCAGCTTCCAGGTCCAGTCGGACCTTCTCTGGTGAACGGGCCATGGTAGGCCACACCTCCGGAACGGGTGCTGGAAGGCCGATGATGCAATCAGCTGAGGCCTCGGAGTTCACGTCAGCCTCGAGAGAGCACAGTACAGTACCGTTGTCCCCCAGCTTCTCAGCTTACCATCGAAGGCACAGCTGACTAGCCGTCCGACTCACCGGCACAGCTTGTCAACTTATAGTAGATGGTGATAGCGCATGCATCGGACCAGGGGAATGGACCAAGACGTTACCTGGACTTCCTACGACGTGGACACAGATGGAACGCCTAGTATTCTGTCGACATCTATGGATCGACATCATCATCCGCCTCGTCTTCATGGACATCGTTTGAGCATTGCGGAGAGCAGTGACTTTACTGGAATCGAGCCGTGAGACATAATTAGTATTTTCGGTGTATAAGCACTGAGAACGTGTCATGATTGTAGCGGACTAAAAGTGACCTGTGATGAGATTCATCTCATCGTTTCGGGACCATCCGTGAGTTCCTGCAGGAAGCGATTCGTCATACGAAATCCCATGTTCAGCTAAAATATCGAAATGCTTGAACGACTTTGGGCTGGAATAGTGATTTCTCAAGATAACGTCGTTGTCAGGTGTGGCTGGTGACGAGCCAGGGCTGGGATGGCGAGCCCATCTTGATCATGGTTGTATAACTTAAACTGTTCGAGCATAGGAGCTGACTCTAGTCGATGATGCAGTGAAGCTCAGCCTCCCTTGGAACTGCTGCTTAAGTTCCACAACATCCTCGTACGGAGTGGCTCAGCAGTCTCTCCAACAAGTAGGAGGCATAACCTGGCGGCCATGCTGCTTATTGACATCCAGCGCAGCAGGATGTCTGTGTTCGTACCAGTCTCTGTGCGTCGCGAATTCAGCCTGTATTCTAGGCAAGCGAATGACAGACATCAGCTTGGAGGGTGTCGGGCACGAAAGCTACATCAGGTGGCACATTTTGCATTCACGGCGAGAAGTCTCAAAGGAGCGACGATGGCATCCTGCAGCTTGGTTTTCTCATGTGTCTGGCCTCGCAGGCTGTGGCCGCACCGGTTGCCGTGCCCTGATTGCTGACTGGGAGAGTCTCTGCGCTGAAAGACTGGACAACCCAATGGAGCTGACTGAAGAACTGCTCATATCTTTCAATGCAGGCTTGCACGGTGGGCCGTTCAGTTCCGTCGTCGCCGCTTCGTTCTCACAATCTTCTCTTCCACTTCCACGTGCTGAGCCTCCCCGTCTTCATGCTCTCGCTTGATAGCCTTCTCGACAATCTTCTCGGACTTGATCACCTGTCCAGAATCTTCTTGTTTCACCTCCACCTCTTCCTTCTTCGCTACCAGCCTCTCGCTGAAGGCTCGGAGGTCAGCCGTGAACAAGACCGAATGCGCCCAGCCGGCCTCCTTTCCCCACAGACTGCGGAACTTGGCACCAACTGCATCGTACGTCGCTTTCGTCAGGCTGGCATGTTTTCCCTTGCCAAATTTATAGTCCCGTACAGCAATTTGCCAAACGTGAGTGTCCACCGGCACAGCTTCCCCCCAGCCGAGACCCATTAAGGAGACACAGTCGGCAACTTTAGGACCAACACCTTGCAGGGTCAAAAGCTGCTCGTGGGCTTTCCGATACCCTTCTCGACCTTCAGGTTGCAAGTCACCGCCAAAGCTCGGTTTCACGCCAAGGAGGGGCGATTCTGGATTCCTCAGCCCGTCAAGCCATCCCTGTGGCTTCTCAGCTACCATGCAAGCGGTTTGGTAGATGTATTTCGCCCTGTAACCAAAGCCGAGGCTGCGCAGCTTCGCCTCGACTCCATCTTGTGCAAGGTCCTGAGGCTCGGGAAAGTCATGATATGCTTCTTCGTCCAAGTAGCCAAGTAGAGATCCGTAATTGAGGCAGAGTTTGTGCACCATCTGTGATATGCGGGCAATGTTGTTGTTGGACGAGCAGATGAAGCCCACCAGAGCTTCCCAGGCGTCTTGTCGCAGGATTCGAACACCGGTGAACTTTGGTGCCTTCTTCGCAAAGTTGGCATCCGCTGAACTCCATTCTTCGTAGAGAGCTGTGAGATTCGGCTTCAGGTTCAGGTAGTGCTCAACCAGAGCCAACGTGTCGTCCTCAGTATCGGTGTCGGGAATGGATGGCGGCTTCGAGGAGGGTGGTGTTAGGGGCGCCTGGAGGTCTGCAGGTGATAATGATCGGTAGTAGAGGTGGTCTGGATCCTGGTACAAGGACAGGATTCGATTGTGAAGGGCCATTGACCAGACTCCCGCGTCGTTCTTTCGCCATCGGAAGGACTGGCCGCAGCGAAGTGTAGTGTTGATGCAGAGCTCGGACAGGCTGATGGGCAGTTTCTGCCATCCAGCGAGGTTCATTGGTCCCATCTTGATCTTGATCTCGCTCGCGTCGGCAACGGGTCTGACGATGTTCGTGGAAAGGCCAGGGGCGCGCGTGGTTTAGAAGTCGCGTCGCGGTGGCGATTTAGAGTTCGCGACGCAGACATGAGTGGGATTGATTGGCCACAGAGCGACTCTTCGCTAGCGGCTGTCTGCATATGTGAAAGTCATGGTTGTTTCCAAGGTTTCGCCCTGCCTCTTCCCCTCTGTCCCCTTATCTGTCCGTCCCATCATGCGAATCTCTATCCTCTGGTCAATAATGGCTCCAGCCCACTGACCTCACGCAAGCTCTAAGTACTCTATATACACGTGCTTTATATGTGCGACTGTACAGGTTCAACACAGAGCAAAGCGTGCTCAATCTTGCAGAGGGCGGTACAGAATCCCGTCCCTACCGGGTTAAGAAATGCGCTGTTCGATCTCGACTCGGGATGTGGGAGTAGGGAGAAGATAGGGTGCCTGGCATCAGCCTTCCTCTTGGGACTCCACCAATCGAGGAACTAGATCCTATCCTTTACCGACCTCAGCGTCTTTGCTTGGTTATCCAGAGACGGACACTAATGGCAGGCTGCATGGCCGCTTTCCAACCACATAGATCGGCCTGGTCAATGCGAGGACAGTGCGGGATTTACCAGAGGAGAGCACTTGGAGTGAGGGAAGAGCACTGATTGCGTCTTGAGAAGTAAATCATCGAGTTTCTCTCAGCAGGCAAACACTGGTCTGAGCTTCTTAGTGTTGGACCACTGATCTGCAGCATGAAATTTTCTATACTCCGCTCCCCTCGATCACATGCGTCAACGATCGATGGAATTGCTACAGTAGCTGAGGAGACCACACGTTGGCTGTAGCGATAAGGATCTCCCGACTCTTGGCATCTACAAGTAAGATGCCAACCCTCCACCCAGCGCATCGTATGCCAGAAAGGATTTGATATCGAAGAGCATGATAGTAGCGCCGGCAATGTCAAGCACGCCAGCACGCAGAGACTTCCCACCGCTTCCCCATGCTAGAATCCTTCTCCACTACAACTCCTTTGCACGATCAACGCTGCCACATCTCGAGGACCGCTCGTGCCTTTGTGAACCACGCCCTTGAAGCACGCGCAAAGCTGTTGTCAATCAACAAAAGACCTGACCCATTCCAACGCGTAGACAAAAGTTCATCGTGAGTGCTAACTTTGCACAGCGAGTAATCCAAACCTGTTCTGCCCGCCCAAAACATGTTCCCCGGGAACCTCGGCCTCTCCTGTATCCCTTCGCCATCTCTGCTGATTTGCACCCTCCAAGAACACAAGGTGCACAAGAAGCGTCGAGATCAAAAGATCCATCGATGCCGAGCTCAAAAGAAATCCCTTCTCTGACTGAGAGTGCTGACTCATACCTCGTCCTTTCACAGGACTGCTTTCGGACTCTTACTACGCTTGGATCCGCTATCTTGTCAAGATCCAGCTACTGATGGGATCCTAGGTGTGGACCGGTGGCATGCTTGACAGTGCTTCAGGCGCGATAGTACGGACGAAGTGCCAGATGGTCGAGCGGGAGTGGGAAGGGTGATGGTGTGAAGCAAGAGAGGTGGGGTTGAAGGGGATACTGGGCGGGACAGCAGTCCAGTGACGAAAGGCGGGTAAGGTATGCAGAGAGGAGCTCGTGACACGTTCTTTGCAAGCAAGGGTATGATGCTTGTTGTGACCTGGAGCGTTGGCAAGGAACATCTCATTTTCCAACGAGATCTGGCCTGCGCTGTGGAATAGGTCTCGTAGCTGCACGGTCTTTGCGCTGGGAGACTTGGATTGACATGGCTCGTCAACTCTTTCCAGGTGACGGCACGATGTCTCCATTACCAGACCGCATCATTCATGGACAAAGGGAACTTCTGAATTCCGACCTGTCTGCGCTATATGTACAACGTCGAGGTTTTCAAATCGCTTCACAGAACCGTCACATCTACGCATCCTCTGACGCGGCGGCACCCGTGATGATCTCCACCAGTTCGCCGGTAATGACGGCCTGTCTCGTTCGGTTGTAGAGAATCTGGAACTTGTCGATCATTTCGCCTGCGTTCTTGGACGCGTTGTCCATGGCGTTGCGACGGGCAGAAATCTCACAGGCGTGGCCTTCGGAAAGTGCCCAGTAGATGGAGTTGGCGAGGGCGTATTCGCGCATGTTTCCGAGTAGCTCCTCGTCGACCTCGAAGTTGGAGAAGTTTGCTGTGGAAAGTTCTATTAGTGTCATACCGTATGGGAATGGAGATCGCACTCACGTGACTCCTTGATGGCCTCCTCGGAGAAGGCTTCGATGACAGTGGGCTCGTATGACTGAGCGTTGAGGAACTTGTTGTATATGATCTTGACGGAGGAGTAGTCGCCCTCGAGGAGAGTGACCTGGTCGGCGATGGCCTGGGCATCGGCGAAAGTTGGGACGTCCTTGCCGATACCAGAGAACGACAGAGCCATGTCCTTGGCGTTGCTTCTGCTCAGCTGGGCCTTGCACTTCTCACCGAGGACAACCAAAGTATAGTCCGCTGGATCCTCGTTGAACAAGCGACGCACAGCACGAGTCAAACCGGAATGAATACCTCCACAGAGACCCTTGTCCGAGCTACACACAATCAACAGTACCTTCTTGTTCTCCGACTCTAGTGGCTTCGTCTCGGCCTCCTCAAATACAGTGTTGGATGTCTTTCCGTACGAGCGAGACTCCTCCATGTTGCGCTGGGCCTTGGTGAGCTTGGTGGAAGCGACGATTTTCATGGTCTTGGTAATCTTCTCAATGTTCTTGATTGACTTGAGACGGCCTTCGATTTCGCGGAGGGTGGCATAGTTGGCGCTCTGGAGGGCAGGAGTTGCAGCGGCGGCGGCGGCGGCAGGTCTGTGTACGCGATAGTTGTGTTAGTATGATGGTGGTGGTGTGGTGTTTCTTGTGCCGAGCTTGCTCTCCTCCTCCCCTTCGTGCGGGATCCGTACACGTACCGAATGGCCTGTGTCGCACCAGCGCGGAGCGCAGGTCTCGCTACTCGTGACAACATGGCGAGGACGAGGGCGAGGGCGAGTGGAGATGGGAGATGGGGTGTTGCAATGGCTCGAGCAAAGCATTCACTGCAAGCTCGCTCGCTGAGGTCGGCTCCTGCGAGCGGAAAGAGCCGGAGAGCATGGCTTGCGACTGGAGGAAACCACGGGCCAATCAAATTCGCGGTTCTCATGCCGCTGTTTCGTCGTGCTGTGAACAACCCACGGCCGTTCGAGATTCTTCCTAGTCTTTTGCGAGAGATCGAATGGTCTTTCTCTCTCCAGCTCCCACACCTCGTCTGTTGCTCTTTCTACCACCGCATTCATCTTACACTCACATCGGCACAGTCTCTACAGCCTTATTCAACATTCTACTCACCACTCGATTCTGGGCCGTGCGCGGTGGCTCTGGCCTGGCCCTCCGTCTCCTCTCAAGCACCTCCACAAAGGCACGCGTCGTCGAGTCCACTTCCGCCTGCACGCATACGCGCTTCCGCCCTCCACCACCCCTCAAAAGCACCGCCAGGCGAGCTTGGCCCTACATCAGCAAGATGAGTGATTCAGAGGACGATAGGCCCTTGGTTGGTATGTCAATCCCCTTTGCGCCTCGGCAATTCGTGGACCCTGCGATTTTCACTGGGTCGAATTTGCGCTCTATCGCTGGTCAGAGGCCTCATTTGATCCAGCAAGAGTCTTCAATCAGCCATCACATGCACAGCCTCTGCTAGCATGTGCGTTTCAGTCGCTTTCTAACTTCAACACCTTGCCGAACACTCGTGGAATCACATCCGCTGACATTCTACAATCCTCCAGCCAAGTCTAAGGCCACTATCTCAAAGACCGATGAGGCCATGGACACTTCAACAGACAACGTGGCACCGGGCATTAGCTTGGCTAATGGTCCGGTTGAAGAAATGGACATTGACATCAACAGACCCACCACAAATGGCGCAACCAACGGCACTTCTGGCGGCACCAAGCGTAAAGCGTCTCTAGCGAACGGCAACTACAAGGATGCTTCATCGTCAGAAGACGAAGACGACGTCCCGTTGAAGAAGCGCAAGACCAAGGCCGCATCCGACGAGTCCGATGAGGACGATGTGCCTCTTGTGAAAAAGATTCAGAAGCCGATTGCTGCAGCTGCAGCTCAAATTGGCGAAGAGTCTGGAGATGAGCCGATTGCCAAGAAGCTTCAAAAAGAGAAGCAAATGATCGAGAAGAAAGCCGAGCAAGAAGCTAAGGCGATCCGCCGCAAGGAGGCCAGTGATGCCAAGCGGAAAACGAAGAAGCAAGAGAGCGAGAGCGATGACGATGTGCCAATCGCGAAGAAGAAGAAGGCTTCGGCAAAGAAGGCCAACGGTGCCAAAGTCAAGAAGGAGGAGTCGTCGGATGACGATAAGCCTCTGAAGAAGAAGGCTCCTGCGAAGAAGGCCGGCCCCAAAAAAGAGGCCGCTTCTCCTGCGAAGAAAGGCAAGGGCAAGGTCAAGGAGGAGTCACCTGAGGAAGAAGGTGAAGAAGAGGAAGAATACAGATGGTGGGAAGATCCACAGAAGGGTGATGGCACCACGAAGTGGACTACCCTCGAACATAATGGGGTCGTGTTTCCTCCAGAGTACGAGCCGCTTCCGAAAAACGTCAAGATGCTCTATGACGGTGTGCCAGTCACAATGGACATCGAGGCCGAAGAGATTGCATACGCTTTCGGTGCGATGCTCAACTCGACGCACAACGTGGAGAATCCTACCTTCCAGAAGAACTTCTTCGCCGATTTCAAGGAGGTTCTTGACCGGACTGGCCATGCTAAGGACAAGGACGGGAACAAGGTCAAGATCACCAAATTCGAGAAATGCGACTTCAAACCAATTTTCAATCATGTGGATGCCGAGCGTGCAGCGAAGAAGGCTCTTCCAGCAGCCGAGAAGAAGAGGCTGAAGGCTGAGAAGGACGAGCAAGAAGCACCGTACATGTACTGCATGTGGGATGGTCGCAAGCAGAAAGTAGGCAACTTCCGTGTTGAACCTCCGGGTCTGTTCCGCGGTCGTGGCGAGCACCCAAAGACTGGAAAGTGGAAAAAGCGTGTCCAGCCAGAGCAAATCACCATCAATATCGGCAAGGAAGCGATGGTGCCGAAGCCACCCGAGGGACACAAGTGGAAGGAGGTCAAGCATGATCAGGAGGGTACTTGGCTCGCCATGTGGCAAGAAAACATCAATGGTGCCTACAAGTACGTCATGCTGGCCGCCAATTCCGACATCAAGGGTCAAAGCGACTACAAGAAGTTCGAAAAAGCTCGGGAACTCAAGAAGCACATCGACCGCATCCGCAAGGACTACGAGAAGGAGCTCAAGTCGGAAGTTATGGCCGAGAGACAGCGCGCCACTGCCATGTACTTGATCGATCGATTCGCTCTTCGTGCCGGTAATGAGAAGGGTGAGGACGAGGCTGACACTGTTGGCTGCTGTTCTCTGAAGTTCGAGAACGTCACTTTGAGCCCTCCAAACAAGGTCGTCTTCGACTTCCTCGGAAAGGTTCGAACAGCCTTACCACCATCTCTTCTTGGACATGGTGAAACTAACAGCCGTCTAGGACTCAATCCGATTTTACGATGAAGTTGAAGTCGACCCACAAGTCTTCAAGAACCTCAAGATCTTCAAGAGATCGCCGAAGAAGGACGGTGACGAGATCTTCGATCGTTTGACGACTTCCAGCCTCAATAAACACTTGTCAAACTACATGCAAGGTCTGACTGCCAAGGTGTTCCGTACCTATAACGCGTCATACACGATGTCTCAGCTCCTGCAGGAGATGAAAGCCGAGGGCAGTAAGTTACACGCCAACAAGACTTTGGCAGCGCTGCGCAGAGTAATGACTGATTTACCTTTATAGCTATCCCGGAAAAGGTCCTGGCATACAACAATGCCAACCGACGGGTTGCCATCCTCTGTAACCATAAGCGTACTGTGGCTGCAAGCCATGCGCAGCAGATGGAGAAGATGGAAGACAAGATCAAAGGACTTCGCTACCAGCAATACCGCATCAAGCAGATGATTCTCGCCACCGAGCCGAAACTGAAGAAGAAGAAAGGCGAGGAGTACTTTGCATTGCCTGATGAGCTGGACCGCGAATGGCAGGAGAAGCATCACCACGACCTTGTCGAGGAAGCACGCACTAAGATCGAGAAGAAGTTCAACAAGGAAAACGAAAAGCTTGAAGCTGATGGCGAAAAGCCCATGAAGGCCAAGGAGCTCGAGGACCGCTTGGAGCCCGTCAGGGAGCTTGAAGCTAAGCTGAAGAAGGAGCTCAAGACCGGCAAAGTCGTCCCGGAGGGCAAGAGCGCCAGTGTCGAGAAGTACGAGAAAGACATTGAGAAGCTCGAAACTCGTATTGCTACGTTGGAGATGCAGGCTGAGGACCGCGACAACAACAAGGAGGTCGCGCTTGGCACTTCCAAGATTGTGAGTCTCGCATCAACATCACACTGACCATACTCACACTAACACTTCTGACAGAACTACATCGACCCACGTCTCACCGTTGTCTTCAGCAAGAAGTTCGACGTGCCTATCGAGCGCTTCTTCTCCAAGACTCTCCGCGAGAAGTTTGACTGGGCCATCAAGTCGGTAGATGAGGATTGGGAGTTCTAGGCTACTGGACGTAGAATCATAGGAGCGGCATGCATGGAAGAAGGATATCTGACACTTAGCGGGAAGGACATGATGATTTGCTTTTGAGATCACTGCTACACCACGGCAAGGAGTTGAGAAGCAGGGAAAGCTCGGCGAAGCATGTCCTGGTGCTCTGATACCACGATTGCCATTCATATGTAAATCATTAGCAGAGGGCAGAAAAGTTACTATCCATTGATATATGGCATACATATATCATTCATCTTGAAGTCAATGATGAGTGTCTGAGATTGCTCACGCTGGCACATACTAAATGTCCTGCTTACATTCCAGTTCCGCCTCGAACTGCCAGTATCCTCTTATGGTCTACTGGTTGACGAGTGCTCTTGGTCTTTCGCACCTCGCGTCATCCCCTCCTCCATAACACCGAGCTATCCCCGTTCATCCATCCACCACACCTCACGCCATCATCATCGCTATCATTATCAACATCCCTCCACCACACCACCTGATCACATTTCCCGAGCAGGACATACACCAGTCAATCATACCCAACTCCTTATTTTGAAGAATCAAATCTCCATCATGACTCCATCTCCCTCTCCCTTCTATCTCTTCAGCACCCTCTCGGCCGCCTCCTCCATCGCGCTCGGCGCCTTCGGCGCGCACGGCCTCAAATCACGCGGTCTGGCGCCCGAGAAAATCGCGAATTGGCAGACCGCCGCACACTACCAACTCGTGCACTCGCTCGCGATCTTGGTCGCGGAAGTCGCCGTGCCGCAGAACGTGTGGGCGAAAAGGCTGTTTGCCGCGGGGATCGTAGGGTTTTCGGGGAGTATTTATGGATTGGTTTTGGATGGGTGAGTAGTCGCAGACCACGTCCTGATGGGATGAGAGGGGTTTGATTTGCTGATGATGTTTCCTGGTTGAATAGCCAGAGATGGGGAAAGGTTTTGGGGCCGGTGACGCCGATCGGGGGAATGTGTTTTATTGCTGGGTGGTTGGCGTTGGCGTTTGGGAGGAGAGGGAGGTTGATTCTTTGATGAGAATGGGTGCGGAGAGGTGGGCAAGGGGTGGTCAGAGGACAATGCTGATGGGCGCTTCTTCTTGAAGTGACATTGCGATTTAGAAGGTTCGTGAATACCGGTGGCAAAAAGGAGCAGGCAAGTGTTGCGGTGTGGTATGCATGTTCTGAATTTAACGCTTGTGTAGCCTATAATGGGGTTGTTAGGCCGCAGGTGATGGTGAGAAGGAAGAAGAAGATGTGTACGGTCGTGACTGTGTTGAGGACTATTCACGTCGGTGAGAGAGAGAGAGTTGAGTAGGAAACAGGAATCGGAAGATAGCTACGGAGCGACAAGGTACAGTTGTACTTGTCTTGCTCATGTACTTGTTCATGTCCCCGTGAAGGAGCCTATACTCTTGGCACACCAAACGTGCTGATGCGTGCGATACATCTCTTGGCCAGTCAATCGGAGTAATGCGTTTCTTTCAAGACTGGTCCGTTACTCAGCCTAAGCTGAGCTAGCAGATCTTCCTGTCTGATAAGTTCTCATCTGTATTGTCCTCGCTTGGCTCATACCCTGATGAGAAGTCCTCTGGTTCTCCGTACTTCGTCTCTTTGTGCTGACCCTTCTTCTCATCTATAGTACGGCATCCCCTCGAAGCCTAACGAGTCCAGCCGACGTGCTTTCGGGTCTTCGCTCGTTAAATCATCCCAACTGTTCGCCTTCGTTCAGCAGACATATCGATGACTGTCGGAGAAATTGGGAAGGTCATACGTTACGTCAGTGTACGCTACAGCCATCAGTTGAGTCATCTTAGGGATGCTGGTGAACCTCATCAGCTCTTTCGCCATGTCGACTGGATGCGGCGACTTTGGCCATTGGACGAAGGTTTGCTGGGTCTCCCCGCTGCCATCCTCGTCGCAAAGCCACGGAAAATACACCTTGACTGACAAGCTCGAGATGTGAGGGAGTCTTGACATCGTGCTTTCAAGCTGAGCCACATTAGCCATGGCGGCGCCCTTGATAGTACATTCCTTCTCGGCGTGATCAAGGTTATCTTCGCAATCTATACATGTGACAACCATGATTGCATGCGCTTTCCCGGTCTTCATGAGCGTAGCAGGTACCTCTGGTGCACTCGTGTTCATATTTCCGGTCCCGAAGACCCCACGCATGTCGATTAACACGAGAGGTGCCATTTTCTCGCAATTATCGCGGTACTCGGTGCTGATCTGTTTGTTTAGAAGCAGCACTAACAGGTATGGACCATCTGCAATGCCAAGATCATATGGGAACGTGGGTTCGTGCTCGACGACGGTGTACTCTGCGTCAAGGTATCCATAGATCATATCGCGAATCTCTTGTGGCGTCTCGTGGAGGAGGTAACAACTGGAAGAATTCCGTGTCGATCTGTTGTATGTGTTGGCGATAAAAGCGGCAGAGGAGCTGGCCACAGCGCCGTCACCGCCGCCGCCGGCCGATGGCTCCATGGTGTCTTCAAGTCCATAGTCGAGCGGTCTCCGCGCTCGGTTCGTGGAGTGATAAGTGGAAGGGGAGGTTGAGGGCTTACATTGAAGCTTGAAACGGGGTGAGTTTCGTGCAGGTAAGTTCGGCTATTGTTGCTCTGCGACCAACGGTCAACACTTTGCATTGACCAGGTGGCTTAAATTGGTCGAGGTTCGCTCGGAGTGCTGTGAGGTCACCGAAAATGAATGTAAACAATTGCAGGAGTACTAGACTCGATTGATCAGTCGAGGCATCATTTGGCCACCGCAAAATGCTACTGTGCTAGCTTTAGTAGTCAGATGAACCGCAACAAATGCAAACCGGATTTCATAAGCTACGTACGGAGCAACGCTTCCGCCAAGTCGACATCTTGACCTCGTGATCATACATCAGTCTCGCTTTTTTTGAACTGTGCCTTTCCGTCATTGCTGCTGCTCTATACTACGCGTGAAAGAAGACACCCAAGTGGTGTGAGGCACGTTTGGACTCTTGTCCAACATGCCTTTTGGTCTCCCCGCACGCATAAACGCCGTGAAATGAAGCATAAACCCAGAAGAACATGCAAGCCCTTCATCGGGTAGACATGGCCTTGGTGACAACGCGCTTGAGTGCCAGCTCCTTCTTCTTGAGGTCGTCGCTGCCAGCGTCCTCGATCTCGAGCTGGGCCATGGCATCGGAGAGCGCGCTCTCGATCTTCTCCTTCTGGCCGCGCTTGAGCTTCATGCTCATTGTCGGGTCAGATACAATCTCCTCGACTCTGCTGATGTAGCTCTCAAGCTGCTGTCGGGCCTCGAATTTCTTGCTGAAAGCCTCATCGCTGGTCTTGAATTTCGCGGCATCTTCAACCATTTTCTCGATCTCGGCGGCGTTGAGCTTGCCAACAGAGTTGGAGATGGTGATGTTGGCGCTACGGCCAGAGGACTTCTCTGTTGCGGTGACCTGAAAATTTCATCAGTGGTGAAGTGGAGTTAGATGATGCATCCATTCGAACCTTGAGGATGCCGTTCACATCAACCTCGAAAACGACCTCAAGAACGGCCTCCCCTGCGCGAAGTGGCGGGATTGGCGCCAAGGTGAACTCGCCCTGCGTTGTGTCAGCAAGTTGCCAGACGATGTCCATGAGGATAGCAAATACCAAGCTAGTGTTGTCCTCGCAGTTGACTCGCTCGCCTTGGAAGACCTAAAAAGCGACATTAGTAAGTTGTTTTGTTTTTATCAAACGGATGGACCCACCGGGAACTGAACTGTCTGCTGGCTGTACAAAAGAGGTTTCCAGTTAGTACAAGCAATAGCGATACGCTGTCAGTGGCAAACTTACTTGTCGGCAACTATGAAGGAGTTAGCAGATGCATCACATGCGGATCAAGAATAGGGATGTACTTACCGGTAGTGAAGGTTCTCTTCTTGATAGTTCTTTGCGATTCGTCAGTATACTTGCCATAACTAATTGGCTAGAGAACTTACGGAACGGTTTGCCCTCGTGGGACCACTGGTGCGAAGATGTTACCCTCCATGGCAACACCGAGCGAAAGAGGAACGACATCCAAAAGAAGCATGTCGGCAGTATCAGCAGAGGTGGCCTTGCCAGAAAGGATACCAGCCTGGACGGCGGCACCGTATGCAACGGCCTCATCCGGGTTGATGCTCTTCTCAAGCTTCTTGCCATTGAAGAAGTCGCTGAGGAGCTTCTGGATCTTAGGAATACGGGTGGAACCACCGACCAGCACGATCTCGTCAACCTTGCTCTTCTCGATGGCAGCATCCTTCAGCACTTGCTCGACTGGCTGGAGTGTGCCGTTGAACGCCTTGCTGTTGATGTCCTCGAATCTAGCACGAGTGATGTTGGCGTTGAAGTCCTCGCCGTCAAAGAGGGAGTCGATCTCGACGGTGGTTTGGGTACCGTTGGAAAGGGTACGCTTGGCACGCTCGCAAGCTGTTCGGAGACGGCGGAGAGCACGTGGGTCATTGGAGATACTAGAAATTAGCGGGTTAGCGAACGTTCGGAATTTGGTTCGCAGCGCGAGGACACTCCAGATGGAGCCCCGGGCTCAACGTAACGGCCACAGCTGCTTTGGGGGAGCAGGGCCCCTTGCACGTCGTCGCTTTCGAGGCCCGTCCATGGCTATGTGCACTTACTCCTTCTTGGTCTTTCTCTGGAACTCTTTCTTGAAGTGCTCAAGAAGGTTGGTATCGAAGTCCTGACCACCCAAATGGGTGTCACCTGCGGTGGCCTTGACAGTGAAGACACCGCCTTGAATGTGAAGGAGGGAGACATCGAAAGTACCACCACCAAGGTCGTAGATCAGGACATTTCGCTCCTTGTCGGACTTGCCGGCACCGAGTCCGTAGGCAATGGCAGCGGCGGTGGGCTCGTTGATGATACGGAGGACGTTGAGGCCAGCGATGGCACCGGCATCCTTGGTGGCCTGTCTCTGGTTGTCGTTGAAGTAAGCTGGGACTGTGATCACAGCCTTGGAGACCTTCTTGCCGAGCTTGGTCTCAGCAACCTCTTTCATCTGCGCCGTATCAGCATGCCGCCTCGTTGCCCATATTTACGTCTATGCTGACCTTGCCGAGAACCATGGCAGAGATTTCTTGTGGCGAGAAAGTCTTGGTCTCGCCGAGGTACTCGACCTGGACCTTTGGGCTGTTGTCATCGTCAACGACCTTGAATGGCCACGACTCAATGTCCTTCTTGACCGTGGGGTCGTCAAATCTCCGACCGATTAGACGCCTGAAGGCGCATTAGCATGTACGCCCCACCGCCTCTTATACTGGTCGCCCACTCACTTGACGTCGAAAACGGTGTTGACTGGGTTCATGGCAGCATTGTTCTTGGCGGCCTCACCGATCAGACGCTCCTCCGCGGTGAATGAGACAAACGAAGGGGTGGTGAAGCTTCCTTGCTCGTTGGCGACTGTGCAGGTATTTGGTTAAAATGGCTTTCAATGGTCCGCCCGCCTTTTCGCACATACTGATCTCAACGCCAGCGCCCTCATAGTTGGCAACGCAAGAGTAGGTCGTTCCAAGATCGATGCCAATAGCACCATCATACACTTCGTCGGCCATGTTGTCTGGAGTGGTATTAGGTAGTGGGAGAGGGTGTCGCGATTGAGAGCTTACAGCAACGCAGAGAAAAAGTTGAAGTGCGCCGAATTTGCTAGGGACAGATTAGGTTTCGCTTAGCCAGGGTCCTTCCTCCCGCCGACCGCCTTGGCAACGTGACATCTCAGTTCGACTCTACCTGTACTTCGCCAGTAAGTCAATAACTTCTTGCACTTGGCCACATATTCACCAGCAATCTGATATTCCACACGTTTTCACTACACGGCAGTTCATTTACTTTCAGACTGAGAGCCATATCAGCTGCGGGCCGCCGGTGCACGCAATGCTCAGCTTCCTAAGCCCGGGGAAACGGCAGCAAGATATCACTTGAACTAGGCCATGGCTATCACGTCCCTCAGACTATGGTCGATCTCAAAGGGCAGTGGCCAGCGCCGTGCGTGTGCCACAGGAACCTTGACGGCATGTCATCGCTGGATCACTGGCCGACTTGTGGAAGATAGCAAAGCCAACAAGTACCTCTTTGTCCAGAGAACGGCGTCTTTTACCTGCAGTGATGTATTCGTGAAGAAACTCAAGAGAATGCCATATCACACAGATACAATTTCACTACTGTCCAGAGATGCTCCCTCAACTCCTATAGCAACTTGTCGCTACAGATGAGGGCGATCAAACTCCACCCCGCCAGCGCCTGATGGTTACCTACTCCTTTCCAACACAGCTGACACCCTAATTGCCTCGCTTGGGCGGCGCAGCTTTCGAGCGTGTGTGCGAGAAACTACTCCAGAATTCCAGCTCCCTCCCCCTCCCTCTTTTCCCTCTCTCCCCTCTGCCTGCGGTGGTGTTAACAAATCCTAGTCAAAGCAGTCGGTCCTCACGATCCTTACGCATCCAACTTGCCACCTAGACATTGTCAACTCCCAAGTTCAGCTCGACGTAGGAGGAGGAGGTAGAAGTATCCTGAGTATGCAGACCTAAGCGCTCATCACCTGATCTGATCATCTGATGCTTCGGTTCAATTGCCGCCGAACACACCAACTCTCACTCTTGCACCAAGCCCTGCAAGCATCAAAACGGCCTCTTTATGAAAGCTTCGCCTGCTTGTCACGACTGCACATGATGTTACTCTGAGGGTCAACGTGGACAGCAGCCAATCACAGATCTCTAGACTTTCTCCTCAGCTTGGGATGTCGGCCGCACTTTATCCTGCTTTACCCGCGGCTCCACGGCACGTCAATGAACCTCTTTGAACTCATGGTGCCTGGTCCATCCCCGCAGTGTCCTTGACCACATCTGGAGTCTGTGAGCGACATCAATAACATGCTGGCTTTCGAACCAGGTTTGCCGGTTGGCAGCGCTACCTAATTGGTGGAATATACACCAATGCTACCCGTTCAATACCCTTGTAGCTTTATTTCGTGGAGAAGCGGATGTTATGGGCGCCAACCACGATGCTCGATAGCTATACTAACGTACTGGATGTGAAGCCGTGGCAAGGGTCTACGAAAAATTGCTACGTCCTCCACCCTTTTCGGTCCGGACAATTTCGAGCTCGTGGACTCCACGCGTTCGGCGGCTCTCAGACTCAAAAGGAACCTATTTCCTTTGTACAATCCAGAGCTTCCACGAGCTTAGCCCGTATACTCTGCCAAGGAGCACAATGCTGTGCCAGTACTTTGCGCTGCTGGCAACGGCCGTTGCTACAGTGCTTGCCCAGTACGATGATGCTACGTTCAATGTATCGATCACAGTGAAGTCAAGTGGCGGCAATGCTACATCTCCCTACCAGTATGGGTTGATGTTCGAGGATATCAACAACTCTGGCGACGGCGGTGTCTATGCCGAGTTGGTCCAGAATCGAGCTTTCCAAGGTGACGGTGTAAGTACTCCGAGCTCTCAAGTCATCACAACTAATGACATGTAGGTATTCCCCTCAAACTTGAGCTTCTGGTCAGCGATTGGAGACGCTAAGCTCTCGTTGAAGAATCTCTCAACGCCACTTTCATCTGCTCTTCCTACATCCATGCGAGTCAAAGGCACTGCAAGCACCATCGGCTTCGCCAATGCAGGATACTGGGGCTTTCCAGTCGAAGCTGGATGGGTGTATAATGGCTCATTCTGGGTTCATGGAAGCTACGAAGGTAACATCACGATCAACCTCCAGTCTGTTTTCGACAGCTATGCAGACAAATCCTGGGCAGAAGCATCCGTGGAAGTGGCTTCGACGGCTGATACTTGGACACAATACACCTACACTTTGACTCCAGCCAAAAGCGCCCCCAATTCCAACAACACCCTGGTGTTCACATGGGATGGTACCGCTGGGCCATGTCTCGACTTCAACTTGATTAGCTTGTTTCCTCCAACCTACAAGGGCCGCGAGAACGGGCTGAGGATCGATCTGATGGAGGCTATGGCTGGACTCAACCCATCCTTCTTCCGAGCACCGGGCGGGAACAATGTCGAAGGATTGCAAAGCCCGTACTGGTGGAACTGGACCCAGACCATCGGACCACTAAAGGATCGAACCAGCTATCCTGGCACATGGGAATACCTCAACACCAATGGACTTGGTCTGATTGAGTACATGCTTTGGGCTCAAGATCTCGGTATAGCTGCAGCAATCCAACTTTTGCCCAACCTTCGCTAACAATGTTACTAGGCATGGAAATCGTCCTCGCCGTCTGGGCCGGACTCTGGCTCGACAAAGAAGTCGTCCCAGAGAACGAACTCCAACCATATATTCAAGCCGCGCTCGATGAAATCGAATTCCTCACCGGGGCCACCACCACCCCGTGGGGCGCCAAACGCGCCGCTCTCGGCTACCCAGAACCCTTCAGCGTCAAATTCGTCGAAGTCGGCAACGAAGACAGCCTCAACGAAGGCAAAGCCAGCTACGGCGCCTATCGCTTCAAAGCCTTCTACAACGCCATCTCCAGCGCCTACCCAGACATCACCATCATCTCCTCCTACTACAACGTCGACAACTCCGGCCCCGGCCTCCCCGGCGCCGCAGGCGATTTCCACGAATACGCCCTGCCCGTCACCATGTCGTCCCAGTTCTTCGATTTCGACAACTACACCTCGGCACACCCGGTGCTCTTGGGCGAATTTGCCGTCATCGAGCCCGATGGATATAACCGCACTCAGGTGACGTGGGAACACGGGGCACCCCGGGCTTTTGTACCGTTCTGGTACGGCAGCGTTGCCGAAGCCATCTACCTGCTAGGCGCGGTGGAACGCAATGCCGACAAGACGCTGGGAGCCTCGTACGCGCCCATGTTCCAGAACCTGAATCGCTGGCAATGGATCCCCAACATGATCTCCTACGACGCGGACGGGAAACACACGACCTTGAGCACGAGTTATCACGTCATCAAACTCTTCAGCAATACACGCATGACGGAGGTTTTGCCTGTGGAAGGCGCCGAGTACGATCCGGCGTATTATGTTGCGGGCAGAAATAAGGAGACTGGGAAATATATCGTGAAGGCTGCCGTGTATAACAGTACGGGCGAGGTGCCGTTCAGCATCAAATTCGAGGGCATCGCGAGTGGAAAGGGGAGTCTGACGTGGCTGACGGCGCCATTCAATGCTACGCAGCCGATTGGGGGAAACGTGGTGCAGACTCGGGTAGAAGTGATTGAGAGTGGGGAGGATGGTGTCTTTAGTTTTGAATTGCCAGAATATTCGGTTGCGGTGTTGGAAGTAGAGCCTGCGTCGGGAGGATATGGGGATGATGGTGGTAGGGAAGGGTGGAAGGGACACGAGGATTGGGAGGGACACCATAGGCGCTTGCTCTGAGAGAGCATTGTAAATTGATACCACGGTAGCAGATACATGAAGACAAAAGTTGCACAATTTTCTGCTTACAACTCATCCCTCTTCTGTCGCGGCTTCTCCTGTGCCTGACCGGTCTCCGTTTGTTTCCTATCCTCCACGTCGGCTTCGAAGTTCTTCTTCTTCGGGTTCTTAGGAATGTCACCTCGCTCCTCTAGCACTGTTCCGTCACCCCGTTTGACTGGCTGCGGAGGTGGCTGTTCATTCTGCTTGGCGCTCTCTTCCGCCATCTTCGCAATCTGCTCACTCAACCTTCCCTCCAATGTTGGGTCCTTTCCAACCTTCGCACCTGCCCCACCTGCTCCCGCTGGAATGCCGCCTTTTCGATCCCTGAAGCCTTCCGGTAGGGGCGATGCTCGGCCCTTCGCACTGGGCTGAACAATCAGTGGTGCTCGGGAAGATGTGATGGCGTTGGATGCCGCGTTCGAGTGGACGGGCTCGGTGGTGATGACTCCGACCAGAGTGAGGAGGAAGTAGAGTGGCTTCCAAAGCACCCAGTTCGCTGCAAAGACCGAGGTGTTGAGCAGGAATAGCGGCAGCTTGATGAATGGTCCGTACAGAATGCGTCGGAACACGAGCCAGATGAGTGTAGTGACGAGGATATAGAAGGCGGTTTCGAGGTACCAGGTATCGCTCTTTTGACTCCTCACCAGCGTCGATAGGAGGTTTCGGCTGTTACTGAGGATGTTGTCAAGATTACTGTACTCTTCACTCAATTGTTTCAGTGCTGATGTTGATTCGTCAAAGGTCTCTTGTGCAAAGAGCGATCGTTCTAGTTCGGTGGAAAGCAGAGCGTGAGTACGCCGCAGAGCCGAAGTCACGTCACTTGATGCGTTGACCAGTATCTCGTCCTTTGTCAGCTGTTTCTGCTGCTGATGTCCTCTCCGCCTTGCGAACAGCTGTTCCCTCGCGTCTCCAGCCGCTGGACCGTTTGTGGCGGCTCCTTCCTCTGCCGCAAGGTGCTCGGCTTCTCTCCTGTAGCCCTCAAGTAATGCCTCCCGTTCTTGCCGCTTCGCCTGCTCACTGGCAAACTTGGCCGCTATCTGGGCGTTGCGGAACTGTTGCCTCGAATGTGCGAGCTCCTCCCCAAGCTTGACCACTTTGGCAGTGATGCGTACCTCCTCTGTTGCTTTTGTGTCTCGCCGCCTTTGCTGTGAGATACGTTCCCTGTAATCGTCTGCCTCCTGCTTCAAGAACTCGAGCTCTTCTTCGAGCTGCTTGAGACTTTCGTGGATGTCCTGCGAGAGCTCCACGCGCACACTCTGATCGCCTTCAAGCGGTTCCGAACCAGGCTGAAAGGTGAGTTTCGCAAGTCGGCTGATGAGTAGATTGGTGGTCTTGAGGCTGTCGGACAGCGCGGCCAGCTGGGTGGAAAGGTCTGCGGGATTCATGGTGGGAGTGCGGAGAGACGATGGCGGCACGGGGCTTTGTATGTCGGCAGTGACGTAGTCTCAATGACTATCCCCTTCGGTCGTTGTGATCGAATCATCAAGGTGTTTCCAGCGCCACGAAACATCCGGTATGTTCAGCACCGCTCATAGACACCCAAAGCAGCAAGCACGGTTGGCGCCATGTTCTCTCGCAATACCGCCTGGTACAACGTGCTTAGCGCCGCCTTGTCGTTCACTCAGACAACGTGGCTCCCCCTAGCGTGGTCCCTGAAGCGTGCGGCTCGGCGGGTGAGGCTCCGGACAGCTGCTCCCAAATGAATGCACGGCATCTCGAAATCTACAGCTGGCTTCAACTCCTGCATATCGATGCAGCGGCCATCGCCCCTGCGACACTCGTCAGAACAACATTCCTTCCATTCTCCTGCTGGGTGTTTCGTCTCGTCTCGCGACGCTGTGTAATTGATTATTCTTCATCCACCACCTCCTGGCGTCGAGACATTGACACCTCAGCCTGCGGGCTGTTCACATGCCGACAACTTGAACTGAACTCCCACTAACGACTGCAACAATATCGCAATGCCCGCGAAGAGCCGCTTTACCAGGCTCGATGCCTTTACAAAAACCGTTGAAGATGCCCGCATCCGAACCTCCACAGGCGGCGTCGTCACCATCGCTTCACTACTGCTGATTCTGTACCTGACATGGGGGGAATGGGCCGAGTACCGACGAGTCGTCATACACCCTGAACTCATCGTGGACAAAGGGAGAGGCGAGAAGATGGAGATCCACTTGAACATATCATTTCCGCGCGTGCCATGCGAGTTGCTGACGCTGGATGTGATGGATGTGTCTGGCGAAGTCCAGACAGGAGTAGCGCATGGTATCAACAAAGTGCGATTGACCAGCGTGGAGGAGGGCAGCAAGGAAATCGAGAGGCAGTCCTTGAACTTGGGTTCCACGAATGAGAACACTGTTCACCTCGATCCTGACTACTGTGGAGACTGCTACGGCGCCCCCGCTCCGTCCAATGCGAAAAAGGCCGGGTGTTGCAATACATGTACCGAAGTAAGAGAAGCATACGCTGGTGTGTCGTGGTCTTTTGGAAGAGGCGAAGGAGTGGAGCAGTGCGAGCGAGAACATTACAGCGAGCATCTTGATGCTCAGCGGAAAGAAGGATGCAGGATCGAAGGAGGAATTCGTGTCAACAAGGTGGTGGGTAACTTCCACTTCGCGCCTGGCAAGTCCTTCAGCAACGGCAACATGCACGTTCACGATCTCGAAAATTATTTCAAGAGCGGCGATGTTCACCACTCGTTCACGCACCACATCCACCTCCTTCGTTTCGGACCTCCGCTGCCAGATGATCTTGCGAAGAAAGTGGGCAGGAAGGGCCTGGAGTGGTCCAATCACCACCTCAACCCACTCGATGACACAAAACAAGAGACCGCGGAGTCCGCGTATAACTTCATGTACTTTGTTAAGGTCGTCAGCACAGCCTACCTCCCATTGGGCTGGGAAGGGACGAACTCGATCCTGGATGTGCCACACGAGCTGATTGATCTTGGCCTGTACGGCCACGGTGAGCAAGGTAGCATCGAGACTCATCAATACTCCGTCACATCGCACAAGCGGTCTCTGCAGGGCGGTGACGCGGATGATGAAGGTCACAAAGAGAGATTACACGCTAGAGGTGGTATTCCTGGTGTCTTCTTCTCATACGTAAGTTCACTCGAATACACAACAACGTACTTTAACTGTGCTAACTTTTGCACAGGACATCTCCCCCATGAAGGTGATCAACCGCGAGACGCGGGCCAAGTCGTTCTCCGGCTTCCTGACCGGCGTCTGCGCAGTGATTGGTGGCACATTGACTGTAGCAGCGGCCCTCGACCGCATGCTGTATGAGGGAGGACAGCGAGTCAAGAAGTTTCACTCGACCTAGATATGTATTATGACATGTATTTATCAGCGATTTAGGGGTCTACCCAAGCGAGGAGTCCTATCATTCAGCGTCCAGGAGTAGCACTGACTGAGAAAGCAGCGGGTTCCTTGACAAGTGAGTCCCGCAAGACCCTTCACACCGTACACAAGAAATCCAGCAAGCAGACCAATCTGACTCCACCACGTAGGGTAAGAAGCCAATACAACCGAGATTCCTCCCACCCACAATCCCCTTATCATCCCGTCTCGCTACGCCTCGCCTCACCTCGCCTCTCCTCTAACCCGAGCTCTCACATCAAAATACGGTGATATCCTACACCTGTACAATAGCAAAACACCAACAAAATCCGCACCATCCCAAGCCTCCTCGCAAAGCCCGACCAATTCTCTTCCCACCTTTAAAAACATCTCCCTGGGTCCCAGCCGAACCCCATATCTCCGATTCACTTGCGGAAAGTCTCTACTTGCTCAGTCGTGCCAGGATCTCGAGCGCTTCCACGCCCGACATGTGAGGAGAAGTGTGGTGTTTTGTATTTGTTGATTTCTTCATGAGTTCCCATGTCTGCTGAGATCTGGATCTAGTCCGACGCCCAATTTCGGAGCCAAGGAGGGCGAAGGTAGAGCGGAGAAAATTAATGAGCGGAGCGGGGAGGATTGAAGGCAGAGTGGAATTGGGTGTCTTGTAAGGGCATCGGAGAGGGGAGGACGGGCGAAAGCAGAGGATAATAGAAAAGGTGCTACCAAGGGAAAGAAGGAAAGGAAAGAGGTTGTGTTAAGGAGGAGAGGCACGAGGATGTTAACGGAGATGGCGACGGTCAGATAGGGCATGCAATCTGACTATTAGCTACATGTACTGTGTGGAAAATGTGAGGCAGCATGAGCCTTTATTTGCACATGCTTGCCTATCGTTCTCTAGAAAAGCTCATCGACGCTTACATCTGAGTGAAGCACGTAGGCCTGCAAAACGGTTGCACTAGCCATTGAAAATTCGACTCATTCCGACGCACAGGTCAACATCACTTCCAAACTTTCGACTCTCTTCCATTACAGCACGAAACGAAATTCTGGACCCGCCCACTCGCAAAGACAGCAACACCACCCTACCTCTCTGAAAGACATTTTCAGCACACCGAACCCAACCACACCAACAGATCTAATCAGAATCATCATGTCACTCAACCTCAGCAACGTGACCGAGGGCGACCTCAAGCGCTTCGCTGCCTGCTGGCTCAAGAGTAGCATGGAGGTCAGTCCACACAATAGCACCTCGCAGCCATAGCTCATCCATCATTGTTCCAATGTATCCACTCACTGACAACTCTCACAGACCGACTGGAACGCCGCCACTGCGCTCTTCGACCCGGAAGGCAAAATTAAGGTCGCATCCTTCCGGACCGTGACACAGCGTGCCGTGGGCAAAGCCACGGGCGAGAAGCCGGCCGGCAAGAAGGGCGCTGGAGCCGGTAAGCGGAAGGCCGCTGACCAGGACGGCGCTTTCAAGAAGAAGACCGGCGCCAAGAAGGCCAAAGCTGAAGAAGTCGTCGAGGAAGATGACCAGGCTCCGGTCAAGGGAGAGGAGAGTGAGGAGGAGACGGGACTGGTCTAGACTTTGACTCTGGCGGATCACTCCTGTATGATTATGAGAGGCGGTGGGAGCGCCGCTCGGGCTGAGTAGTGACTGGAAGGCGGGCGTTCTGTATGAACGTACGGACCTGGCATGATCAAGACGGGTCGCAGCTCTGCGGCGAGAAGCTATCTAAGTTCTCTAGAAGAAGGCCTGATGCTGTGGTCTCGCAGCAGCTTTCCGGGGTCTGAAAAGCGATGCAATACGAGCATCCTTAAATATGATTGAACCAGGGTGAACCGATGCCGCCGTCTAGTATGCTCCTGATCTCCGTTTCTGTTGCTTTGTCTTTCTTGTCGGGTTCACCTGCAGTGACAGTCCTAGCGGTAAAGTCCCTCCAAATTCCATCTTGAGCAATGCAGGGCTGTTCGTGGCCGGCTATTAACAAAATGTTTTCGCAAATCTGAGATTGCAGGTGCTATATCTTGATTGTAATAGCACCTCAGGAACTAATTCATTTCCCCTTCGATGCTTCCTTCCAGAGTTTTGGTGTTGTTGGTGCTAAGTTTCATGTGAGCCTTGGCATTAGCGTATTCAAAACTCCAATGCGAGAATTCTTGCCAGTTCCTCCTTATCATTGTCACCCCCGCCAAAATGGAATCCGAAGAAACCCAGACAGATATGATCTCCGGTCTCGGGCGTGAGCGGTACGTAATATTCAAGGGCTTGCGAATGGATTGCGAATTTGCTAATACGATCAGTAGTATCTCCCGGTCCATGGGCTCCATCAGTCGACCGCATAACAGCGCCCGTGAGGCTTTGCGCCGCGGTAACGAGTTACGCAATGGACAGTCCCGCCTCCTGAAGCTTCCCGCCGAGCTGAGAAATAGCATCTATGAGCTTGCCCTTCCGACCGGCCGCATGCTCCTGTACCGCGATCTCTGGTCTTGTCGCCTGAACTCGACGGGGTATGTCTCACGTGAGAATGATCAAGAGGCCACAGGCGGCGTGCAGGGCTCGGTCATCGAGTGGCAGTGGAGCGACAGCTCACAACATCTGTCGACGTTTCAGGCACTCCAGCAATTATGTCGTCAAGTTCGAAGTGAGACCATGAGCATCCTTTATGGCAGCAACACCATTGTGCTTGAAACAACCGCCGCCGATCTAATTCCCTATGAAGCGGAGCCTGCTACGGAACTGTTCAAATGGCTTTCTAGCCGTGATGCAGCATTTTGGTGCGTCTCACGTCAATTGGTCGTCCCGGTGCAGCTCGAATATTACCTGTGCTGGTGCAAAACACCCATTCAGGAGCGTAAGGAAGGCGTCTTTGGCTTGTGGAAATCCACTTTCATCGCCAGTGTCTTGGTGAATCTTCGAGACAAGACAGTGGAAAAGCTGAGTGGGGAACACGTACGCCTGGACAATGGATGTGAGGAGTGCCATGAGCGCCTTGAGCGGCAGTTGAGAAGGGTGGAGGACAGGCTTAAGCGCTACGCTTCAGCTGAGGGCGATTTCACGATGAAGAGCCTCCAGAGTGCCGTAGGTTATCGGTGCTATGGCCTTGATGGAGAGTTGTATGATGAGGCGACCGATCACGAAAACATGGAAGATGACGGCAACATAATGGAGTCGATGGCGGCTCAGCCTCCGACTGAGAAGGTAAGAACCAAAGGACGCTGGCGATGAAGGTATGGGCTGATTGTGCTGGAATTCTGTCAGGCTCCAGCGACACCGGACGCTGCGACGCGTCCGCTATATCCGTGCGCCGTCAATGATCGGCTTCGCCTCTTCCGTCTGCCACCAGCTCACGCCTGGTTTTCCAGGAAACTCATACCGGTCCATACTGTCCGCTTTCATCTCGACCGAGTATCCAGCTTCTTTCGGAGTTGAGTAATATCCGTCTTTGATCACCGATGGATGAAGAAAATGCTCATGCAGATGATCAACATACTCCAACACCGACAGCTTGCCCGACACAACGACATAGTCGATGGTACTCAGGTGCTGCGTATACTCTGGCAAGCCAACACCTCCACTGTGCGGCACAATCGGCACACCATACTTCTTCGCAATCAGTAACACCGCTAGCACTTCGTTCACACCTCCCATCCGGCAAGCATCAATTTGGCAAACATCAATTGCGCCTTGCACGATTAGCTGCTTGAAGATGACCCGGTTCTGGCACATCTCGCCGGTCGCCACACCAATATGCAGCGGTTTGAGTGCTTCTCTGATCGCCTTATGCCCAAAAACATCATCTGGCGAAGTCGGTTCTTCGATGAACCAAGGCTTGAATTCCGCCAATTCTTTCATGTACTCGATAGCTTCCGGCACACTCCAAACTTGATTCGCATCCACCATCAGCACGTTCCCTTTATCATACCCAATTACCGACCTCGCGATGCTCAGCCGCTGTCGATCCTGCTCGATACTCGTCCCGACCTTCAGCTTGAAATGCCTGTATCCCTGATCCAGAGTCTCCTGCAACAAAGCCTTCATCTTCTCTTCCCCATACCCCAACCAGCCCGCACTCGTCGTGTACGCAGGCACAGCACGATTCTGCTCCGCCTCTTGCATCCGCTTCGCCTTCCCAGGCTCCTGCTCTTTCAACATCTGCACCGCTTCCTCCGGCGTGATCGCATCCGTGATATACCTGAAATCTATACACCTCACCACTTCTTCCGGCGTCATCTCAGCCACAATCCTCCAAACAGGTTTGTCCAATTTCTTCGCCCACAGGTCCCAAATCGCATTCACCAGAGCTCCCAACGCGAGGTGTATCACTCCCTTTTCAGGCCCTATCCAGCGCAGGTGCGAGTCGGAGACCAGATAGCGCCAGGTCTTCCCCCAGTCGGCGACCAAGTCTTCTAACTTCTTGCCTTTGACGCGTTCGGAGAGTGCAGCGATTGCTTGGCAGACGATCTCGTTTCCTCGTCCGATGGTGAAGGTCATGCCGTGGCCCGAGAAGGATGTGTCGGTGTGTAAGATGCAATAGGCGGCCGAGTAGTCGCCGGCAGCGTTCATGGCATCGCTTCCCGTCTTGTCAAGGGATGTCTGAGTCGCGTCAGTTTATTCAAATGGTTCAATGCTGCTTGTCTAAGCTTACTGGGAATCGGACGTCCCTCGTGGTGATGCTTGTGATTGTTACCATTGTGCACGCGGTATTCCTGTCCGTCTATCGACGGATGTATTCTATGCCAATATATTAGGAACGAAAGAAAATAGTGTTCAGACTGAAACTTTTTCGCTGCTTAGATCTTCAGGTACGGTCACATATACAAGCTTGACAAGCAATGCCATAGCCTGCAAGCAGTACGAATGATCGGCTCCAACACCCCACCGAGGGGTCCTTTGGGGGCCATTGATCCGGGCGAACGATGTCCCAAGGATACGAGAAGTTGGAACGCTCGGTGGAGAAGAGAAGCAGTCGCCGACGTGGATTTAGCCGGCCAATTCAGCCGAGACTTGGCGCTGCATATGCCTCGGTGGCTTGGACCAGCTTCCAGGCCACAAGGCTATACAATGCAAGGCTCAAGTACCATACTGGCAGTAGCCCTTTATTAACGTTACACATGCACGTCATCTCAAGCTCGGGTCTACTTACTGTTCTGTCCATCCTCACCCTGCAGATAGCGTCAACCTATGGATCCTACTCGAATGGAGGCCGCTAGAGCCGAATTGGCATCCAATCCTGAAGGTCAGTTCCGTTCGTTCATTGCCGCACTGTTCTTATCCCTCTGCAGGCCTTTTGATCTCCTCAGCATTCGGGGAGGGTTGCAAAATCTGGCGACACCATGACATTGTTCGTAAATGTGGCACAAACGTTCGCAGAGAAGAAGGAAATGCGCTGCGGTTGGCCGGCACACTCGGCATTCCCGTGCCTGAAGTCTATAGCATCTCCGTCACTCCAGAGGGCATCTACAGTATAAGCATGGACTTTGTGGACGGTGAATGTCTGGAAGACGCTTGGGAAAGCATGCCGATTGAACATCGGAAATCCATCGGACAACAGCTACGGATCATCCTCTCAACAATGCGCGCTGCCCAGCCCACAGCAACGCCAGCTCTCATTGGCGCCTGCGATGGGCCCGCTCGGGATTGTCGCTATATCAATGATTACACCGGCGGACCGTTCGAAAACGAGACAGATTTCAACACTTTCATCTTGAACTTAGGAAAGAGGACCCCACGGCTCATTCGCGAGACATTGGTGGAGAGTCTGCAAGCTCATACCGGACATCGCCTTGTCTTTTCCCACGCTGATCTATCTCCACGGAACATTATCGTACGCGATGGTCGCATCCAAGCCCTCCTCGACTGGGAGTTTGCCGGCTGGTACCCGGAGTATTGGGAATACGTCAAATTCTTTGACCGTCCCACGGCCTGCAAAGGCTGGCATGACCTTGCTATCGACATCTTTGAAACCCGCTATCCTGCAGAGCTTCTCACGTATCAAGCAATAGCACGCTGGCAGCGACCATAAATCAAATCATGTTTGCCCATTATCATTCTTCTTCCTCAGCTTCTGCAATAGCATCAACCATGCCGTCTAAGCCCTTCTCGTAGTCACTAGCCGACAAGTAACCGCCTTCCGTTAGCATCTTGAGGGCTCTCTCGATCCAAGTCTGGCAGTTGAACTCTCTGCTCCGGTTGTCGATAGGGACTCTTTCCAGTGCTAGCCTTAGCTGGGTCGAAGTTGCAGGGGTCGTGAGGAAGCCGACATCGATCTGCTTCGCAAATCTCCTGCTACTGGTTGGATCAGGAACTTCTTGAGTCTCGAATTGAAAGACCCCCGCGGTCCCGGTGATGTGAACCATGATTGCAGGGGATCGATCGTTGAACCGAATCCAAAAAGCTGTATGACGATACTGCTGGTAGTCGAGAGGGCTTCCTTTATAGACGATGATGCTTATGTGGGCGTTTGGTGTTGTCATGTTTGTACGAGGTAGGAAGGTAACAAGTTCTGGGAAGCGGAGGGAGCTGCATGTACGTAGTACTTTTACTAAGCGGCTCAGCTTCATCTTGAAATTGAAGGGACTTAACTAAATAGTGATTACCTACCTGACTCGCAAGGCAGGCATCGCTAGAAGCTCGCCGCTCCGTGTATGTCCAACTGTATTACTTAACGAAATGCTTGGTTTCAAAAATGCTCTCTTGTCATGGAGAGACGCCTACTGTATATCAAGTCCAGATCTCTCTTTAGCCTGTTGTGCAGACTCTCGAGCACCCCAAAGTCGAACGAACCCTTGCAAACAATGGCAAGTCCAGATCTTGAGGGATTCTACCGCTACACCAGCGGACGCTGGCTTTGGGATGAGGAAGTACGACTCCAGGAGCGATACAAGAGATTCAATGTACCAGGGCTGAAGCGCCTCGCTGCCCAAGCCAGTGGTGCGCGGTCATGTGTAAGCATCGCAAAGTTTGCTGAGGGAGGTTTCAATAAAGTGTTTCGTCTTTCGATGGACAATGGCTCGGTAGTGATAGCAAGGATTCCAAATCCTAACATTGGCGTGGCAGCGTCGCAAGTCATTGCATCTGAGGTTGCTACAATGGACTTCGTGAGTCTTGATCGATATTAACTTATCTTTGTAGACATAGCTTACAGGCGATGAACAGGTCCGGAATGTCCTTGGCATCCCAGTGCCGAAAGTCTTCGGCTGGGACGCAGGGTACTCAAACAGTGCGGAGTCCGAGTACATCTTGATGGAAGAAGCGAAAGGTGCACAGTTGGGAGACTTGTGGGCCGACATGGACATTGACGACAAAATCAAAGTTGTCGACGACCTGGTGGCTATTCAGAAGAAACTACAGTCCGTGATTTTTTCAAGGTTAGGGTGCGCCTAATCTTGCACTTGAACACTCGGCTAAGAGCAGAGAACCAGATACGGCAACCTCTACTTCAGATCGGATGCAATCGAAGGCTCCTGCCAGGTGGAAGTCTCTGGTACTCTGTCAGATTCGGCCAAGGCATATGCGGAAGATCGCTTCCTAGTCGGACCCATTGCTGAACAGTCGTTTTGGAAAGCAGAAACGGCATCAACTTTGTCTGACCGCGGACCTTGTGAGACTTTATCAGGTTCTGCCGGAGCACAAATGCTGATTTCATTCTCTAGGGCTCAGTGCACAAAGCTACCTTCGCGTCATCTCTCAAAGGGAGAGACCAAAGACGTTTTCAACCAAGAAAATAGGCACCAAGAGCTCTCCTCGAGATGATTTCGAGCTCTTAGACTCCCCGGAAGCTCGTCTCTCGCTTCTCAGCAAATTCGACGTCGTTAGTCCTTACCTCCCACCAACTGACCCCGGCTTGAATGTGGCCACATTATCGCATTGGGACCTACGAGCTCCGAACATCTTCGTCGAAGATGGGCGAATTACATCTGTGATTGACTGGCAGGACAGTTGGGTTGGACCGCTTTTCCTTCAAGAACGACGTCCTCAACTGGTTGAATACAATGGAGAGATTATGCTGCGACTGCCGGAACACTACGAGGGAATGGAAGACAAGGAAGAAAAGGCAAAGCTGGCCGACCAAGTCGAACGATCGATACTATATTGGTACTACAGCCGAGAGACACGGAACCATAACCCGACGTTACAGAAGCTGTTTGATCTGCCCCTAGCACGCACACGTCGGGAGACAGTACTGTTTGCTTCCGAGATATGGGAGGGCGAGACTATCCCTCTTCGGGAATGTTTGTGTAGGCTGCAGCAGTAGGTCTTGCTCTCCTGAAACTCGAAATCTTTGCTAACTTCTACTGCGAGACATTGGGACGAACTCGGTACCTGCGTTCCATGTCCCATTAGCTTTACAAGCGAGGAAATTGAAGCGCATGCTCGTGTGTCCAAAGACTGGAATGCTAACGCTGACTTTTGGTCTTCCCTGGATGGTTTCGTAAGTCGGGATGGGTATACATCAAATGAGAATTACAAGAAAGCTGCTAGGATGTTCGCAGAGCTGAAAGAATCGGGTCTGGCTTAACTAAGTAGCAGCTAGCTGGGGCCATTTACAAAACAGAGTAGGTAGTCCACTAATCGTACTAGAACGGGAAGGATCGTACTACCACAGACCTGGATGCACCGAACGAAGAAGCAGCGGGTAGCGCTTAGGCTTGCTGGGCGATGGAATCTCGTCCGAGCGTATACTAATATTTCGCAATTTGCTATACGTACTGTATGCTTGGGAACGCGGCGCTAGATTGATAGGCGATCTGCTTTGTCGGAATTGCTAATGGCAATCGCCTACTTGACGCCAAAGTCGATATAATGTAATAGAGTCGCACTAGATAGTAAACGTTACTAGACTTTATTGTAGGCTAGTTGTCTAGTAGGTATAGAGAAGCGAAGAAGAGATCGAAGGACGTATAGGAGACGAGTAGATTATAGCTATAAGCCTTACTAACTTAAGGTAAAGACTTATTTGTTATAGGCGTTATTAGACGATTTTTCGAACGTTGTATTAAGTATAAAGACTATATCTAAGGATAATATACTTAGTAATTTAACGTAATATATCTATAATACTTATAGATTAATCTCTATAGATATAAAAATATAGTATAGTAGTAGTATAGTACTATTACTATAATATTACTACTTTTATATAAATATATATTTATTAAGTAAAGTATACTATATCTAGTACTAATATATATATATAATAGACTAGAACTACTACTATTAAATAGAATATTAAGAAATAGTAAACTATCTATACTATAGTAATAGAAGTAGTAAGCGCTTATACTACGTAGTACTATAGTTAGCTTATTTCTAGTATTATTTAGAGTAGCTATTACTAGCTCTCTAAGTAATAGCTATAGTTATAAAATATATTCTTAAGTAGAAGTACTTATAAACTACTTTAAACTAAGTAGAATAAGCTCTAATTAACTAGAGTTAAAGCTTTATTAATTAGTATAGAACTAGCTAGAACTAAATATTTAAGTATATTAAAAAGAAATAGATAATCTATTAGAAGTAGCTATATAAAAAAGTTTTTATAGTCTTTAAGTAGAGTAGGCGCTCTACTAGCTAATAATATAAATTTTAATAGTAAATAAAGTTTTAGAGTTCTTAAATCTAGAATAAGATCTATTTTATAATATAGAGCACTTATATAGTAGTATAACTATTAGAGAAATATAGTAGAATAAAATCCGGTATTTGTTGAATCGAAATATACTAGTTCTATATACTAAAAAATATATTTTTTGTTTTTAAAATAAATAGCTCTTTATTAAGCAAATTTATTAGCAATTCGATTCAACGTTATACTAAATCTAGTATATTAATATAGTACAATAAGATCTAGTATTTGTTGAATCAAAATATGCTAGTTCTATATACTAGAAATCGCGTTTTAAGTAAAATACTAAAAATCGATTTATAACGCGAGTTTATTAGCGATTCGATTCAACGTTTTACTAAATCTAGTATATTAATATAGTAGAATAAGATCCGATATTTGTTGAATCAAAATATGCTAGTTCTATATACTAGAAATCGCGTTTTAAGCAAAATACTAAGAATTAGTTTATTAAACGAGTTTATTAGCGATTCGATTCAACGTTTTACTAAATCTAGTATATAAATA
>JALRML010000072.1:0-53538 GCA_026120125.1 Pseudocercospora vitis
TCCTACATCGTGAGCGATAGCGTCTGAGAGCGAGCACGCACATCCATACCACTCCTCCTCCTCCTCCTCCTCCTCCTCCTCCTCCTCCTCCTCCCTAATCCCAAAGGCCTCCTCGCACCAAAAGCTAAGAACCACCACAACAAGCTTTTCCCCCAAAAAAAGCTTCGTGACATCAATGTTACTAGGATGTGATGGTGACGATGATGATGATGATGAGTTGTAGCAGTAGCAGTAACCAATCAGTCATAAAATAAGCACCGAGAATTAAGAAAGAAAAACCAGAAGAACCACGAGGTCCCCCCTACCTTGGCGAGCTTATTCGTGAAGCGCGATGTTCGGAAGATTACTACCTTACGGATGCTTGCGGCGGAGCGGCAAGGGTTGGGGGCAAAAGGGGCTTTTGGATAGAATTAATAGGCATCTATACAAGCAAGCAAACAGGCAAGTCATAAATACCCTGACTAGGATGTATTGCTGTGACTCTTGGATTAGAATCACTTCTCCCCCTGATTAGGTGCCTATTGAACTAATGTAGAGAGTCTGAGTCACGATCACCCACTCGCTCGCTCCCTTGAACCCACCACCCCGCAAAACAATATCCTCCACCCACCCTTCTTCTCCCCGACCTTGCCTCTCCTCTTCTTCTTGCGCCTTCCCCTCCACATTCCCTCGACGCGCGAAGAAGAACCCGACTCGTCCGTCGCACTCGACTCCCGATGCGAAATTTTGTGCTCCGGGGGCGTGACGGATCGGGTGGGTGTCTGGGTACCCTCGCCTTCATCACCGACATCGCTCCCGACCCTTCCCATCTCTTGAGGAGCAGCAGGAGGAGCCTTGACTGTCGCGAGTGGTGAAACCACAAACGACCTCCCGACCTCTCCAGGAAGAGCGCCATTAACCTCCCGTCCCAAATCCTCCCGCGAATTCTCGAGGAGGTCGTTGCCGAGGAGCACGTCCGGGCGGAAGCTGGTCGACTCGTGTTTCTTTCGGCGATTGCTAGCGGCGCGGTGGACGAGAACGGTGCTGGTCGAATCCGCCCGCACACGGCCCGCGCGGCCTTGATTGACGCTCGCGCTGCGACTGGGGGCGGGCGAGTTGGGCTCGGAAGATGCAGGTATGGAGGCGACGCTGCTGCGATTGCTTTTGCTCATCAGACTGGCTCGGCGGAAGAGGTCGGAGCCGACGCTTTTGAGGCTGTGGCGCTTGTCGAGAGGGATCTTCGCGGGCGATGCCGGTGGAGTGGCCACGGGGCTGGCGAAGGATCTCGCAGGGGAGTCAGGGCTGATGTCGAAATGGTCTTTTTGTTTGTCGTCGAATTTGAGACTGGGAGACCAGCCTTCCTTGAACGTGACCCATATTGCTGTGACGGAGATGATCTCGCGCAGGTTGTCGTCGGTTTCCATCTCCTTTCCACCCACTTCGTCGTCCATGGCGTTCTCGAGAATGGCCGTTTCGATTTTGGGGGTGCTAAGGGGAGTCGCAGCGGCGACATCGGGCAACTTGTAAGTGTCGTTGACGTCCAAACCCGATTTGGACAGTGTCGCGATGACTGGGTGTCGACGGCTGTAGGGTGATATGGTGCTGAAGTTAAATCGCCTGAACCCGTGCTTATCGGTCTTGCTGCCATCCTTATTCTTCTTGGGCACCCATCGGATTTTCGTTTCCAGCCCGTGCTCGTCGGTCGTACAACATTCATACCCCCCAGTGGCAGTCGCGTATGCCTCCCACACAAGGCCCGAGGCCATATGGATGAACATCTTGCCCGCATTGGCCTTCTCCTCGTCCTTGCGACCTTTGCATATCAACCCGACGACATCGCGAGCTTCTTGCTCCTCGTCAGCCTCTTCTGTACTATACTTTTCCGCCTTGAGGACGACCAGATCACTGGGACACATGCCATGTCGGGCTTTGATCACTTTGGTGATGGCTCGGGTCAAGCGGATGCTGAAGTTCGCGGATGGGATGACCTCCAATGCGGGCATGGGCCGCTTGGACGCCTGCAATCGATGCAATTGGAGTAAGGCTCTCGGGCGTCGATGCAGCTTCTGTTTCATCTTCGACTCGGGCGGGGGATGACAGATGCTGTACACTGTTTTCGGCCGACTGCGGTTCTTCAATCTTCGCGTGACACCGTCCACGCTGCCCTCACGCGAGTCGACGCTGGTGCTGCGCGTGTCTGGCTCGGCGAACATGACGGACCCAATGCTTCTGGTCGGCGAAGGCGGGCCGGCGTCGAAGTGGACGGTGGAAAGAATGGGTGGCTTGGTTATGGAGGCATTGGATGCGAGTTCGGGTTGGGCGGGGGAAGGATGTTTCGCGTCGTCGGTGTTCCCGCCAAAAGGGTTCAGCAGCTCCAAGACGCTGGTGGGCAAAGATGGGGTCCATCGTGACCAGGTGGGCTGGGGATGGGCAGATGCGGCATTTGCAGGCGCTGCAGTCGTGGTCGAGGTCGCGGCCGCCATGCTACATGCCACGAGGCTGGAAGGTGGAAGTCGGCGGGGAGCTGAGGCATGAAGAAGGATTGGAAGATCTGCGGAAGGGCAGCAGCAGTGGGTGGGAGTGAATGATGGACAGGAGCAGGAGGAGTGGTGGACGGAAGATGTGCCGCTTGCCTCGTTCCTCCGAATCCCTGACGTGGCTCACGAGTTGATCGACATGGCCCGCATGCAGGATGCAAAATGCAAGATGCGAGATGCAACGCGATGCGGGAGAATTGGGAGGGTCAGAGTGTTGTACTGTACAGTCGAAGTCGGCGGAGGATGGCGGGTGCCCTGGAGGGCTGGTTGCAATCAGACCACTCTTTGTGCTGACGATAATGGATGATGATAATGCTCACAATAATGCGGTAAGCATAAACATCCGCTCCGTGCTGCACAGTGCATACCGGCGCCAAGAGCCGGGATATGCCTCTTGTCATCATCGACTCGTCGCCCGTTCAGCTGGGCACCGTACGCCGCCACGGAACGGCGGCATGTCCGAATGTCCACTGCATTGTTATTCCTGCTGCTGGGCAACGGAGCGGTATGGAATCTCAGCCCATACAGACTACAGCCTTGAATACCTCGCCTGTTATTCGCATAGATTTACAAATAACAGTGTTGTTATTCCAATAACAGCCGAATAATACTCGAATACCTCAATATCGCTGTTATTCGAGCCCCTATCCAGATTGCTTATTTAGGTAGCTATAGCTGCAAATAATAGCGTTATTCGAATAATAGTGCCTCTATGCCTTCGCTATCCTTTACTACTCTCTACGTATACGTTCTATTGTCTATCTCTTATCCAAACTACTAAATCTAGTATAGCGCTATATCTAATAGACGAGTTTGCAATATAGAGGTATAAGAAGGCTATAGTAGTTATAGTAGTGTTTATAGCGCTAGCAGTGCTATAAATAGCTATTCTCGAAGGTAGTAAAGAGATAGTTTATTATTAGCCTCCTAGAGTAATTAAAAGCCTCGTAGCGCCTTAATTAGGCTCTTAGTAGATATCTATAATACTTAGTAGCTCTACTAAGTACTACTATAAAACAATGTACCTATAGTAGCCTATCTTACATAGTTTAGTTAAGGTTCTTATCGATAGATATAGCCTTACTAGAGAGGATAGAATAAGCTCTACTAAGTAGGTTATTATTTTCTTTAACTTTATAGCGAGCTAAATAATATACTAGCGCAGAAGGACGATATATTAGTACTTTCTTCGAAGTATAGGTATTATAGTATAGTAGTAACACTATAACGTAGTAGCATCGCTCTATAGGCTAGTACTACCTAAGTAGTACTACGCTACTACTACATTACGAGTATATATAGCTAAGTAGTAGCAGAGATAGATAATTAACCTTTAATACTATAACGATTCTATAGAATTATAACTATAGAGTTCTCTAACAACTTAGTAGTACTACTTACTACTATTATCTCTAGGTTAGCTACTATACTAATCGCTATCGTTACTAGACGACTAGCTCTCTACTATACTAAGGAACTAACTACTAGGCGGGAACTATAGCCGCTACTTACTTAGACTAGCTAAGTAGTTACTAGGCAACTCGTTACTATATAGTCTACTCTATTATTCTATACGTTTGCGATAGTTTCTATACTACTACGAACTCGTCGCTCTAATACCTCTATAGCACTTCTACTACTACTACTACTAGGTAAGCGCTAAGAGATTACTATTATAGTATTCTTAGGAAGTAACTAGTGCTTAGTAGTTATAGGCTACTACACTAGGAAGCTATAGCTAACCTAGGAGGTAACCTTACGTAGAACTTACTAGAAAGCCTATTTACTCTAATAAACACTTGTCTTTTAACTCTCTACTTACTTTTCTTAAAACTTTAATTACTATTCTACCTATTAAAGACGGTAGGATCTACTACTATTCTTTTATATCCTCGATAAGCTAGTGCTCGTTAATCTACTTCGAGGCTACGTAGATCTTAGATTACTACTAATCTTCTCTTACGTACTACGTATCTATATGTATATCTATGTTTTTCTTAATTCTAGCGATATCTTCTTTAAACGTTTTAAATCCAAACATAGGAGAATCGATCTCCTCTATAGATACGTACTCGACTACTATCTACTTATTAGTCTACTACCTCTAGATTCTAGTAAAGTAAAAGAACTATATCTCGAGGCGCTCTATAGCTACTACTTCCTAGGCTAGTAGATAATAGATATAAAGCTCTTAACTAAAGCTATTAAGGAGATTAAGAAAAGCTTACTACTTGTTCGTAATTTAGCTTATTTTAAAGCTTCCTTCCTAGACGTATATCTAGTAACTACTATAGAGTACGTAGAGTATATAGCGCTAACGCGACTAGTCGTAGGACCTTCTCGCTTATAAAGAGAATCCGACTATAGAAGCGCTTCTACTATTTCTCTACTACCTTATTTCTCTAACGATTCCCTTCTGTCTCTATTCTTAGCTCGCTATTAGGTATACTCTTCTTTACCTTTTATAGAAAATTCTTAGCCTTTACTACTTTCGCTTTATACGACCTCTCTCTACCTATTGATTAGATAGAGGGAATCGCTAGTAATAACTAATAGATAAGGGACTACTCTACGGCCTCGCTCTCTAAGCTAGGACCTAGAAGATTATAGAGGCTGTTAGCGCTTCTCTAAATCTATAGAGGAAGTTGATTATAAAAAGATTCGTTATTAGTAAGAGCGTCGACGCTACGACTAGCTACGTTAATTAGCGCGTTAGCGCAGAATCTACCTAGAGGAGGCTACGTTAGATTTCTTAATAGAGTAAGAGTTTACTCTAGATCCTAATAATATAAGGCTACGCTATAAGAACTCTACCCGCCGCAACGCTACTACTAAATAAGACTATTAGAATACCTAGAAGCGTAAAGATAGGCGCTATTATTAGGTAGACGAATATTTAGTAGAGTAGTAAAGAAGTTGCTTAAGATGCACTAGTTTTAGTAAAGAAGCTCGTTACGATTTAGCCTAGGAAGAGAGAGATTAGTAGAGACACGACTTTTCTTATAGTAAGCAAGATCGTTGCAACTATTCTCGCTAAAAGCACTATAAGCGACAAAGCGAAACGCTAGACGATTTAAGCTCTTTGTCTTCTAGAGGTTCTTCTAACTCGGATAGTACTAATTTATTATAAGCGCTAGGTCGTAGAGAGATCTATTACTAGGACCGCTACTACTTACTCTCCTCTTTAGGATTACTATTAGATAAAAGCCGCTATCGCCGCTGCTAGACCTATAGGTATCGGAGGTACTATAACTACTCTTCGTCCTATTCTAAGTCCGTCGCTTTAGACTATATATAGTATAAGCAACGCTTCGACTTTATTTGTTTAAGCTTCTTTAACTCTACCTTTAGTATTATAGACTATAGCGATAGAGACTTTGCTTTAGTAGATAATAAGATAACTTATTATTCGATCTATATATTTATCTTAGCTACTAAGGACTATACGTATATCGTTGGATACGAAGAGGTCTACTAAAATCTCTTACTTTACTTCTAAGGCGTCGCTTAGAGCTAGTACTAGGCTTAGCTTTTAAGCCGCGAACGCTAGGACTTATATATAAGGAGATAGCTTAAGCGTTAGGAAGCCCGCTTTATAAAAAAGTAGAAGATGTCTACTATTAAAGCTATAGAGATACTAGATAAGTAGAAATTCGATCGTAAGGATATTAGAGCTAGGAGGTTAATTATAGACTATATTATTAGAATAATAAGACTAGCTTACAATTCTAGGCAGAAGAGCGCTCTAGAGCTATTAGTAGTATACTAGCGTCTTAAACTAAGATTCTAGGAAACTATCCTAGAACTAGATAAGAATACTTCCGTAGATAACTTTATTATAAAGTATAAATAGTAATATTCGATCTAGAAGAAGATGTTTCCTCTATAGCTAACTTTTGTAGAGCAACGTTATAGTAAGAATCCTAAGGCGATAGGACGATATCGCGACGCTCTACCTTAGCTAAATATATAGCTAGGCTAGAGATCGTCCTAGAATCGCGTTAGCGCTACTCTATAACTTAATTTCTATAGACAATCTTCTAATACATTTCGATAGAATTGTCCTACTCTAGTAGCACTTCTAATAAGTAGAAACGCTATATAGAGGACGCTATACCTACTAAAGGAAAATCAATAGAGAAACTATTAACTTAACTAGCGCCTAAACGCTATAGGAAAATAGTAAACCTAAGCTAAACAAAACGACGCTAACTATATAGACGTCTACTATACTACTACGGCTACCTAAGGACGCGACGAACTAGACTTAAAAGAGGATAGCTATAAGGAACATAATATCGTAGAGTCGCCTCCTTAAGAGAACTAGAAGTAAGGGCTCTTTAGGAATAGTTAAGATTCTAGATATTTCTTCGACCTATATAGCTTAGATAACTTAAAAGAAGGCTTCTTCGCTATATTAGGCGACCTCTTTCTACTTAGCCTTTACGTAGCGATAGCGAAAGAAACAACTTACTACCTCTACTAAGCTACCTATATTTGTAAATATTGCTAATAGCGATTTTCTACTAGGAACCGCCTCTATATATATCTATAGAAAGGGCATACTAAGGCGACTCGCCCCTCGTTACCGATTTCTATATAGCTTCTAAAACATCCTAAGATTATACTAAGCTCCGCTGCTCTATCTACGTAGTAAAGATATACCTTCTATAACTAGTAATATATAACGTTCTTAGTAAGGTTTTCCTCGAAAGGCGAAAGTTACTAAATATGCCTAGATACTAGCTATACTCTTATATTAGTAGATAAGGGGTTTATCCTCTAGTACTACTCTAACGTAGAAATCTATTAGTTAAAGGAACTAATTTAGATAGGCGGTATTACTAGCGCCTACGCCTTTTAGAAGTATATCGATCTCGACCTTTTCTACCTAGTAGCGATACTAGATAGGCGAATAGCGCTAGCGAAGTTCTCGTAAGAGATTTATTTAGTTCCTAGGCTAAAGGCTTACATCCTTATTAGGATAGATACAATCGCTATTAAAGGCATAAAGCTAGACGTTCTAGTCTACTAAGTAACTATTATAAGCTAGAGAAACGCGAAGTTCGACATTTCGATTAAGCGTAAGAAAGGCTACGTAGTTAGCTATCTAGTTATACTAGCTAAAGACGTAACGTTACTAGCTAGGGCGGTATCGCTAGTCTCTACTTACTTTACTAGAGATCTACCTTAAAGCTACAACTTTCTCTTTAAGGCGAGTTTCGCGCTATGCTTATAAAGATCCTTATAAAGGCTTTCTTTACGATTATCGCTATTCGTAGCTACTTACTACTATATTATCGACGCTAGTTTCTCTTATATCTAGATTTGTAACGATTCTATCTTATAATTAATATTAAAAGTAGAGCAACGCCTCGGAATCCTTAGTAAGATAAGCCTTAGGAACGCCTTTTTTGTAGACCTAGAGGATTATAGCCTCGTAGCACTATACCTACGCTAGGACGTAGTAACTATGTTATTAGAACACTACTATAACTCTAGCGTAACTCTCTATAGATACAAAATATAGAGAGATGTACTAGTAGGAGTCGTAGAGGCCTTCTCTAATCTTTTTATAGATCGCTATATAGTCGTCGATATTCTAGAAAACGAATATATACCAATCCCAACGGTACTAGATTATCTCGATAAACTTCCTCTACTACGCATAATTAACCTAGGCAAGTAGGATTATAAAGTAGTCGATAAGATATATAACGATCTCTATATCTAGAGCAAAATAGAGTATTCTACCTAACCTACCTCTTTTAGCTTCTTTGTCTTTATAGTCTAGAAACTTATACTAGATAGAAGAGAGAGAATAGAGAAGAAACTAAAGGTAGTAGTAGATATCTATACGCTTAATAAGGTTACTATCCTAGATAGTTACTAGATTCCTTTATAAGCGGACCTTTTTAGACTACTAGTAGAATACGGCTATATTAGTACTATAGATTACTTAACATTCTTCTACTAATAGAGAGTTCGCTAAGAAGATAGACATAAGCTTACTATTAATACCTACTAGGGCTAGGAATAGTACAATATAGTTATTATAAGTTATAGTAATAGCGTCTAATTTGTCTAGTATAAGCTAGACTAGATCCTTTACGACTATAGAAGCTTCGCTCGAGCATACATCGATAATATAGTTATTTTCTCTAAGACGTTAGACGAGCATTTACGTTATCTTTGCTAGGTTTTCTTAGTATTAGATTACTTTTAGATTAGTATAAGTCCTAAGAAGATATTCTTAAGGTTTCCTTCTACTATACTTCTAGGCTAACGCGTAAGCGGCCTTAGGTTAGCTACTAGTAAAAAGAAAATTAAAACTATTTTGTCGCTACGATTTCCTAAGAACCTTTAGAAACTAGAATATTATCTAGGATTAACTAGCTAGCTTCGATAGTATATTTTCTACTACGCCTAGGTCTTAGACTTATTAATGTCGGAAAAGATAAGACTTCTAAAGGCTACGCTAGTCTTTAGTAATAGGCGTCGCTACTATGTTGCATCTACTACTTTAGGCTAAAATACTTAATATATTGAAAAATTGCGACGTTTATTTAAGGCCATCTAAGGGATATTTTATAATCCGTCCTTTCTCTACTATTTCGATTATATATAGCAACTATATATAGACATAGACATCTCTAAAAAATTCAATTATAGTGCGCTAGTCTACTACGTTAAAGGCGACTTTAAGCCTATTATAGAGGATAGGAAAGCATAGTTATTCTCTTACAATATTATTCAACCTATTATATTCCTAAGTCGTAGCCTTAGCGATACCGAGTCTAGGTACTAGCCTATAGAGCTCGAATATTCTAGGATAGTTTAGATAGTGCGAAAGATCGCGTATATACTTTACGCTTCTACTAGACTAATAGTAGTCTTTATAGATTACTACGCTATAGTAGATCTAACTAATATAGTATCGATAAAAACTACTATAGATACTAGCAAGTAGAACCTCTATCTCGTTAACGCTTCTATATATCTCTCTTAGTTTTAACTCTAGGTTCTCTACTACCTAGGTCGTATTTATCTTATCCTAGATGTTTTAAGTAGGCTCTTTAGAGATCTTAAAACGCCTAGGAAGGACCTAGAGTAGACGAATCTCGATCTCTAAAAGTTCTTCGGCGATAGAGGCTATTACTTCTATACTATTCTAGTAGAGATAGACTAGGAGTTTAAGGCACGCCTTACTCTAACGTATAAGAAAGATCTCTACTAGGTATAGGTCCTACGCTTAGTTCGTAAAGCCTAGGCTTATAACGCTTTAAAACGCTTATACTTAGAAGAAGTAGATGTCTCTATAAGGACAATAGCGCTAGTACTATATAAGAAAGGTCGAGACCTACTCGCTAGCAATAAGTTTAACAATCCTTTTAGACTTCAGTTTTTTGAACAAAACGACCTACTATACTTTCGAGATATAGAGGTAGAGTAAGAGCGCTTTTGTCTACCTATAGCGTTACTAGAAGACATATTTGCGTAGGCTTACGATTACTACTATTACTAGAGATTCTACTAGTACTTCGATAGGATTTAGGCCTCCTTTTATATCTACGGCCTTTTAAGAGAACTAAAGCGTTACCTCGAACACTATTACTTATATCTCCTTCTACGTATATAGAGATACGCGCTCTATAGCGAACTATAGCTAATTCTACCTTCTAGAGGCGTAGACTATACGCTAACGATAGATCTTATTACTACGCTCCTAGTAAAGACGTTAGCTAACTCTAATACATTGCTTACAGCAACGTATAAATTCTTTAAAAAGGTCGCCTTAGTCCTAGGCTATAAGGATTAGAAAGCAGAACAATAGAGTAGAATACTTATCGATCGACTTTGTTTTATAAATACGAGCTTTCCTACAATTCTAATCGCTAATAGAGATCTCTACTAGTTATTAGGTTTCTTTAAAGGAGTGTTTAGCTGCTTATACTATAAGCTGTTTATATCGATAGCCTACTACCTATAGATAGATAGCTAGTTAGAGAGAACAAACTAGATAGTAGAGACAGCGATTTGCTACTAGCTCTTAGATCACCTAGATAAGAATTAGGCTATATGCCTACTTTAATTATAGGTAACGATAAACAATAGTTAGAATGCGACGATAGAGTTCTTCCTAAACGAGGTCGTTACTAAGTAGAAAACCAATCTAGATACTCTAGCGTATCTCTATAATATACTAGATAACGTCGCTGCTACGCAAGGATATATCTAGGTAGAAGTTTACAATACTATTATATAGACAGTAGTAAAAATAAAAGAGCGGTATAATAGTAAATATAAGCCGTTAATGCTCCGCCTAGGCGATAAGGTTATACTCTACTTATACTATAGGTATTTAGTCCTAGGCTAGAGCTATAAGTTTAGCTATCGTTATAAAGGCCTATTTAAAGTGCTTAAGAAAGTTAGTAGATTAGCATATCGTTTAGAGTTGCTACTAGTAATAAAGATTTACCTAATTATTTTAGTAGCCTACTTAGAATAGGCGCCTACTAGCTAGGACCTATTCGTAAGAACGACGAACTACGAGCCTCTACTAGTAACTCTAGAACAAGGTCTAGGCATAGAGAACGCTAGCGACTCTTACGAGATCGAACGCTTACTAAGTAGGCGCACTATTCTAAAGTAAAGCAAAGTAGTAATAGAGTACCTTATTAAATAGCAAGGGTATAGCGATAGTTATAATACGTAGTATGCTCTTAGCGACCTCAAATTAGTATGCGAATTAGTCGCTACTTACGACGAATCCTACCTAGTAGAAGAGACCTAATAGTCTTTAATAGTAAAGAGATCTATAAGGCATACGAGGCGCTAGCTACCTTTTTTAGGCCTTAGTAAAAGAAACGTCTAAGAACTATAGCAGAAACGCGATAGCTTAGCGTATATATGTTCTTACTACTTTTATAGGACTTACGCTGTTAGCGCATAGATAGTAGAGGCTGCCTTATTGTCGCTACCTTAAGCTTTAAATTTACTACTATTTCTAACTCTAAGCTTTACCTCTACTAGATAGCTAGCTCGCATATTAGTATTAGTACCAACTTAGATTAAAGCAGCGTCTTAAACGACTAAGAACTAATAAGTTCTAACTTACTACTTTACGCCGACGCTATGCAAACGTTAAAGCATTACGTCGATATAACTAACCTAAATAGCAACTGATTTAGCGTTGGCTAGTACGTAGCTATCGCGACCTACTACCTAATCTACCTATGTATTAACTTCTATATATCCGCTAACGACTTCGTTTTTCTCTAAACATACGCTCTAGCAATAATTGTAGTAGCTAACTCGAACTATTCCTTTACGCGACGCTATTTTCTATACATTATTAGGACCCTTATACGTAAGCCTAAGAAAGCCTCGTAGCTCTATAATACGCTCTTTACTTAGAATAATAGTAAAGACAACGACCTTTCTATATATTGTAATAGTATAGAGATTTTCTACAATCTTTATAAGCGAAACTATAAGAGTAGTAGTTGGATCTTCGTAGACTTTAAATTCCGCGTCGAAGAAATATTAGAAGACTATTTCTACTTTTAATAAGGAACATATAGAGTCGCCTATAAGTACGTTTAGCAAAAAGCGCCTAACTATCGAGCGATTCTTTATAATAATCGCGAAGACTCTTTAGTTAACGCCTACTACTCTCTCTTAAACGCGACCTAGTACTTCTACGAGCTGCCTAACAAACTAGTACTAATAATACGCAACGCTTCGCTACCTCGCGTAGAAACTCTACTTTAACCTTGTATAGAAACACTATCTCTACCCTACGCCCTAGCGCTACTACCTAGTACTTGACTACTATGCCTACTATAGTAGCAACTCTCTAACGACTTTAGTTTTTTAGCTTATAAGGACGTAGCGGATATTAAAGTAGACAAAGCGTATATAGCTCTTTAGCGCCTACTTGTAGAGCTGCGCTAATAGAACTTTATATAGAACGACAAGTTACTAGAAGACGCCTATATCTACTAGCTAGTAGAAGAAGCTTATTACAACGAGCTAGTCTAAGAGTTAAAAACAAACTCTATAAAGGCTTAGGAAGCGTACAAGTTACTAGTTTAGCGTATTTCTAAGAGAATAGTCGATACTTAGTATATAACTACTATATATAAAGTATAATACTTCGATAGAAGAGAGAGATTTCGTATCTGCCGCAAGAACGTATATAGTAACGACGAGTTCTAGCTAAACTGCTAAGCGGACTATATATAGTACAACTACGTAAGAAGGGTAAACTACCTACTATACGTAAAGCTTAAGAATTCTAACTACCTATAGTAGTGCCTACGTAAGCTTTTCTAATATTTAGGTAGCAAACTTACTAACTTTAAGGACTCTACTATCTACTTTAGCGTATCTTTACGCCTCTTATATAACGCTATCCTTGCCTACGATTACTCTATATTCTACCTTTTGCTTAAGCTCTACGTTACCTTTATTATAGAAGACAAGGTTATTAAGATCTATAAAGAGTACGCGCTACTACTTTTTAGTAGAGAGCTCCGCCTAGTAAAAGAGCTCGAAGATATCTTTTTACAATTCCTACAAACTCTCGCATAGGCGATAGTAGTACTATACTACTAGAGACTTTACTATACCTTTAACTTAGTTTAGCCGCTATATTAACTGCACTCCTATAACTAGTAGAAATCGCTACTAAGCATAAAAGTTCGCGCTATTAGCCTTATAGTTCGTTATTGCGTAGTCGTATAGAAACGACTAGAACTCTCTACGCCTTAAGCTACTACTACGCTTAACTCTTCTATTATTAACTAGTAGGCGAAGGTTCCTAAGAACCTATACGCCGTTCTAATAGTAGGAGGAAAACTAGTACTATATAAGAGTAGCTTAGTATATAGCTAGAATGCTATATACTAAATACGCGACAACTACTAAGTTAGCTAGCTACTAAAGAAGGTCCTAGGAGTAGAACCTAACCTAACGGAGGCACTAGCCTTATAGTTCTAATTCTATGGCATCTTTACTAAGATAATACTATATCGACTACTACTAGAGAATTCTTAGATTAACGACTATACTATTTAGCAACTTTGTTTAGGAGTCGACGCTAACTAGTAGAGTAGCAAGGATCTCTATAAATAGTATAGATCTACGTTTAACTCTAAAGGCTAGCTCTACCTATTCTGTAGAAACTTTAAGTTATCTATAGTTACCTAGAGTCTTAACGAACGCAAATAGTAATATATTAGCGTTATAGGTATATACTTACTTCGAAGCGAAGGCTATACCTTCGAATTGTTAAATTAGGCTAACTTAGAGACAATCTACACTACTTATAAAGAAAGTGCGTACTTTTAGTAATACGTAGGATCTTAGAGCGACGTACTATTGTACTACTTCTAAAAGAAATTATTCTAGAGCAAGTCTCTATTAATCCTTAATAAGACTATCGATGTCGACTTCTCCGCTATTATTTAGTATTATAGCTACGATAATAACTATTCTAGCGACGTTTTCTACGTATATATAAATAAAGCTACGTCGTAGAGAATCGATAGCTACTATATCTCTATACCTATCTTAACTAGATAGAAGGACGGTCCTCTAAGCGCTACGATAAAAGACCCTAAAGATCTTAAGAACTTTTGCGTAGAGAGCGCCTACATCCTAGAGAGTATTAGAACTATATAGAAAGAAACTATAGCGTAGTATAATCTAGCGTATACTTAGGACCTAATTAGCGCCTATCTACTACCTTTCGAAGGCACTAAGCCGAATATAGCGGATTATAAAGATGCCTAGCTATTTAGAAAGATTATCCTAAAGGCCTATATTAAGACGAGCGCTCTAAATACAAATAAGTCTAAGCCTTTTAGCTTTTTCTACTATAGCGTCGCGCTACCTAAGAACTCTAAGAGAAAGAGTACTAACTTCCTACTAACACTACTACTATACTTACTACTATCTAAGCTCTAGTTAGCGCCCTTGCCTACTATATTGCTAAGCGATCTCTAAGACTTAATAGTTAGTACTAAGCTAGAGTTTTTACTAGCCTTCGACTTACAACTTTCGGACGATACTACATTTAGTATAGTACTTATATAAGACCTTAGAAACGTCGCCTCTGTTACTATAAAGGCGCTTTCTAATTAGTCCTTTTACTACTATTATAAGAGATCGAGGCTATAGGCAAAAGCCGACGAATTTAAAAAATTAACTACTTACTACGTAAGTAAGGTAGAAAAGATATAAGCAAGAACTACGACAGCGGGTACTACTTTAGCTTAAATGTACCTTATAGCTGTAGCGGTCTACAAAACTATCTAGTAAGCTCTTATATAGACGTACCTATAAGAACTAGAGGCTAACTCTAACTACGCTCCGACTATACTAGAGTTACTCTACAACGCTAGTAGCTTTGTCCTTAGCGCCGCCTAGAGTACTACTACTCTCCGCGAATCTATTGATATAGTTTATAACGCCTATAAATACATTAAGCCCCTCGTACTAGACAAGAAACTATCTAAGACTATCGCTAGCATTCTAAGCAATCTTAAATATCTAGAGCTATTGTTCTCTAAAAACTAGAAGGAAGTAGTATTCTGTAACGCTACTAAGGTTTCTAAAGAATTTAGAAAGTAGCTCTCTAATACATTTTTAGCGCTAGATAAGCTAGAGTCGACGCCTATCTTAATACTAAGCTATTGCTAAAAGATCGACAACCTCTTTAACTCTTTAGGTAACGACGATATACTACTAAAAAAGAAAATACGCAAATAGCATATACTACTAGCGGTCGCTTATATAATAGACTCCTACGTTCTATTCTTACCTACGCTTTGCTTATAGATTATTACGTTCTATTCTTGCTCGAGCTTTGCTCTACTAATTATCGCGTTCTATTCTTACCTACGCTTTACTCGTAGTAATCTACCTTCTTTCTATTAAAACGCGAGGACGCGCTAGACTCTTTACTCTTTAAGAGGGATGTTGTTATAGTATAGCGGCAACGCTACAATGTAGTAGCATCGCTCTATAGGCTAGTACTACCTAAATAGTACTACGCTACTACTATATTACGAGTATATATAGCTAAGTAGTAGTAGAGATAGATAATTAACCTTTAATACTATAACGATTCCACAAAACTGTAACTATAGGGTTCCCTAACAATAGGCTATACTATTTAGAAGATTAGCCGCCTCTTATGCTGCCTATATTAGAACTATGTCTACTAGCTACTAAGGACTAATCCTATATAGCGTATTGTCCGAGATAATCCAAAGTTCTAGCTATACTTCTTAGGCTATATTAGAGCGCTTAATAGCTTTTATATTCTATTTATTCTATAGAAGACTAATAGAGGCGCATATCGAGATCGCAAGAGTAGTTTGTTATAAAACGTACTAGTAGCGTATAACTTTAAGAGCAAGTTTCTATATATATTACTAGGTTATAAGAGTTCCGCTAACGATAGTACTATATTAAGGAAGGCTATTAGTATAGAGTTAATAGTTATTCTGCTAGGCAAATACTACCTTATAGATAGTAGCTATTTAAAGAATATCGCCTATCTTATAGTACTATATTAATAGATAAGATATTATCTCTATAAGTAGTATACGAGTAAGTAGAAGCTATAGACAAAAGAAGAACTATTTAACCTCTAGTACTTATAACTATATAACGCAATTGAGCGCCTATTTAGTATATATAAAGAAAGGTAGCCGATCTTTAGATATAGCCTAAATAAAGGCTATTCGGCGCGCTATTAGTCTTAGTTTGTAGTCGCTTTAGCTACTCTCTATAACTTTATAGCTACTTACTATTAAATCTCTAATACAAAGCCTAAGATCGAGTAGATACTACTAGATATAGATATTAGTTTCGTAGAGAGTAAAGTAGACGAGGAGATAGCAAAGGATAAGGTTAATCTAATATAGCTACGGTTATAGATAGCCTAATATTATAATAAAGTAGCTACTACTATATAGAATAATTATAGAGCGAGGTTAGAAATAGAAATACTATTCGAAGATAACTAAGTTAAGACTAGTTTGAATATAGAAAGAAGATAAAGAGAGGATTATTAGCTACTCTTTATAATAATAGGACTAAGACACTAATTTAGTACTAAATAAGCGCTATTGACCCTATTTCCTATAAAGATAAGCGATAGATAGCGTTACTAGCGCCTTTAATATCCTCTATTTAGCAATAAAGCTTTATATACTATTTTGCTAAGAAGTAAAGTAGCAATATCTGCAAATTGTAATTTTAGTAGCTATAATCTTAACTACTTATAAACGATATAACATTTAAAGGCGAATGTCGCTTATAGTATAGAAGACGTACTTAGCTACATTTTAAAAAAAAAACTAAGTTATTCAGATATAGCGTTATAGAGTAATTAATAAAAGAAGTAAATTTGTAGCTTTCTAGAGTATAGTTTCAAGTACGTAGTCTTAGCATTATTTATCTCTTATACGTATATTAGAAGTAAGAAGGTTTATAGATTAGATAAGTATATACAGATTTTAGAATCTATAGTATAAGAGCTATAGCGACTATAACTTAAACTACTACTAAAAATTAATAATATCTCTACGTTAATTTATAGTATAGAAATTTAGCTAAGATTCTATAATCTTTGCCTACCTAAGTGCCTCTTACTTATACTTTACCTATAAAAGTACCCTTTACTTAGTAGATAGATATAATAACCTACTCTATAGCTCTAAGAGTTTAAGTCTTATATTAACGGTAATATAGGTATATCTACATTATATTATAATATAAATATAGAATGCTCTTAAAGTATACTTTAAGGTATTCTATAAGGCTCTAGGTATTAATTAAAGACATAGTTGTACTACTTAGTAGAGCAATGTTGTAGTAGCTATTTATATAAAAGAGATAGCTACTATACCTTCTTAGTACTAACTTTATTAACCTTCTCTTCTTTTTTATTAACTATAGGCTTCTTCTTAAGCATCTACTTTAGTATCTTTTTAAGATCTTCTAGTAGATACTCTAGTATACGATCTACTATCTTACTTTCCTTAATAATATCCTAAAGCGCTATCTACTTCGTAAACGAGAGCCTCTTAATCCTCTTAAGGTTTATCGCCCTTTTAATAGTATAAGTAAGCGACGACTTAAGCTCCTAGTTTACTAGTTAGTAGCTCACGCTTAGGTTAGTTACTATCCGCTATAGAGGCCTCTTAAGCTTCTCGAGCATCTAATTAAACTTATCTATATTATAAGACTAAGTTACTATCTACTACTATAACGACTAGCTTTATAGACTAGCTAAGCGACCTCTTATTTAAGGACTCGCCTTACGAGAAGGAGTTAATAATAGTAAACTAGGTACTTACTAGCTCGATAAGCGCTTTCCTATCTCTTTATCTTTAGACTTATTTAATAATAGCGCTTCCTTATTAATAATACTATACTATCTACTTTTAGTATACGCTTCGCTATCGCTTAATTCTATTAGATCTTCTACTAGCTATGCCTTATCCTCTATCGCTAGTTTATCGCTAAACAGCTCCTTAAGAAGGTTAAAGAACACTAGTAAAGAGTCTCTAAATAATACGCTATCTAAATACTCTTTAAAATACTTATCTATTATATCTTCTTCTACCTATAGTAGATAGCTATTCTAGCTACTCGTTTGCTTTAAATAAGCCTTCTACTCCTTCTAAATCGGCCTATAGGTATTAAACTTAGAGTGTACTTACTTTATAGTTACTTTTTGCTTTATAATAGACTACTACCTTATATTTAATAGTAGAGCTATAGCTACTACCTCTTTATCTAGAAACCTTTAGTTATTATTCTACGTCGCTAAACAATTAATATAGTGCCTTAGTATCTCTTCTACTAACTCGTCTATCTATAGATATAGTAGTATACACTTTTGCTTCGCTCTTAGCGACAAATTGTTCTTAGCCTTTAGTATACGCTTTATCGATAACTTACAAGGCTTTAAGCCTTTCGGTAGTATAGGCATAGTAATAGAAGGATAGTAGCAATAACGACATAAGAACGAGTCTATCTATAGTAATAATAAGAGACTAAAGCGATAATAAAATAAAGTAGCTATTTGCTAAGGTAGTAGACCTACATCTAAATAACACGTCGAATACCTATTAGTCGTTATTCGACTGAATAATAGCCTCCAAAAAGTGGATTTCAAAAGCACGGTATTATTCGCGAATAACAGGCGAGGTATTCAAGGCCTACTACAGTACACCATTTCTCCACTGCCCGCAGTGTTTCATATCCCCCATGGCACCAATCACGGCGATGCGGGTGGGATGCCTGCTCGCTCGTGGCCCGCAAGTGGTTGTCGTTCGAAACGCCCGGCGGTTCGTCCCGACAGCGAGTGCTCGAACTCCGTGCTGCATGTGTCTCCCGTGGTTGTCCCCAATCCGATGACGGTCTCTGTCTGACCGCAACGTGCTTCTCATTCCTGGTGGGCACGCGCGACCCTCCGATTGACTGCACACACCTTGCGGTCTGACCGCTCGCACCTCACCGACTGGAGCTTTGCACAGGACTGCAGCCGGCCCAGCACATATCGGTCGCCGACACGACACGACAGCGAATACGACCCGACGCCCGCTGCCCTCCCTCCACACCCTCCTCCGCATCGTTGCCGGGGTCACACCCAAGGCGCCAGCTTTCGCTTCATAATCTGGTCTGTTGCCATGGATCCTGCTTGGAGATCAATGAATAAGCACCGAGGCATCAGGAACGACACGGCGGGACTTCGCCGACTCCCCGCGCTCTTCTGTTTGTGGAAGTCGATCCTCCTCCTGGTCGCCCTTCTGAGCCCTGGTCCGGGCTACGATACTTCCACTCACATCCTTCTGCAGCAATATCAACCCCTCTTGGGATCCTGGCTGGAACGACTGGTTTCGCGCCTGACCAGATGGGACGCCATCTACTTTGCCAACTCCTCTGCACGAGGTCACCTATTTGAGCAGGAATGGGCGTTCAGTCCCCTTTTCTCCAGAATCACATCCTTCTTCACGAGAGGTTCGTCCTCCGCCCCGCCTAACACCTCCACCACTCCAGGCTAAGTACCGTCCCTAGTGTTTCCGTTCACTCAAATCAGCTCCGCCTTGCTTAGTCACGCCCTCGTCGGCATCACCATATCGCACATTTCGCACTTCCTAGCTGTCCTTGTCCTCTATCGACTGACCTATGACCTCATTCCTGCCAATCATGAGAGAAAGAAGCAGATCGCCTTCGCCACAGCATGCCTCCACATCGTGTCCCCGGGCGGGCTCTTCCTCTCAGCACCGTACGGCGAAAGCTCATTTGCTTTAGTCAACTTTGCAGGTCTGTTCTGCTACGTAGCTGCGAGGAGACATCATGACAGTCGTGACCCATCCGCAGCTTTCGCCGGTGCCTTCTGGTACACCATGAGCGGCATTCTCATGGGAACTGCGACAATGATACGCAGCAACGGACTGCTGAGCGGGCTCATTCTTGCGTGGGACGCACTCCTTTATATACCAAGGCTTCCCAGCATTTTTCAGCAGAGGGCATGGACTGATCTGGTCCAACTCGCGGGACTGTTCTTGGGCGGCACTACTATCGCCGTCGGGTATGCAATCCCTCAGATCGAGGCCTACCTGGAATACTGCACCATGGGCAATACTCGGCCGTGGTGTTCGCGACTGCCACCGAGCATATACTCATTCGTCCAGGCACACTACTGGAACGTCGGCTTCCTTCGATACTGGACAGTCTCCAACGTCCCACTGTTCGCACTTGCAGCGCCGATGCTACTAGTCTTGATCAGCACCGGCTGGGTCGCATCGCGCAGGAACCAATTCGAACAACTATGTGATGTCATCAGCACCACCCCGGGCACAAAGCGCTCCACCGCCACCAATTCCCGCGAGAAGGAGATATTTCGACATCACATGGCGCGATTCGCTGTGCCTCAGATCGTTTTGGCGATTCTAGCATTGACAAGCTTTCACGTGCAGATCATCAATCGCATCTCATCAGGCTACCCGGTATGGTACATTGTGCTCGCATGCACTATGTATGCTCCAGAACCCACGATCAGAAACAACCGCACTCCTGTGCAATTACTAGCCAAGCACTCCCAATGGCTGGTCAGAGCTTCCGTCATGTACGCCATGATACAAGGCGGACTTTACGCATCCTTCATGCCTCCAGCATGATGACGCCGATGAAGGTAGACAGGAAAGATCCCAGATTCAGCACCCACCTTTGGCCCACTCCGCAAAGGAGAATCTCAGGAAACTCATATTCTCGCAACCCACCCCATCCCTTTCCCCCTACAAACTCCCGCTATCTTGCACCGTCAATCTATACGTATAACTCACACCCACCTCATACAAATCCCCCCGATACACCGTCCCCGCATCTCCACTCGCCTCCACACCGACGACGCGGTTGAACAACGCACAATACGTTCCCTGCGCCACCTTATTCCGGTACACTGTGTAGGCGTTGAAGAGGTTCACCGGCTGATACGTGGCGACGCCGCGACTCTTCGCGTCGTCGCGGTTTGCGGCCGTCTGCGCCGTGGCGTAGTACGCACAGAGTTGCGGGTCGTACTATACAAAACGTGTCAGTCCAATTCCCAAGAGTGGGCTGTCGCTGGGACAGTACACAACTCACCGGCCCCGGGAAAAACTCCTTCCCCATATACTCGGAATTCCTCGCCAACGTGATCGCCTTCCCGGACAGATTCGCCGCCATCGTGAACCCCTCGATCGCACCCGGCAGAGTCCAGTTCGTCTTCTCATACCCGTTCGACGCGGAGATGAGGACTTGAAACTTCTCCCGAAACTGGCCCGTATTCGTCGCCGTCTTCTTGTCGATCGACGAACCCCACAGCGCACATTTGTAGTTCGCGACGGAAGCCGGGTTCGGGCAATTGGGGCCCGGGTCGAGAGACGGGTCGCGTTCGACGTACAGATTGAAGGCGGTGCAGGGCGCCGGGCCCACCAGGGCGTCACATTTCGCGGCGCAGGCGGGCACGGAGTAATGGTCCAAAATGTAGTAGGTCAGGTACGAGTTCTGCTGCACGCTCCCATTGAGGTCCCGGAACTTTTCGACATAGAAGGAGCCCCCGCTGGGGATGTATGGCGGGTAGGAGTTGGCTTGGACGTGGAAATATGGGTTTTGTTGGAAGGCTTGCGGCGTGTCCGGGACGGTATTGGGAGCCGTGCCGGCGGGCTGGGGGGAGCAGTCACCACCGTCACGCTTGAAGAGGCGGGAACTGGAGCTCGGGGCGGAAGTGGGTTGGACTTGCGCAGAGATGGAGCTGGGGTTAGGTTGGAACCCGACGTTTCCTTGGTTCGCGGCGCCGATGATGGGTGCGGACGTTGGTCCTGAATAGAGCGCCGCGGCGACGGCGCCAGCATCGAGGGATTGCTGGGCGGTCGCGAGGCGGGTGAAGGCCGCTGCGAGGATGAGGTTCTTCTTCATGACGATGTTGATGATGCTGAGGGAAACGAGTACGGAACCAACAACCTCGTTATAGCTGTCGAAAGAGCTTTAAATGCCATGCGAACGAAGCAGGATATATACTACCTACTATCGTGAACCACGCCCCCTCCACACCACACATTTTTGGCATAGCCGGAACAGCTCGAGTCACTGGTCTCACGACGGCTTGTTTGCGCAATGTGGTCCTCTTTCGGCACGACCAGCTCCCTCTTAAGGTACTGTACCTACGTGTAAGGTTGGATCCGAGCATTCATTAGCTCCAACCAGCTACAGGATGCCGAAGCTGCTAGCCTGCTCCCCGTGACGCCCGCAACGAGGTTTCGGCTGATGGGTGAGCGTGTCGACAATAAATGCAGCCGTCGCAGGTGCTCCTGTTATGGCTTTTGTCAGCCTTCGTCGTGATTCCGAGGTTATGAAAGACAGAGAGAGAGAGAGGTTCCTGGTGAAATGTCGTCCGACGCGACGATAGATTTCGAATTGATCGAACGATCCGAGCTGGTAATAATAGCCTTATTAAAAGGCTCCTGTACTGTACTGATCTTCAGTACACAGATCCCCCGGTTTGCGCTTCCTTTTCTGGGGCTAAGGCTAGTGATGAGTAGTAGTAGTAATGTTGCACGGCACACGCCTGCCTGCCTGCCTATCACGCCCCAACAGTCACTGATTTAGCAGGGAGGTATGTATGTACGTGCCGAGGTAGTGATATGTCCCGTTTTGGGGTCTTAGTCGCTGGAGAATTAGGAAGCTCTGAGCATAAGCTTCATTAAGTGCCGGCGGCCGGGGAAAAAGTGCGAGAGAGTTGTCGACGGCGCGTCGCACTACTTTACGTGCAGACTAGAAGTCTTAAGGTATCATCGCATGCTGCAGATACGAGCTAGTTGGTGGATGTGGAATGTGAAATGGGAGATCGTCCGGACGCGTTGGGAAAAATACACATACTTTCTATTTGAAAGACTTGTTGATGATACAGTATCGTGTGGGGGATGTGTGAAGGCTAGCCTTATTCGTCTACTACTTTCTCCAGTAGTGGCGGAATACGGATTTCAGTGTATACAGCCGACAGCAACACACAAGAAAAGAATTTGGTAAGGCTTTTGGTCGGCCATTTGGTGGTTGTAGATGGAGAGTCAGTAGTGCCATCAAATTTGTGGTATCGCCGAGACATGAACGATTCCAGAAAGTCGAGCTCAACCTCGCACTAGGGACGAAGCACTAGTGGGAGAGTCATGTTGTTAGACCGCGGTTCCTGCGTCTTTTCATCACTACTGCTTTCACCTTTGGTGTTCGGCGCAAGCTTAGGCGAAAGTGTTTTTGGAATGTGCCTACCGAGTCGACTTGTGCAGTCCGAGAACCTTGTGCGGGACAACCACAATACCATTGCTCGATGTCGATATCGTCTTTTTTAACGCTTCGTATCTAGAGAACGAGTGCTTGAGATGCAGCCGAGTGCTAGTGGGCTTTTGCCGGGTGCGTCGCTATGTTGTCATGCGTCCTACTCTTGCAGATATGCAATGCAGTGCTCCGCGCTGAGCAGAAACCGGATGTCCGCTCCACATTGCAGGCCGTTCGCTACCCGCGTTCTACCATGATGGAACCGCGCGGCGTTACCAGGCGCACTTCTAATTCTACTCGCCTGGTTCGAATCATCGTACTTCCAACTAATGCCAGTACTTGATGCTGATGGCCTTGCAGCCTTCCCAACCTTTGTCCAACGCTGCCACCACCTAGAAAGCACAAGCATTAGCTGACACGAACCATAGCTCAAGTAGGAAGTGAAAGCGCCGCAGACTCACCTCGTCAGGTAACTCTGCTTTCTCCAAATCGACTAGGTTCTGCTCGATGTGCTTCACGGACGAAGCGCCAATGATGATGGCGTCTCCATGCTCACGCTTCATCAAGCTGTGGTGCGTCATCCAGCGCAGCGCACATTCTGCTTCTGTGAGACCATGCTTCTTCGCGACGGGCCGCAGGATGTCCAGCGCGTCGAAATAATTATCGTTCCAGTACCGGTTACGGTAAAACTTGCCCTGCCATTTATTCGGGTCGAAACGTGAGCCGGCCTCGATGTTACTCTCCTGGGTTTGTGTTATCAGATGACTACCAAGACCGTTGACTGTGATAACAGCACAGCACCGAGACTGAGATGGACAACGAACATACCTTGTCTTCCCGATGATAGCGATCGGTGAGGTAACCACCGGCCAGTGGATTGTAGTTGTAGAAAGCGATACCGTAATGTCTCAGGCACGGGAACAGCTCGGGCTCGACGGATCGGTGAAGGGCGTTGTATATTCCTTGGTATGCATCAATCTGCTTCCATCCATTCGCACGACAGAGCTCCGAGATTTGAGCAATCTCAAAAGCCATGTAATTGCTCACCCCAAGTCTCCGGAAGTATCCTTCCTTGTAGAGATCATTCACCGCTCTGAACGTAATGTCGTACGGAACACTGCGATCAGGCCCATGCAGGTACCACATATCAATTTTGTCCGTTTTGAGCGCCTTCAAGCTCTTCATCAGATGCTCGCGGAGACCCTCGGGTGTGTGATGCAATGACTCGTCTTTCGGTCCGGGAGCATTGGTGAGGCTGGCAGAAGGGTAGAATTTCGTGTCCATCACTATGCCGCGTTTCTGCCAGTCCAGTTCACCGAGCATTTCCTCGGAAGATCCGCTGCCGTATGCTCTCGCAGTGTCGATCTCATTGTGCCCGTGCTTTTGGAAGACGTCTAGTATGGCACTCGCGGTCGCCGGATCGTGGACACGCACTTGGTCCGCGCCTACAAACATCAGTATATTTCGATCGCTCCGTGATGCTGTTCGTACCCTCTTTGCCGAATGTCATGGCGCCGAAGACGACATTGACGGCGCTTTTCTGCTGTGTAGTCATCTTGCTTGATCGATCGTCTCAATAAGGGAAAATTATCGAAATGTGATTGAGGAATACCACCACTGCTGAGCACCAATGCACAGATCCCATAGCTTGACCCTATGACTTCACTGCCTAGCCGTATATCCGAGAGCGCCCTTCTAGCAGTACAGCAGCCATCTGTTGGCTCGCACTACCGCTAATAAGCTCATTAGAGGCATGTAGACAAGGAGGAGTGGCTTCGAGTTGAGGTATATAGGTATAAGCAAGATGAACTTGCGGTTGTATAGATCATACTGGTTTGAGCCGACCAGGGGCCCTTATTGCCGGAGAATAGGAGCTTACGGCCCGGATTGTGCGAAATGCCTTTTACAGCGAAAGGGTGATTGGTGTGTCCTGTGACTTGACATGCTTCGAACATTGCAGAAACGAGGCTTTGTGCTCGATCGCTTTCCCCAGCGACGACGGAGACGGTCAGATCGGGCGGACTAGACGTAATGTCGCAGCGCCTCGGCTGGAGCTACCGAGATATCATTCCCAGTGAAGCGATTCATTGGACATGTAGCAGCGGCAGCTAACGGCTGTGCTTCTCCTACGCACAAGCACTTCTTTAACCTCCTTGCTCGCTGTTGCTTGGTTCATATTGAGTGTGGCGACCACGAGGTGAGGCAGAAACAACGCCTCCACCGCACATGTGTCAGTGCCGAAAATTTTCCCCGACACCCACAACACGATGCCCTCCCACGATCAGTTGTCAGCCCTTCGACAATGGTTCAACGAGCATGGAGGATACTTGAACTCGGAAGTGACGATCGAATACAATGCCGAAAGCGGCGTGCATTGTCGAGCCAAATCAGATATCGCGCCGGAGTCACGGATATGTGCGGTACCGCATACTCTGGCCTTGTCCAGTCTCAACGCCCTCGTCGACGACAGTTTCCCCGTCTTTCGCAACCGTGGACTGCCTCCTCAGGCAATCGGGTACTTCTACGTAATGCACCAGTACATCTACCGAACAAAGTCATTCTGGAGACCTTACCTGGAGACTCTTCCCGACCCGGCAAGCGAGCATCGGACGCCCTTCTGGTTTGACGCAGAAGATCTTTCCTGGCTGGAGGATACGGATGTCCTCTTCACCTACAAAGCCCGCCTCGCAATGCATGAGGGCCACTATACAACCGGCATTGCCATGATCGGCAAGGCTGGGATCGATATCACGCCCTACAGCTGGTAAGTGCTGACCATGCAGGTAGGTGAAACATTCATTTTTGATCTTTTCTTCAGGAACCTCTACAAGTGGGCGGTGACCATGTTCACTTCACGCTCTTTCTCATCACGCGCACTTCGCCCTCAAGAAAGCAAATACTGGACAGCTTATAAACCAGGCTCCGACGGTCGCAGGCAAACAGTGCTGCTCGACATGTCTCGCACTTCTGCTGAAGATCTTGACTTTCCGGTGCTTTTTCCAGTGCTGGATATCCCAAATCATAGTCACGATGCCAAAGTGAATTGGACCTTCGATCCAGGACGCTTCACGATGGCTTTACGTGATGCGGCAATAGCTGGTACTGAGATCCTCAACAATTATGGTCCCAAGAGCAACGATGAGCTGCTGCTCGGGTACGGCTTCTGTTTACAAGACAACCCGAATGACAAAGTCCTCATGACACTCAAGCCGCCTTCCGATCGCTTGCAGCATGACATACGCGATGTCCAACCCGGATACTTCGAGACTTCGGGGCAGTGGAGCAGTGCGCGGGCTACCTTTGGTCTGAAGCGCATCAGCCCTGATCAGCGGTCACCTGCCGACGTTTTCCAAGAGCTTCCGGCGCCTTTGCTGGAACTGTTGGCATACATGCTTCGATTCGAGAGACGGCTACCTTTCGAGTTCATCGACCATCCACGTCAGTCTCTCATAGACGAACGCAGTCCGAGTCGACATTACCTTCCGCATATCACGCGCATGATTGTCACTTCGATGGCCCCCAAGCTGCAAAAGCTGCAGTCGAGCACACCAGGGTTGCACCCTTCCAATGGCAGACAGAAACAAGCACAACTCTATCGTTGGGCTCAAATCGCGATTCTGGAATCTGTCGTTGGAGGCCTGCGAGCCTACTTGCGCTCCCTACTGATTACGGAGTTTCCCCACCCGCAGCCCCTGCCAGATCGGCCGTTCATCACAACTCTGGATGGACTACTAGAACTGCTCGGCCGGCACAGCATTGAAGCTGCGCGGCACTTCGTCGATGGCATCGTAGCCAACGCCGGCACGTCCGACCTAAACCAGTTAAGGGAAGCAGGATGGGAGGAGGACATGTTTGTGCTGTTGATTTGTTACTGTCAAATTGCATTCGGCTTTCACCTCCCCGAATACTGTCACGGTACCGCGGCCAATGTCGAAGCGGAGTTGTTGGCACAGGAGCTCGAGCAGGCGCGCGACCTCCTCGATCTTGTCGCAACAGCAAGACAGGCCATACCGGTGGCGGGAAGTATCTGGCTCAATGAGCAATGGAATGAGCAATTTGTCGCCCAGGTCGGCGGCAGAATGCTGATTCACGAGAGCTTTACGATGATGGTGCCGGTTCAGGGACAACAAGAGGTTGCTCGGCCCGTGCTCTATGTGCTGGGCAGTCAGGCGCAGGCGCAAGACGCGTGAGCACAACCATGACAGTAGCTGGCACATGTTTGCTCAGGAAGTAACATATGCTTCATAGCATCTGCATCGCGCTTTTCATCCTTGGTTCTGCGCCAGTCGACTGCTGCCTGCGGCCAGTGGTCAATGGAATGCTGCTCGAGGGTCGAGAACAATCCGGTCTTTGTACCGTTTGTGAGCATTAGATCTTGAAGCCCAAGGCCTCTATCAACAGTTCGACACATGAGCGCCCTGGCACACGCAGAGGCTGTCATAATCGCCTCTACAGCGCCCTCGATAGCCTGCTCATCAATATCTAGCTGATCAACTATCTCAAGTTCAGATGTTTGCTGACCGCTAACAGTATGATATGCAGCTCACGCTGAGTGCCGAATTTCAATGGACCAGTATGATTCATGCGTCTTCATAATCACAAGAGCATAGTGAATACAAAATCCGAACTCGCGCTCCACGCACGCGACCTTCGAGCTGTCCCTCCAAGCGACCTAAGGTGTGTTCATGAGGCTGAGAAATCGTCATGAGGCTGAGCAAGTTTTCGTCAGGCTGTACGCACACATTAACGTATAAAGACACACCACGCCCAACACAGCGTCAATGATCTTCCCGTCAAAATTCCTTCCCACCAATACGCCTGACCATGTCTAACTCTCAGGAACCCAGACGTCCTGAGCAGCTACCTACCACTCGTCGCGAAGCGCATCAAATCTGCTGAGAAAGATATTATGGAGGTGCGAACCTCAGACCTTCCCTCACCGTGAATGAGTCAGCATCGCTCGCTTCCATGATACATATATTCCCCCAAGGAGAGAGAGGAACATGGTCACAGGGTGGCAAAACCAAAGGGGCGCAGAACATGTAGCAGCTCCCGCAATAAGGAAAGAGCGTTCTGTTCTGGCCGAACAAGTGAAGTGAGGAGAAAACCAGTCTGATCCCAAGGGAAAATGCGCTCGGAGGGGATCACTAGCAGCAGCGACAGCATGCATATTCATATGTTGCCTGCCTGCTGGAATTTTCTCCTTCGTCGTCGACACCCACGATAACTATCTACACACACCTCTCCCCCGCTCACCGACCACCTGCTCGCTCACCTCGACCCACCAGATCTCACAACCTCTCGAACCTCACTTCCCAGCTTCTTTCTCTGCTCTCCTTCTTCTTTCCCTCCGTGCCTCCCTCATGCTCCTCCCCGAAATCCATGTGTGCTCTGTGCTTGCTTTCTTGTTTCGCCGTGATTGTGATGAGGAGTGGAGGTATAAAACGCCAGGGAGATGCGATGCCGAATGGATTGTGCGAGTGCCAGAATACGGAACGCAAGAGAGACCCGTGTCAAGAACCGAGAGCAAGAGATGTGGGACGGAAAAAAGAACTCCAGCCAACTCCATAATCAAGTCCAGAGGATAGTCAAAGGGAGGGGTGATTCACCGCGAATTTTATGTACAAGATAGGTTCCCGCGGGCATTGACGGCGTTGACTGTACAAGAGCTTGGACTTATCCACAAGACTAGTATATCCTGTCCATTCGCGCGTGTCAATAAAGCATTGCCTTCCAAGACTCATCCGTAAGAGAGGACGAAGATCATGCCGAAGAAGATGGGTACTCCATTGACAAGATGGATCGTGCCTGGTAAGAACAGTCGAAGGCAGAGGAACAGCAGCAATGCCACTATGCCCGCAGAGAGCTATGCTTGCACGCGAGCTCCGCCTCCACCACTGGTTGGAGTCGCCGGCGTCGGTGTGCCTGCAGGTACCGGGGGCGGATAATAGTCTTGTGGATACTGATCATCAGGTCCTATTGGCTCGTAATCGTCCTCGGCATAATCTTCGTCGTCGTAGTACTCGTCGTCTCCAGGAGGCGGCAAGTTGGGATCATAGTTCTGCGCATGGGCCGGTGCTGGAGGAGGCACAGCATTGTTGGCGTTGTTGTTTTTGCCCTTTCCCGCTCCCTTCTTGTTCTTGCGTCCCTTCATCTTCGCCTTTTCCAGCAACCTCTTCTTCTCGGCGGCCTTCTTGCGCTCTTGACGATCCTTGATCTCATATCGACGAATCATGGCATACGGCGGTGCGCCATATATGTCCTCGTATTCACAGAACTCGCATATCCACATGTCATCGGGCTTCGGGCGATGATGGTAGTTTTGGTACTGCTGATTCTTCTTTCGCTGCGATGCTTGCAATGCATACTCCTTCGCGGGGTTGCGTCTCGGTTTCGGTCTGGGTGGAGGAGCGGCTTGCTGCTGCTGAGGCTGACCTGCTGGCGGAGCAGTGTTGGCAGGTGGGGGTGGCGGTCGCGCGACATTGTTCGGTTGGTGGCGCAAGGGCGGCGACGTCTGAGTACCCTGAGCTGGCTTCGTCCCCGGAGGCAGAGGACGAGCAGGTGTCGGTGTACCGACTGCGTATTGACTCTGCTGGTCGACCATCTTGGTGGCGGAATCGGACTCGCATGTGAAGGTGAATTGCGTCTTCGGTGTAGCTGAATTGGCTGGACTGGTGGCAGATTGAAGCAAGCTCACGCTATCCCGGCCTTTCCCTGACGGTGTGAGCGGGCCTTGTTCGGCAGCAGTCTTGATGGCTTGCGAGATAATTCCGCCGGTGTTTTCGATGCCGGGATCTATGTTTAGTATTACGTCAGCCGATGCATTGTTATGGATTCCAGCTGCTCGGTCTGGGAATTTACCGGATTCGTGCTTTGCATCGCCGCCACGCACGGGGGCACGCGAATAGCCATTGACGGTATTCATGGTATTGCTGCCCAGCGGTCGACGATGCTTGCCATCCTGTCTGCCATATCGACCTCTTCCTGCACCACTAATGCCGGTACCAGAACCAGCAGAATGAGGCGCGGAATGCGGACTGTATGGCTGGGTAGGGCTGGACACACCATTGACTCCCGGTTCTGCTTCTTCATCTTCCTGGGGACTGCTGATGCCCATGTTTGCCATCTCCGCACTCAGTTGGCTCTGGTGCATGCTCGAAGCTCCTGACAGTGGTATCTTCCGTTTCTTCTTGTTGCTCGTGTTCTCAAAACTTTCATAGCCATCTGCTGAAGATGCTGTTGAGCCTGGAGGCGGCGGTTTTTGTGAACCTCGTGAAGCCTCCACCAATCTTCGCTGCAGAGAATCTGGCTTTAGGGATGTCCCATTCGGTGTGGGCGCGACAGCATATCGATAGTCGGGATGGTCAAACTCCACCTCGTCGTCCCCACTGTCTCCGCTCTCGCCACAAGTACAATGGTTGTGATGCACAGCATGGTGTCGGTGGGGATGCTGGTGGTGCGAGTCACCATTCGTCAGGCGCGGCTGTTGGGCAGGTGTGCCAGTCTCGTGGACGTTGAAGCTCAATGTAGGCGAGATTGGTGGTGGGTCGGGGGGAAAGACGAGAGTTGACACTTGTTCGGGCGACAGCTTGGACTTCAGTCGGCTTTTCGGGAGAGGGCGAATGGCTCGCTCGGGGTAGATAGGTGATGCAGTGTCGGGCGATCGTGCTGATGATAGGGGCGAGGAGCGTGGAAAGGCTGGGCCAGCGGAATCTGCTCGCCTCGTCAGTATATACCCATACCTGGGCTTGGCTGGCGCAGAGATCTCATGCAGGCCGCGAATTCGACGCAAGCAAGCGGTCGACAGTATGACTCCCAGAACACCCATCATCCCAAGTCTGAACCCGCCAACTGATCCAGCATATTCTCAGAGTTGGAGTCTGCCGCCCGTATGTAGTCTTGGTGATGATTGCTTGCCACTGCCGACTTGCATCCTGTCTTGTCCTTCACTCATTCTCATAGCCGCATGAGACCTGCCCGCTACCGCCGCCGCCATCATTCACTCCAATGGATTTCAGACTTACCAGTGGCTGTGGCCATCCTTCAGCTCTGGTCGCCTCGGCTTCCAAGACTCTTCCCAAATGGCAGCTTCAAAAGCACCTCTTCTCCCACACACGAGCACACTGCGAAGATGGAAAAAGCGCTGTTGCCCCAGTCAGTCGTCCCATTCCACCTTGATGATGCCGACCCCCGAACTCAGTGATGGCCGAATGTGAAGCAATGAACCCACCCAGGATTTAAATGATGCGGTGACTGGTACGAACCTGTCGAGCCAGGGTGATTAAAGCGGGAGTTGTGGACATGCAACGATTCGAGGACGGGCGGGCGCTGCCGAATCTCCGAGGGAGAGGCAATCTCACCTCCACCATACATCACTCCCTCTGTCCCTCCCTGCCTCCCTTTCAACGCGTCAACACGTTTGTCACCGCCAAAGAAGGCGTTTTCAATGACTGCCCAGGAATATATCGACCTTTTGGAGCTGTCGAATTGTACCGTCTTGGCAACTTTGAAGTCATCTCAAATGGCATAGCATTAGCACGTGAACACTATGCAACAGTTCTAATGACAGGCACATCTGAGGGAAGTGTCGTTCCTTTCCTGAAGTCTATAAGGCTATACTTCATGCCATATTACATGCCGCGTTTCTTCCACGGCTATCCCTTAGGACAGGGTTCAGGTATTCATCACCACAAAGAGTCCTCCATTTCTTACCATACCTACTCCTCAAACACGACACCAGAGTCGGCAATGCTGATTCGTGGAGATTGAGTTGCAGATGACCCGGCAACCTGAGACTGAACTTCTGAGAAGAGGAGTTCTTGAGGTTGGACGTGTTCTGCACAAGCATTAGCTATTGATTCCTTCGAATGCTTTGCCATGCTCACTCACTTCGCAGGTTCTCGGGAAGCGCCTTCCGCCACATCGCCTCAAGGCTGTTCGATGCCGTTATATCATCCAACCACCCCTCGTCCTCCCAAGACGCGTACGCCGGAAAGCGAGCGAAGCAGGATTCCAGGTTCACCACCACGGACTTGTACGCCAGGACAGCACACGTCAAAGAAATTATCCGATGCCGCCCCTCGCCCAGTAGCAAGAAGATAATGTGCAACTGGAGACAAGCCAGGTCGATGTCCTCGCAATTCATCGCTGCGCGCACACGCTTAAACTGCTCGTCGAGCATATCGAGAATCTGGAGCATGTCTGGAGTTTCGCGAGTCTCCTCCACCGTGAACGCGATCTGGCAATATTCATGCCATTCCGGCAGAACCCACTCATGCAGACGAATGAAATGTGGAAGCTTGTAATACGCCTCTCCGAGGGCTTTGTACTCTGTGCCAAGCTCTTTGGTCGCAGTGGTATAGGCTTGGAGGTCTTCCGTGCACTTCTTTTTGACCACGAGGGAATCTGGGTCAAAGAAGTTGTCTTGATGGCAGACTGCTGTGGCGCCCATCTCGAAATTGCTGACTTTGTGATATTGAGGCCTGTGCTATCTAATCCCTTTTGTGTCGCCTTGTGGGTTCGCAGTCGATGGATGTGGATTTCTAAGAAGTCTCGACGATGTTGATGGAATATGGACAGCTTTCCAGTGTGGTTGCCTGGTACTAGGGGCCTGCTGAAAGAAGCAGTGTTTGTATTGGAGTCAAGTGTCTCAGGCGGAAGGCTGAGACGACATGATAATGACAGACACGCATTGAGGCCAACCGCCACGGGCCGGCCGCTGAGCCGGCCGCTGAGTGAAGGCAACAATGCATGTGATAGCTGGTGATGCTCTCCCGCTGCTCCCCAGAAGCATGTCTTGGGCTCGACGAACAACAACAGAGCACCGATTCATTGTTGTGAGGCCCGCACTGGGCTTCGGCACCATGCATGCGAGCTCCGCTGCCAGCATCCGCGAGGAGACTGACCAGACTGCAGGCCCATCATGCGACCCGCCGCTCACCCACTCCCAGCTCCCGCTCCGAGTCGTGCCGACACTTCTTCCTCCTGCTCGGCGACGCCTTCTCGACCTCACTGCAATAGACACTGAAGTGATTTGACACATCACTTGCTTCACCACCAGCGCTCACAGCCATCATCAAAGCTGCATCCTCACTCACTGCCGCGCCACTCTTCAGCCAACCCAGCACCTGCGGTAGCTCTAATACCCAGTCCCTCAGTGACTGATACTTCGTCAAGCCGTCATCCTCCTTCAATGCCAGCTTGTACTCGCCACCATCTTCGAACCTAACCCCTTCGTCCAGTGCCTCACTGAACACCCGATGAAGGCCGTCAACACATATTCGGAGCGCCACAAGCTGGTCATCTAAGGCACTCAAAATTTCTTCCACTGTCTGCATCGCGACTTCCGCAGCTTCAAATTCGAAACAGTCGAGATGGTGCTGTGCTTGCCGGCACAGGTGGCGCACATCAAGCAGATATCCGATCAGATCTGGATCATGCTCGTAGCGGTCCGGTGGTGTCGTGAAGGCTTTCAGACAATCTTTCTGCTCCACTGAAGAGCCTTGTACCCGGAGCAGCCAGGGTAATGCATGATATTCCAAGCCCAGATCGAGGTACGTGATTTCCGTGAATGACAGTTGTTGGCAGAGTATTGCGCACCGATGTAAGAGCCGAGATGTTGTTTCCCCGTGCTGTCGGGCACCCATCGTGATAGTTCTGGCGGTGCTCTAGTTGATCTGAAGCTGCGGTTGCTGCTGCCTTGTAAATTCCACCGTTTCAGAAACGTGATGTGACGAAGTTCCAAGGGAGAACAATCCTTCCGCGGCGACCAGTCAGATATAGGACACTCCATCACAATTTCAAAAATTGTTTGACCCAAGACACGAAGCTCATCGCACCTCGAAGTTTACACAAGAACGCCCTTTGTTGTAGTGCGTGCATTTGAATGGCATATTTTGGGCCTTCACTTTGCTCCGATGCTTGCGATGCTGTGACACCCACTTCGGCAACACCGAACTTGCGCAAAGTACGAGCGTTCGGCGTTCGGTCCGAGTCTTCGAACAAGGTCTTGATGAGTGTCGACTGCAGACTCATCAATCCAGATAGCAAATGCGGATGCAACAATTGGAAGCTGTAGAACGTCATCACAAGTGCGAAGAGGGCGCCAGAATGTTCACAACTTTAAAGATATCAGGCTGACTTCCTCGTCAGGCTAGAAATCTTGGCATGGGTCCGTCACTTCCGGAGCAGTGGGATGCTGAGCTTCTGATTACAGTATCTTATGATTACGTGTACTGGAAGTTCAAGAGCCATGTGATATCAGAAGAAACGTACAGAAAATTCCTCCTGCCTTTTTTCTTCGAACGGAACGATGCTTGAATGTTTCAGAACAGCATCCCAGACCTAACCTAGTGTACTAATTGTTGGACTGGTATGTAACATGAACGGAGGAAGAGAAGGAGAAAAGGAGAAAAGGCAAGCTTATATAGCGTGGAAGTGCTTTCTCTACTCGAAGGGGTAGAGCTACACATAGTGTAGAACCGAATATAAGTCCATCCCCTGCTCGCGAGCTCGAAGACCATATCTCCATTTCGTCTAGGGTGTTGAGTCTCGATGAGTGTGCCGTCGTGATCAGCACTGGTGGAATTCGAGGCCGACTTTGCCGCAGTCTTGATCTCAATAGAACACGGTCGAGGATCTCATTACGAAACTCCTCGAGCGCGAGAGTGTGGAGTCGTACGCGATTTCGGCTCAAAATCAGCACAGCAAGTAGATGCTAGAGCAGTGACGCGCATTGACTTGGATGCGACTTGCTCTGGTGGAAGTCGACATCCTCACCTGGCTGACGGACTCATCCGGACACGCTAAATGCTTCCAGTTATAACGAGGTCACCTACGACTTTGACCTTACTGTGGTTATGAGCCCTGCCTCTGGTCTGCTCATGTGATGTCCAGCAACCCTGGCAATTGATTCCAAGCGCCATCTTGTCAGGAAGAGCGTACTCCTGTACTCTTCGCCAGTGTCTCAAGTCTTTCGCGGGCTTTCGATCTCGCAACTTGTACGCGGTGGGAATCTCGTCAATGTAGTCTATCATTTCTGGACTGAGCAGCCCAACCTGGCAGAGGAAGCTGGTAAGGGCTCCGGCAGCGTAAGCAGCACGTGAGTTGTCGATGGTGGGTGATTCATGCCTTGACAACAGCCTTGATGCCATGAAACTGGCACGCGTACCCACTACAGCGTAGTAGAACTTTGCACATCCATCTCCGCCTCCTCACCCTCTTGCACTGTCACATCCCTCTTCCCACCAGACTCCTGATCCTGCAACCCACACGCCTCCAGAATATTCCACCTCAACTCATCCATCCCAATCCTCCTTGACCGGTTCCTCGCATCCAAACTCTTCACCGCACTACAACACAACAAATCCCCCAAACCCCCCTTCCCCTTTCTCCTTCCCAACCCATGCGCTTCTTCCTCCTGGTCCAACCTTCCCCGAATCCCTTTCAGCACCTCCCTCAGTTCCCGTAACCTCCTCCCCAAACTCTCCTCCCCAGGAATCTTCGCACTCGGACACAAAATCTTATCCACCTTGGACAATACGATCTGATGCGAAATCCCCAGCCGTCGCAACTGCAGCAGGAGTTGAATGTCCGAAGCCTTGAGGCCGTGGGAGGAGTCGATGAGGACATAAGTGCGACGCAGTTGGCGTCGGTTCTGGAGGTATTTGAGGATTTCCGCGCCCCATTCGCTGCGCGAACCGCTTCCGTACCCCGGCATGTCGACGACGAGAAGGCTGTTGTGCGGGGAGAAACGTTTCCAGCGGGTATTGGCCTCGGCTTCGGTCGGCGCACGACCGATCAGCCCCGCGCCGCCGATGCCGTAGGCGTTCATGGTGGTGGTTTTCCCGGGACGTTTGGAGACGTGAGCGATGTTTTGGTTGGGTCGGCCGAAGAGGGCGTTGAGGAGGCTGGATTTGCCGACATTGGAGCGGCCGAGGAAGGTGACTTCGGGGAAGGGTGAGGGCGGGAGGGTGCGGAAGGTTGGGGTGGTGAAGAGGAGGTGCGGTTTGCTGCGTTGGAAGTAGGAAGCGGCGGTGCGAAGGTTGGGGAGGGTGGGGGCGTGCGAGATGGTGTAGGAGTTTAGGGTGGACGGGGTGAGGGTGAGGAGTTCGAGCGTGGGCGCATCGTCGCTGGAAGTGAGAGTGTGGAGCGATCGCTTGGTGGAGATGTGGTTGAGGAGAGAGCGTCGTAAGGGCGAGGGAAGGCGTAGGATGTCCATTGGAGCTGGGAGCAATGGGAAAGGCATTCACTTGGGTTTCGCGATGGGAGGTCTGTGCACGTGCATCCCCGCGTTCGCCGGGCTGTCAGCTGCTTAGATAAGGTAATCATACCATCGCCTTCATCTATTTCTTGCTACTTTTATGCCTCTACCATGGGTGATCTTGTCGTTGTGACCATAGCGACCGCCAGAAAGTATATCTCAGCCAGCTGCTCCTTACATTTGGCAACGAGAGCCTCGAACGGGCCATTCCATACCACGCTCTAGAACCGAGATCCCTCAGGGGACAGGATCATAATTCCGCCTACACGCCCTGTTCGTTTGGCAGACACAATGTGTGGTCTAGACGACGGCGCTAACCAAGAAAGTCTGCGAGCCATACGAATTTCTCAGGGTGAATATGCGTACGTGGAAGAGCTGAAGACGGCCGAGAAAGGGAACTATGCCAGATCAAACATCACAATCTTTTTCTTGTTGCTATCTGGCTTTTTCTTTCTTTCTTATTTTGGCGAAGCTAAATATTTCCAACGCGTCATCTCTCACAATGATTCTCGAAAGCAAGCAGATCAACAAACGAAATGTGCGTCAAAAGGAATGTATGAAGTGGGGTTTTGTTGTATGCTGGCCGCTCCAATCAGTTCGCGCAGGTCAGATGTACCAGGTGCTCTCTGCGATTCGGGTGTGGACACCACCCGTCCAGTCCTGGTTAGAGTTGTAGACGGACGAGTCACTGCCATGGCTCTCCGCCAAGACGCTGAACAGGTAGGCTCGGCCACGCTCACAGAGAAGGTCGGCATAGTAGGCCGGTGGACAGATTGACACTGCCTTGGTGGCGCGGCTGAATAGATAGCACAAGTGGTGCGTGAACTGCTGCAGCTCGTCTGCCTCGAACTTGATCTCGTCCTTGATGACGACGTAGTGAGCTGGTCGCGCGGTACCTTGCAGACCTTGGTGAGCTTGGAGCCAGAACTCGTACAGGACCTTATTGGCGATGCCACGGTCTACGACGGTGCCAGGAAGAGGGTTCCAGGATCCCTTCTGGCGCTGGGGATTGTAGTCGGCATCCTGCTCGCGAGTCGGATAAAAGCGGGTGTGGTGACGCTTGCCAACGATGATGATGGTGGTCTTCGGCCACTTCTTCTTGACGCCGTACAAGTCCGTGTATGCTTCTTCGAAATGGGGCAGTTCATGCTGCAGGACAAGGTCGTACTGGCCTTCGGAGACTCCGTCACGATAAATGATGATCTTGCTGGGAAGGGAATTGTTCCGTTTTCGCCAGACACGAAGACGCTCCATCACCATCTCCTTAAGGCCATCAACCATCTCCTGGCGACCAGTCTGAGCGCGGATAGACCCTGGCCACTGGAACAAGTGCTCATCGACGCTGGCCACGACACACGCAATCGACGGTGCACCATTCGCGCTTCCTGGGGACGGGTGGGTGACATCAATGCCAACCAGCATAGTACTCTTGTCCAGCGGCTTGCTAAAGGTATTCGGCACATTGTGTGCGACTCCGCCGCCCTTCAGATTGAACTTCAGGGCCAAATTCCCAATGTACATGCCCTGACCATTTGGCTTTTGGAGTTTGGAACCGACCGAGCAAACAGTGTGGATACCAAACTTGACATCGCCGTAGTATTTGATCCGCGCGTAAAGCCACCTGTCGGCTTCTGGGATCACGATGAACATGAACCGAACACCAGCGCCCTCGGCTTTAGCGAAGATGTCGCGCAGCTGTCGGTCATTGTGGTCACGATTTTGCATGGTGAGCGAGTCCAGGGTAGATGACTGTGTCGGCTTGACACGTTCGCCCATGTTGATGCCGTAGGACTTCATCGAACGCTCGACTTCGTCGATCAAAGCGTCGGGACCGAGCATTTCTCCTCGAGGATTGTCGAACAGCGCGCTGCCGCGATGACCTTTGTGGTTGAGGATCAAAACAGACCACTTCTCGAACCTGCCGGGTTGAGCAAACCTCAGACTCTGCAGATTCCAGGAACCTTTCTGTGGTTGTATGGCCTTCATACCATAGCTGATACGTGGAGGCTCAAGGATGCGACCAGGGACAGTGATCATGCTGGTACCAACGGAGAAGCCGAAGGGCTTGACAGACGTTGGTTGAGGATCCCCCGTCGGGTCAGCCAAGCGGAAGAGTCGCAAGCCATTGCCAACACCAGGTCCTTGAGTTCCAGTAATCGACATGGCGTTGAGGTTGGGGAATCTGGCTGCGAACCTGAGCATTTCAGTAGTCTGATCACCGCTAAGTGGACTCCGGTGGGGTTGGCCTGGGAGCACTCGACAGATTTCGGCGGGCATGTACTGCGGATCAGCACGTGTGCCCACGTTGAGTACTGGGCGGTCTGGGTCTCGCAGTGTGATGCCATGGTGGCGATGAAAGTAGTCGAAGACCGTAATCTGCTGGGGCTTCGCGTTGGGGGTGTTGGTGTCAACATAGCGGAAAGACACTTGTTTGGCGTTCCCAAACCGCTTTACCTTGATCTTGTCAGAGGGCTTAGCGAAGCCAATGATCGTCTTGCTCTTCACTTGTGCTGGCTTCGTCTCGCCATCTTTGGTGTAAGTGGCCTCGACTTTGAGCATTCGAAAGAACCCCTCAAGATGATCAAGATTGCCCCTGAAATTTTCGGTCCACAAGTCGAGAAGTGAAAGCGGCTTGTAGAATGCTCCGGCTGTCACGTTCAGATTGACCAAGAGGCGGTTGATGGCTGGTCGAATGGATGAGTAGTACCCGCGAAGAGCCTGGAGACCTCCACCAAGGTCGTAAACCTCGAAGCCGGGATGACCTTGATAGGGATAGAACTTGTTCTGGCCCACACTCTGAACAAATCTTGCTCCGCTTGGTGCTTTCCTCAGAACGATGTTCATGAGTTGGACCAGATCCGTGCGACCTGCGTACGCCGCACCGGCAGAAGTGCTGTGAAGATATTCGATGAGATGGCGTGGCGAGAAGGAATCCTGGTAGGTCACCTTGAAATTGTAAGTGTTTCTCGCTCGAGCGTCGCGAACGAAGTCGGGCACAGGACCTTGTTGCTGTGTACCATCGTTCGCTCCTGCGAGCAAGATTTTCCCTTCCCAAGGTGCATTACCCAGATCCAATTTCTTAGTGGTGACGATCGTGCGGGCGTAGTCAGTGGCCCAGTTGACATCTTGAAATCTTGAGTGTGTGAGAACTTGCTCAACAAGTGCACGGCGCTTTAGACGGCTGATGGTGGTCGATGACACGTCCACGTCGTACCGGTACAGTGTCTGCTCCTGGTCGGGCATCTCGAGCTCGTACGCGGTCGTGAGCGTGAGATAGTTAGTTCGGAGTACGATTGGCTTGCCTTTTGTGGCATAGCTCCGTCGACCAGGAAAGCCGTCGATCATTTTGTCTCGGGTCTGCTTGACCAGTGCGTTCTCTGCAGCGGTGACAGCAGCATCTGGTTGCGGCACATCGGAGCCAGCCCTACTATATGTCAGTTCTCACCAGAGCGACTTCCATCAGTTGTACTTGCAGGTAAATGCCGCCAGACCCTCCTCCTGGAGGTCCCGCTGCACCGCCTCTGCCACGACCGCCCCGAAAGGCGACCTGGGCACTCTGGCCTCGTGCAGGCGGCCGGCCGCCACCGCGACCCCGTGGCGGGCCACCATCACCACGCCCGCCTCCTCCCTGGTAGTCACCACGGCCGCGACCTCCGCCACGACCTCCGCCACGACCTCCTCGATCGCTGCCACGGTCACCACCACCACGACCCTGGCCGCGTCCACGTGGCTGGTTGCCTGACATCTTCAGCGATCTGTAGAAAGACGAGTCAATGGGTGATATGCTCAGTTGGGACGAGATTGAACTTGCCGTCAGAATGAATGGCTCAGTGATGGAACTCGATAGGGCTACAAGGGGTCCTCTATTTGTGAGCGTTGCTTGTAGCTTGTTGTGGTTGATGTAATGTTCAAAGATAGGAGGTTGTCGGCTAAGATATAGTCTTCCAAGAGCTCAAATCTGAGACATGCGGTTTGCTCTGAATGAGCTCGTAACACGTTATCATCTGAAGAGTCTCAGATCTTCTTTCTGGGCAAGTGAGGCTCGGAAGTCTCTCTTGTGAACGAACCAAACCGATACGCTGAGAGATCTGCTTGTCTGACGTGGAAAGACAACAATGCACCAGTCCGCCAGACTATGCTGTGGAAGACTCGGAGAAGGGTATGAATTCGCCGTCGGCCTCGCAAAGCCTGTATGGTCTGCTGGATAATACTGTACACTCAGCCCACAAGCCAAGAGACAAATGATGACGGGGTGAAGGGAGAGCAGAGCAGAGGGAACAACGAAAGCAAGTGACGTTCGCGTACATTCAGCGCCCTTTGAGCCCGCCCTCGCGCCGGCAGAGCGGAATTGTTGTTTACGGCAACATGTTCCCCTCCCTCTCTGCTCGATCCTGTACGTACACCTCCACGCATATTTGAACAGCTGTAGCTGTGGGGTGCGGTGTGCGATGGGCTGGTTAATGCACATCAGGTATGCAGCGGGGCCTCACGCCAGCCTTCCCATTGGTCCAACAAGCGGTGCCTGGCAGAAGCCCATGCACCTACGACACGTTGTAAGGGTTGTTCTGCTAGGCAAGCTCTCATAAAGGTTGTTGTTAGTGATAACTATCTATGAGGTAATTACAACTGTAATAGAAGGCTCTACTAAGCCTCTAGGGGCGGCTCCTTCTATAGGCCAATATTCTATTCTTCTACTCTTTAAGTACTTAGCTTACTAAGTACTTACTATTGTCTTATAGTTTATATATTAACTAAGTTATATTATAGGCTTAAATCTTGTCTTCTTTGTACTACCTACACTACTATCTAATTACTAGCTCTTCTTACGTTCTACTATATATCGTAGATATATATACTATTCTATCTAAAATGTTAATTACTCCGAAGTAGTAATCTAGACTATTAGTCTAGTCTAAATCGACTAAATAGGATATCGTCCGTTGTTATAGAATGTTATTATTTAGAATTAGAATTAGTATAGGTTTATAAACTATAATTCTATTATCTTCTACTTCTCTAGAATATTAGTATCGTTCTATTATAAATAGGCTAGTAGTAGAGATATCGTCTATTATTACGAACTATCGCTACTTAATATTCTTTAGAAGCTTTTATAGTAGCTCTATATCTTTAGTAGTTATAGTTCTCTATTAAGTTTTTATTCTACTTATTTAACCTATTTAACTCTTAAGCTTAGATATTACCTATTATCGTACTCTATTATCTCCTAATTATACTAGTACATTATCGTTAGGCTATACTATCTCTAGTAGTTTAGTTATAACTTTAGTATACTTTCTCTTTTATTTAGTAGTATTTAGGCTTTTCTTCTTCTATAATAAAGCTATAGCTTTCTTTAAGCGAGACTTTAATAGAGTCGATATAGTTACTTTCCTAGTAGTCGTTAAAGTTATTAGTTGCCTATTAGCGTTATATATATATTCTACTACGATTTTTAGCGTTAGCTTTAGAGCGTATCTTTTCTAGATAGCTTAGAAAGCAATCTTTACTTACTATATATATCGATTATTACTTAATATAGTTCTTATATTAGCTATAGTACCTTTTAGGATCTTTAATAATATAGATAACTTATTTACTAGCTCTTTAGGTATCTAAAAGCTATACTCTTTTAGTACTATAATAACTTCCTCTCTCTATAGCTATACTATTAGTTCTTAATAAAACTCTTTAATCTTACGTACTCTATACTATATATCTAGCTTAGCTTTGCGTTAGATATTAACTTAAAAGTTTAGTATACTCTACTACTTATTTATCTACTTTTCTAGTTAGAGTTGTTTCTCTAGAATAGTAATCGATACTATATATAGGTAGCTCTATACTATACCTAGACGCTTTATTTCTAGGTCCTTAGTAGTTACTAGCTTTTATTTAATAGCGTATAATAGTAACGCCTTAATAATAAGTAGAGCTTATATATTATACTTAAAAAAGTTAAAATTCTAACTTTTCTAGTAGGCCTTAGCGTATACTATAGCTCTAAAAGTACTATCCCCTTTACGCTATTATTTATTTAATTAAGGTCTATAGATAGCTAGCGTACTATCTACTTTCTTATATAGATTAAAGTTATTCTAGCTACTTCTATATAGATTATTATTAAGAAATTAATAGATATATTTATCTATTTCTATCTCTATAGAAGTATATTTCTATAAAGGACTTATTACTATTATATCTCCTCTCTTATTAAACTAGTCGAGTTTATAGATAGTCTACTATATCTTACTTTTAATTAGCTTACTAGTTTACGTAGGAACTTTATTATAGATTTCTAATATTACCTATCTTATCTATAGATAGAGTAGTATATTATTCTTAAAGTCGTCTTATAGGTTAACTATTTATCTTTATTTATCGATCTCTATCTCTAGATCTCTAGTATCTAGGTTTACTATATATTTACTATCTTTCTAATAGGTAGTAATCTTATCGATCTTCTTAGTAATTTTAAACTTAGAGCTTACCTTCTTTACTATTTTTATCTTTTCTACTAGCTTTTCTATATTTACTAGTTATTTATTTTTACTCTCTATTCTTTTATTATCTACTACTTACTCTATTTCTTTATTATCTTTAATACTTTAAACTAGTAGATCTTTCTATATTTCTACTATAGTTTAAGCTTTCTATTTGCCTACTTTTTTACTAGCTTTAAGGCTTAATTCCTCTCTTCTTCTATTTACCTACTATTAGTAGCTCTATACTATAGCTTTCTATTTCTTCTTTACTAGTCTAGTAGTATCCTTTTTATAGCTTTCTATAATCTCTTATATATATTACTCTAAGGTAAGCTAGAACTCGTTAATAGCTTCTTTTTAAATAGATTTACTATTACTATTACTAGATTATAGATTAAAATTCTCTAGGTTAAGATAGTCGATATCTTCTAGATCTATATCTACTCTAAATACTTTCTCGCACTAGTAGATTACGTAATATTAGCTAGATCTAATAAACTTATTAGCTATATCTTATACTTTTTAGATCTAGCTTTTATCGTCTAGTTCTAAGTCTACTCTATAAAAGTATAGTAGTAGATAAATAAGATATATATATTTAGCGAAATCTTTAGACCTATATTCCTTTTTATTTTAAAGGAATAATACTATTAATTATAAGATCCTTTCTTTATCCTTTTCTTCTATATAAAATAGTATATATAAGTTCTTTAGTAGTACTATAATTTAGGTTTCTACTATCTTAGCTACTCTTTTCTAAATAAGAGATTAGTATTTTTCTTTCTTTTAGATAGTATTTAATTTATCGAAATCGATATTCTAAGCTAGAGCTATCTTTAGTAGCTCTAGGAGATTAGTTATATTCTAAAGATAGCTCTAATAGATTTCTAGTTAGGCTAGATACGTCTAGGTGCTTATATTACTTATTATCGTCGATATATTGTTTTTATCTAGCTTATCTATATCTATAGCGCTCTCTAGCATTTCTCTCTATTTTACTATTAGATAGATCTTAAGATTCTAGTTAGGAATTATATAATTATACTATATCTTTCCTATATACTTCTATTAAGATATAGTATCTTCTAGCTCTTTATTCTTTAGCGCTTCTAGCCTAGCGATCTCTAGTAGATTTATAGCTTTATCTATAGCTATATCGAAGTTAAAATCTTTTCCTATAGTATCTCTTAGGCTTAGTAGTATTTATAAGTTTAGTTCTTTTTCTATAGTATCTTCTTAGAGATCTTTATTAGTTACTCTACTATATTTAGCTTAGTAGATATCGCCTATTATCTTAGACCTACTATTATCTACTATCTTCTTATTTTTAAATAAGATTATAATCTTCTCTATTTTCTATAGTAATATTAGGATATTATCTATTATAAGTAGAGTAGTATTATAGTAGATCTTACTACGCTTTACTATTTCTTTTATTACTTCTTTCTACTATACTATATCTATCTATTACTATAATTCTACTATCTTCTAATCTTTAGTAGAGCTTATAGTTATTATAATATCTAAATATATCGATATTATAACTATCTTAATATTATAGTATTAGAGTATATCGATGTCTCTAAGTCGTAGCTTATCGCTATTACGAGATCGTAGTATCTAAGTAGATTAATATTGTAGAGTTATAGCGTTATAATATTAGCGTATATCGATATTATAAAGTTATAGCTTATCGATATCTTAAGGTCGTAGTATATTAGTAGTAAAGTTAGTAGAGTAAAGTCTTAACCTATCTACTATTACTTAAATAAAGCTTTAGTATAGTAAAGTCTTAGCGTCTCTTATCTTATTAACTTCTAGTAACTATAGGTAATATCTCTTTAACTTATCTACTATTACTTAAGTAAAGCCTTAGTATAGTAAAGTCTTAGCGTCTCTTATCTCGTTAATTTCTAGTAACTATAGGTAATATTTTCTAACTAATACTTCTACTCTAAACTCTTTTTTTTATCTTTTTTCTATTTCTATTCTTTTTTCTTAATTCTAGCCTATTTAATTATATCTACGATATTATCTAATAATAGGTAATATCTATTACTTATTCTTATATCTATTCTTACTTTCTCTAAAGTCTAAGATTTATTCTATTTCTCTTATTATATATCTTTATAATAATAGGTAATATCTACTATTTTTAAATATATATCTTTTTTTTCTCTATTTTCTTTATCTTAACTATACTATTACTATTCTTCTAGCTCTTATACTTATTATACTATCCTTCTAGCTTCTATATTAGAAATATATTAATTGTTTCTACTTATTTCTATCTATTCTCTCTTCTAACTTCTTATATAGATATATTACTACTTTGTCTATATATAAATAGATTTAGAAAGCCTATCTATCTACTAATATCTTAAGAGGATAGAGTTATCTACCTAGTAGTCTAATATCTTAGATCTTACTTCTTATTATTAAAATATTATAGTATCTTTTTAGCTTATCGCTTTATATTTACTATAGCTATATTATTAGCGACTTTTAACTTAAGCTAATTAGTAAGATTATTCTTATCCTCTTTAAGCTCTAACTTCTTAGCTAGTAGTATTTTCTACTATAGGAGGGTACTAAGCGCTATTATATTTATCTAGTTTTAATTTCTCTATAACTACTCTCTTAGTATATAAACCTTTAATTTATTAAGATAATAAGTCTTCTCTTCTCCTAATAGTATATATTCGATCTTCGCTACTTATCCTCTTTTAGTAAAAGAAATAATATAGTATAAGCTAGTCTATTATAGTTCTAACTTATATAAGTATTAATTATCTAAGTAGAATCTACGCTTTAAGACTAAGTCTTTTAGCTAAGGCCTATACTATTAATCCTTCTTATTAGTAAGAACTTGCTTCTTCTACTAGTCTTCTCTCTTCTTAAATACTAGATTTTGTATCTTATTAATCTTCGCTAAGCGTATCTCGAAATATATTTCTTTCGACTATAGTAAATTATTCGTAGACTTAACTAGATATATTATTTAGCTCGCTACTCTAAATTCTTCTTTAATCGTTATATCTCTTTAATTCTATTTAGAGTTAAATTCTATAATTAGCTACTAAGCGCTAAAGCTATATACTTATTAAGGTTTGCTATCTAGAATTTTATTAATCGCTAGTACTACGTCGTTCTAGTTATATATTATTATTAGGTTATCCTAGATAAATAACTATAGTATCTTTCTTACTTATTTAACCTAGATCTCTACTAATTCTACTAAAGATAGATATCCTAGTAGTATATACGCTATATAGACGCTATACTACTTTATTAAGTCTAGGAATAGTCCTTATCTAAATTGTCGCCTATTATCTAAGTAATATAGCTAGAGCTATCTAAATATATCTATAATATAGGTTTTCTAAAAGTTAGCTACTCTCTACCTTTAAGTATCTAATATATACTTAAGGAATAACTTCTTTATCGTATAGTCCGTTTATAGGTAGATATATCTATTTCTTCTATACAAAACTAGTAAGATCGGCTCTATAAAATCGCTACCTACTATATCTAGAGGCTACGTTTTATTTACTAGTACTAACTCTACTAATAGTCTTAATAGGCCTAAATATTAATAATTATAGTAGTTCTTATAGTATCGCTAGATATCCTCTTCTCTAGTTAGCTAGTAGAATTTCCTAATCGCTTTTCTTATAGTAATCTAACTTACGAAATGTCTATAAGTATTATATAGTAGTTCTAATATCTTCTTTATATTTGCCTCTTAAATATAATATATAAGAGTATTATCTCTCTCTTTATAAGCTAGATATTAATTCTAGGTATCTACTAATATAAAGTTCGTAGTATATTACTTAATCTAGCGAAGTATAGAGCGTAAGTATCTCCTAAACTTACTAGCCTCTAAGATCTAGGCTATAATTAGGTAGTATACTATATTTCTATACTATAAGTCTATCGCCTACTCTCTCTATCGTTCTAAGTCGTTAGGCTAATCTACCTAGATAGCTATATATACTAGTTCTAGATCTCGAAAACTACTACTATAGCTAACTTACTTATCTAGCTATAATAGACTATTAGTAACTTATAAATCTTTGTCTAATATATACTTTATATCTATATTATATTCTCTAATTTAGTATAGCTATTCTACTAACCTTCTTTTAGCTACTATACTATTTCGTATAATATAAATAATTACTAAATAATTAGTATATACCTTAATATTAAAAGGTAATTCTACTACTAGCGATCTTAATTTCTCTAACGCTTAAAGGAGAGATAGGAATTTACGCTCTATTATATAGTACTATTACTCTATTAGTATAAACTAAAAGCTTATAAATATTACTACTATATATTCGTATATTAGTATCTTTAGCGTATTAGTACTAGGTAGATAATCTTATAGTTAGAATAAGACTACGCTTCTACTAGTTAGTAAAGTATTAGTAGCTAGATAATATTATAAGTTAGGATCTCCTATAGATCTTATATTCTCTATAATCTCTTTTTTTACTTAATCTATTACTTTCTACTACTTTTTCTTCTATTAAAATCCTAGTACCTTTTTCTCTTATTTATACTTACCTATCTTAGGATTAGTAATTATTCGAATATTAACTTTAATTAATCTCTTTATTATCGTTACTAGATCTACTCTCTCTAGTAAATTTTTACTAAAGTAGAATAAGAGCGTATAGAAGTATAGAAGCTCTTTCTTATTTAATAGAGATAGGTAGTCTTAGATTACTACTATCTTATCTATCGATAGCTTTACTCTATTTAGGCCTCGCTCTAGGTCTAGGATATATAGGCGTTTTATAAAGAAATTTAATTTAGATAGTAATAGCGTAAGTCGCGCCTAGGCGAGTCTTAGGAAATAATATTAGTATAGAAACTTTAGTAGTTTAGCGACTATAGTCGCTACTCTAAAATTATTATCTATATACTATATAAAACTATAATCTTTTTCTACGTAGCCTAAGGCTTATTTAGGTTTTAGATCTAGGATATCGCCTATTACTAGCTCCTTAAGTCGATAGAATATTCTTAGTAATCTAGTAAGCTTTTGCTCTATATATAAGTAGTAGAGTTAGCCTTTATTTATAGAGAATACCGTTTTATAGGTATCTTATCTACTTAGTAGTACTACCTAGTATCTATTTGTAGTATCTACTTAAAAGAAGACTTTATACTTTCTTTACTCTACTACTTAAATTATTTCGTCGATACGTTTAATCGAGTAGTTAGTTTTAATTATTTCTATATTTAATAGCTTATAATTATATACTATTCTTAGAGATATATTCTTCTTTAGTATAAGCTATATAGCTACTAACTATAGTAATATATAATAGATAAGGATTCTATTCTTTATTATCTTTAGTAGATTCTTATCTTACTATATAGTTTCTATTAATATATATACGATAAAAAAAGCTCCTCTCGATGAGCTACCTCTAGCGATTCCTCGAGAAAGAGGCCTCTACAAGGGGCTATTAGCGACACTAACACCGCTAGGAGGGTAGGAGTAAAGAAGAAGAGGGGGGCTGCCAACTAGTCCCTTCTCTAGCACTACCACCCTAACTAGCAACTAGAGGGCCCTTAGGCTCTTAAACCACTCTAAAAGCTGACTAACTACACTAAGACCTCTCGAAAAAACTCTAGACTGCAATAAACACCCTTTAGAACCTAGAAACTACCCTCTCTTCTGCTTTCTCTGCTCTCTAGAGTATGCTTTATCTCTACCTTAGAACTACCTAACAGACCGCCAAAACCTAAAAGAGTATCGAAAACATAGAAAAAACTATCAAAAACAACACCTAGACTGCAATACACAACTCCTAGACCGCAACATACAATACTTAGAAGACATAGGCATAGACTACTACATCTAGTGCAGAATCTGTAATGCTAAGACTCTAAGCTCTAATCTAGAGTTACGTGGTCAAAATCACTATTAAGGACCCGGAAGAGCAGGCAAAAGCGACAAAGCTGCCCTATAAGGCAGTAGTAAAACAGATTAGGCTACTAGGAATTGTTGGCATTAAAAGACTAGATAGTAGAGACCTCCATATATACACCAACTAAGCCTAGACACAAGCTAGCCTTAAGGCGGACACTATATAGGTACAGAAATTGGCTCTATTAGCCTAGGTTGCTAAGGAACAATTCTAGATACTAGTCCATAGTATCCCGATCCTTTAGAAGGAGGTTAATAATAAGGAGTACATCTCTTTACTACAGAAAGACAACCAAACTCTCTACCTAGGTCTCTAGCTTACCTAGGCATACTAGTTAAAGAGCTTAAAAGCAAAGGAAGGGAAGACCCATTTATCTCTAATTATATATATAGGGACCTAAGAAATAGCTAACTAGATCTGCTAGAAGGGGTTTGTCAACAACTTTGCTATCTTAATAGCAGAACTCTATAGCCTACACTATAGGGTTACTTAATGTTTCTATTGCTTAGCCTTCGGCCACGTAGCTATACACTACAAAAACAGCAACAGGTGTAGAAACTGTGTAGAGAACTATAGCACTAAAGAATGCAAATTAACTACACAGAAATGCGCAAACTATAACAGAACACACCCATCTTAGTTAATAACTTGCAAAATCAAGCAAGCAGCAAAGGTTAAAGTAGCTAACATTAGGGCCGCATAGGGCTTTAAGGCTACACCAACTTAAACGCCTCTAAGCGGGAGACAACTAACATATAGAGAGAGTAGCTAGACACTAGCCTAGACTAGGAAGAGAAAAGCTGCCTCCCTCTAAAGAGGTAGACCTATAGACCTCCTAAGTAGTGCTAAGGAGCAGGTAGAACGAAGGCTACTAGGCAGACCCAAAATGTTTGCAAGCTCCTAACTAGACCTAGGTTAGAGCTAGCTCTCCCTCCCAAAAGCCCTAAGCGCACAAACCACCCGAGAGGACGACTAAATAAAGGACACTATAACTACTAACAATGACTTACCTTAAGGGAATACTCTAACTTCGACAAATAAGTAATACAACTAACACACTCAACATCATTTAGTACAACGTCAACTATAGCAGGGAAAAAGCACAACTCCTTTTCCTCTAAGGGTTAGATCTATATACCTACTATATACTTGCTATCTAGGAGCTATGGAAGAATCCTTAAGCCAAAACTATAGTTAAACACCTAGGATACTACGAAATCCTACTACAAAGCCTATATCTGAGAGTATGCTTCTATATTAGCAAAACACTTCCTCTAGAGACCTAGACACCTACTACTACTAGCTCTAACATTATGTCTATCTAGCTTATGCTTAACTAAACCTAAATCTATATCTACAACTGCTATAACCTGCTTAGCAGCACCTCTTAGCAAAATAGTAAAAACCTCAACTAACTCCCCTAATAGCTCGACTAGCTAGAAGAACACATCCTCCTAGGAGACTTCAACCTCCACTACCTACAATAGAGAGGAAATAGCACCTTTACCTAATATAGGGTAGCAGACTAACTTCTCTACATACTCTATACCTACTACTTGTACTAGCTTACTCTACCTAGGATTACTACATAGGAGAATAGAAGGAGCTACTAGACTCTAGACCTCACATTTGGAAGCATATAGGTTTAGGAATATATAGTAATCTACAACGTACTAGGCAGCCTTAGTACTAGCTTAGACTACTACTTAGTAATTACTTTACTCCAACATAACTCTAGACAGATCTAGGAAACAAAACCTAGGCCATAGTAGAAGAAGGCAAAATAGGACAGAATCTAGAAGCAATTAGACTAGGCACTTCCTCCCCTACTCTAGATGCTACTAGACAGCTTAGATAACCTAGACTAGGGAGCTATCTTCCTCTAGAACACTATCTAGTAGTACATTTAGAGCCTTATCTCATATACTAAACCTTTACTATATGCTAAGATGCAATAGACTTAAGAATGCTTAGAGGCTATACGGAAAGCTAGACAAGCTAGAAGGTAGTAGAAGGAGACCCACCTAGACTAGAACTATAAAGCATATATAGCAGCCAACTGACATAAGAAAAAGTAGATTAGGAAAGACACAAGGAAGACGTAGAGGGAGGCGGTTGAGAACGCAACTACTAACCTGAAACAAGTCTGGAAGCTAGCTAAGTAGGCGAGAGAGAGGGCAGGAAAACCATCTTAGCTCTCTTAATTCCTAGCTCTAAGAGACTCTATAGGCATAATACACACTACTAGGAAGGGCAAAGCAGATATACTTGCCTAACACTTTTTCCTAGCCTTAGTTACAGCTAACCTTTCAGACATACCTAGTTATAGGTACCCTATAGAGCTGCTAATAACACACAAGGTTGAGGAAAGCGAAATCCATATAATCCTAAAGTGGCTACCACTGGACAAGGCCCTAGGCCTAGACACAATACCTAACAGATTCCTTAAAAAATGTAGACAATAGCTAGTACTAATCTTAGCACACTTCTTTACTAAGTACCTCTAGATATCCTACCACCCGCGGACATTTAAGGAATCCTACACCATCGTTCTAAAGAAGCCTTAGAAACTTGACTACACTAGCCCCAAAGCGTATAGGCCTATTGCTCTCCTTAACACTCTAGCCAAACTACTTGAAGTAGTAGTAGCAAAGAAGATGTCTAAAGCTATAGAAGAGCGGCTGCTCCTCCTAGATACTTAGATAAGAGCAAGACTAAAGAGATCTACTACCTTAGCACTAGAGTACATTACAGAGCAAATCTAAACGATATGGGATTAAGATAATACCCTAGTAGCATCTATGCTATACCTAGACATCTCTGGAGCCTTCGACAAAGTATCACATACTAGACTAATCTATAACCTAAAGAATAAGGGGTTCCTAAACTAGATGGTTATATTTATACAGTCATTCCTAATAGGGAGAACCACATCACTAATACTTAGCAACTACATAGACTCCTAGAGAGCAACTACTATAGGGATCCTATAAGGATCTACAATCTCCTTAATCCTTTTCCTATTCTTTGTGTTAGGACTGCTTCTATCTCTCTAAGAAGGGCCTACATTAGCAATAGGGTTTGTCGATAATACTAATATCCTTACGTATAGCAAGAGCATAGAAGAAAACTATAGAATACTAGAAAGAGCATATACAAAGTGTAAGGAATAGGCAGACAGACATAGGGCTAAATTTGCTCTAGAGAAATACTAACTAATCTATTTCACGAGGAGACCTAAGAAACATAACATAGAAGCTATAGTCTAGATACTAGGATTTGAGGAGGGACCTGTCCTAGACCTAAGGCTTCTAGGAGTCTAGGTAGACACAAAGCTGAAGTAGAGACCCTACATTAAGAAGACCTAGTCCAAAGGGAAAGCCTAGCTTACCGCATTAACAACCCTAAGTAAGTCCATATAGGGAGCTATATTTAGCAAGGCTAGGCACATCTACATAGCAGTAGTTAAACTAGTACTTACGTATAGCTACCTAGTGTAGTACACACTAGGAGAGAGAACTACTAGCTAGAACACCTAATGTCCACCTCTCCAAAAGCTTCAAGCACAAGCATTAAGAACAATAATAGAGGCCTATAGGTCCACCTCAACTGCAGTCCTCTACTATAAAGCATAGGTCTCTCCGTTAGATCTGTCACTAGCTAAAACTATACTTACCTATGTTAGAAGAACCTACTAGTCTTAAGCCTAGGAAACCATCTAAAGAAGATGCTAAGAAGTAGCTACCCAAATTAGAGCCAACTAAAAACAGAGGAAGAGAAGAGATAGAAACAGGATCCCACCTCCACACTACACTAGAACCGAAAGGCTCCTTAAGACAACATAGAAGGAAGGGGTCTAGGAGTTATCCTTTAGTAGCAAGAACATGTAGACACTGCACGTATAGAAACAATAATAGACATAATAGTAAGAGCAGAAGAGGGTAAAGATAAGAGACTACCTAGGACATAAGAAGATGCCTACAGCCTAGGACACTAGATAGAACATACACCAACATAAGCTGCATAATAGCCTTTTAAGGGCACATAGCATAATAGCTACCCTGCTTAGAACAGAACATATTAGGCTCAATGTATACCTATATAAAAGAAGAGTCCTAGGACACTACTCCTTAGCCTATATATGTGGATATTAGAGGTAGAACATAAGACACATCCTAATGCACTATCTAGAGAGAGCTCTAACAAGAACTCAGATGATGACATAAGCAGGAACCACAAACTTTACTAAGCTCCTCTTAGGAGGGAATCTAAGGGTAGTTACAGGATAGGTAATAGAACAAGGCCTGTTAGACTAGTTCAGCCTTGCCTAGGAAATGGAGAAAGAAGCAGAGAGAAAGGAAGGATACTAGGGTAGCGCCTAGTAGCTGCAAGGAGCGGTAAAGCCTTCGAAATGCCTAGAAAGACACATCGACAACCTAAAGGCACTATAGCAGGTGCGGACACTACAAGTAAAGGAGGTTTTTTCT
>JALRML010000073.1:0-53399 GCA_026120125.1 Pseudocercospora vitis
CCCCCCCCCCCCCCCCCCCCCCCCCCCCCCCCCCCCCCCCCCCCTGGTGGATTCTTGGGGATGGTGATGGTGGTGGTGGCGAGGAGAGTGCGATAAGAATTACAGTATGCTGACCTTTGATCTCTGCCTTTCGCGCGGGTCTGCATGTACAGTACAAGATAGGCCGTGGATAAGTTCCGTGGCGCTCTTTACGCGAATGGATCGAAGCGGGAAGAGCGGTGGAAATGGCAAAGAAAGTTGAGCTTGTGGATTAACAACACAAGTGATTTTCGTTTCAGGGTATCTCTCTTCTCTGCCTCTAGTCATGCGGGTATACTCGCGCCTTAAGGACAAACTTTGTCGCGCTTTCATGACTTAAAATCTACAATTTCCTCCGATATAATCCTGACAAGCAGAAGATATTCCATGTCCTCTATGCGCCGCGCTGCCCCAAGCGAAAAGCCAAAGTCGTCGCGACTGTACTGTAGCATGATTCCTGTTTAGAACGCCGCGCGCCAGACCTGGCAAGCAAATGTATCGTTACCCCTCCTGCGAGTATCGCCCTCTTTTGACCAAATCAATACTGTCCTCCCCATAACTCGAATTCAATTCCGTACGCCTTTCGTCCTCGACGTGAACTTCCGTCGTACGATCCTGTCGGATAATCATCTGCTTACTGTCATCGCTGCCGGCAGACAGTCTCGTGGGATCCGCCCGGCCAGATTTGACATAGGTGATATTCTTTGGGAACTGCGGTGGTGCAGCACTGTCGGTGCGATCACTATTCTGAGTCCCGACCACAGGGACCGAGCCTTTTCGACCGCTGCGATTACTTCGGTTGCTTTTGTTGCCGAACGATTGCATCGCGTACGAGCCAGCGCTGTTTTGTCCGTATCCCGAGGCGCCGGTGGTATCGTAGGTTCCCCAACCGGTATTGAAGGCTCCGATGAAGGGTTTGAGGGTTGGCATTGTGGCTGCCATCAGCCCGTAATGCATCTCGATATTGAGGCAAATAAATGGTATGACGCCTCGAAGGAGTGGTTCTGGAGACCCAATGGTCTGTTTGAGGTAGTAGAGTCGTAGACCGGCAGCAACTATTACTGGTAGTCTGAGAGAGAACACTGCTACTACAGTAGCCTTTCGCGCGAGATCGGTCTGTAGGCCCCATACGAGCCGGATGGGCAATGCAAAGAGCAAGATTTCGATGATGATGTTGAAGGCTGTGATCGCCTGCCATGCGACATACTGGTTGGTACATTGGCTGCCCACGATGTTCCATGGTGCCTCGTCAGTGCAACGAATGGCCTCGGCCAGGAAGGATGCCACCCCCCATGCGCAAGAAAGGCCAAGTACACCATAGCAGGCGTACACTCGGCTTTTGATGAAGACGATGCGGGCGAGTAGTAATGCGACAGTACATTTTGTCAGCGCATTGGTGACGATGTACAGTAATTGCGCTGCGTACACAGCCTGGAAGATACGTCAACTCTCAACATCAGAGTCCTTGAGCCATTTGCCAGCGTCTCACCTTTGAAGCCTTGGTTATCTGCGCATCGGTCAGAAGCTCCAAAGCCTTGCCAAATCCGAAGGATATAGCCGCCGATGCTGTGATCATCTGTATAACGCCGAAGATCTGTTGGATTTTCGCCTCGTCAGTTGATGCGTTGTCGCGAGGATGCTCTGGAGTCCTACCGTGGCGACACTGCAAACAATGTCGTCCTTCCCAAAGGGTCCGCTGACTGTGGCTCGCATGTACATCCTGACCATGAAGCAAAGAACGACCCAAGTCCCCAAAAGGGTACATATCGTGAGCGCAATTCCTCCATGGTCTTGGTCGGTCGTGATGAAGTTTCGTGGCCCAGAATTTAGATCAGGCAGTATCGGCACCTCTGGTGCCGACATGGCGGGCTATAGTTGCGATGGCGCTCAGCAGAAGGCGCTCGTGGTAGAGAGTGTCGAGGAGGGTCAGAAGTAGTGATGGCTGGGGATCCCGGAAGATGAGCCGAGTTCAAGACTGTCGCGAAAGAGGTGACAGAGGAAACGGAGTTGCTAGCGTCTAGCTATGGTAAATGGCGTGCATGTACCAGTCTTGGACGGGGCCCGTTGTACTATTCTAGAGCAGACTTTAGCCAAGATGTCTGCCCTGAAGGCTCGAGTCAAAGAACGTGTGCTACCATGGGTCTGCAGATCTCCGGCTAGCCACCATAGATAAGCAGGACTCCCTGAATATGAAGCGCTCCCTTTCAGTATGATCACGGCTCCGACTGCCCGAGCTCTTCATGCACAGAAGTTCCAGGTCAGTGTCCGGCAGGCAGTCGACTATCCCGGTCCAGTTGCGATCCTGAATGCCAAGTGCTTATTATGCGCCTGTAGATCTACCAAAGTCAAATCCTGCTCGCCTCCCGCAGTGCTCAGCGGGCGAACTCGGCTCGGAAGCAGTGCATCCAGCCAGTGCAGAAGCACGTAGGAGGAACACGACACGACACAACATCATGCTGTACGTGGTCGTTCGGTACACAATACTGCAGAGCCATGCAGATGGCAAAGCACCAGACCAGCGTCGTTGTGCGGGTCGCGTTACCGATGGAGATTTGGGGGCGAGATCGTCAAACAAGGGTCATCAGTAGCCGAACAGCGAACGCCTCTCTGCTCTCCACCAACTCGCGCGCGCCTCTGCAAGGATTCGAGAGCGAGAGGAGGGATTAGAGTTACTCCATTAAGCTTCAAAACGCCGCTCCCGACCACAATATGATAGCGCTGGCGCGTTTGCATGCATCATCAGCACGATGTTTTCGCGTGCGTCTCGTACGCCGGTGTGCCGCGCACCAAAGTCGTCCCTCCACTGCTCTCAGCCGACTGGTACCGATGTCTCTCTTTCTCGTGGTATGCCGCTGTGTTAGATGCCACAACTCTGGACGTTTGCTTGGACGGGTTCGAGTCTCCCGGCGTGGAAACGTGTGAATGATGCTGTTTTTAGTACCTGGCTTACACGTTGTCATCAAAGGTAGAGTCAGCACCGTTGACAGGATGGTGAACGCAAAGGGCCCGAGGCGCCTGCTCAGAGGGTTGACGACAGATCGAGGCGTTGTGGCGACCGCGGGTGGTCGCCGTGATAGTGCCCCTGCAGGGCGAGGAGACCGGAAGCGTTACTAGTCCCACGGAAAGACCCCACATCGAATCGCAGGTCTTTGTTTGGACCGAGTGCACGTTCGGCCTTGCCCAGGCGTGGAAGGTAAACGATTCGATCGACACTCTCCTTACAAACTCCCTGTGTCCCGATTTTCCAGCCCAGCAAAGCACAGTTCTGTTCTCCGTTATAACTCTGGGGTCTTCGTCGCCACGTGGGAAAGCGTGTTTCCGCTGTCTTTCTACCCTGTCTAGTGTTTCCCTTGCATTTCTGGTCGTACCTTCATTCGACATTCTCGGATTTGCGACCGATCAGATAGTGTCGCAACGATGTCAGCCAGAAACCCTTATGAGAGTGAGGGCAAGATGGCCTCATCCCAGGTGACGGATGAGGCCTTCGAGCAGACAGATCTGCCGCAGGACAAGGCCGGAACTGCGATGGACAGACGTGATATGGCTCGTATGGGAAAGACGCAGGAGCTGAAGGTATGGGAGTCAATACGAATGGAGGGACGGGCGGCGGAGCTGACTGGCACGGCAGCGAAACTTCAGCTTCATTCCCATCTTCGGTTTCGCGGCAGTGCTGATGATGACTTGGGCATCAGTTCTGAGCTCCGTCAGCTATATCCTTCCGAACGGCGGTCTCCCGGCGATGATCTGGATATATATCGTGACCTTATTCGGCTTCGGATGTGCGATCTTGTCCATGGCTGAGATGGCCTCGATGGCCCCAACCAGTGGTGGACAGTACCACTGGGTTTCCGAATTCGCACCACAGTCGTTCCAAAAGATCCTCAGCTACCTGGTGGGCTGGTTCTGTGTTCTTGGATGGCAAGCTGGTATCGCTGGTCAATGTTTCACGGTCGCGACGCAGGTCCAAGGCCTGATCGTGCTCAACGATGCGTCCTATGTGCCGAAGCCATGGCACGGTGTGCTTTTGACCATTGCCGCAGCTTCGGTTTCGGTCGTCTTCAACAGCTTCCTCGCCAAGAAGCTGCCGCTTCTCGAAGGCCTCATCTTGATCCTGCTCGTCTTTGGCTTCTTCGCCATCCTCATCCCGCTCTGGGTCTTCGCCCCAAAACAGCCTAGCTCTGCCGTCTGGACAGATTGGACGCAAATTGCTGGCTGGCCATCCATGGGTGTTGCTGGACTCGTCGCTTTCACTGGACCCATCTACGCCCTGATCGGCCCGGACTCGTGTGTGCACATGGCCGAGGAGGTCAAGGATGCCTCGCGCACTATTCCGTGGGCAATGGTATCCACGCTGGTCCTCAACGGCTTGACTGGTCTCGTTATGACCATCACTTTCGCCTACTGCATTGGACCCATCGATGCCGCATTGACGCCGGCGTACAACTTCGCTTTTATTGGCACGTTCTACAATGCCACACAATCGCACGCTGGGGCCACCATCATGACTTGCATCATCACAACCATCACGCTCTGCTCTGCCATTAGCAACGTCGCTACAGCTTCGCGCCAGATGTTTGCTTTCGCCCGTGACAACGGTCTTCCATTCGCCCGGTTCGTCAGCTACGTCCGTCCGGGGTGGGATATTCCGCTTAACGCCGTCTCCATCTGCTTCATCTGCACAATTCTACTATCTTTGATCAACCTCGGCAGCAGCGTCACGTTCAACGCCATCCTCTCGATCGGCGTCGTCGCCCTGCTGACATCGTACATGACATCCATGGGCTGTATCCTGATCAAGCGCATCCGAGGGGAAGAGCTCCTGCCCCGTCGCTGGAGCCTGGGGGGTCCTTTGGGCTGGTTCTGCAATGTTGTCGGGCTCGGATATATCGTCCTTGCGTACATCTTCGCCTTCTTCCCACTGTTCAACAATCCAACACTGCAGACCATGAACTGGGCTTCGGCTGTGTACGGAGGTGTGGCGGCAGTGGCGACGATATATTACGTGCTTTATGCCCGCAAGACGTATGTGCCACCAGTTGCGCGTTTGGCGAAAGACTTGTAGTTCAGTCGGTGGGATTTGCGCGCGTTTGTAGCCGATATTCATTCCAGTATTGAGAGCATGAGTTTACGATATGAAGTCGCCTGAGATGCATACCCTGATCATGTTGGTTCCCGTGCATCCGAGCAGCCTCGTCCTCGTCCTTGTTTGCGGCGGCGAACATTACCATCGGCGGAAGTGGCACCACACTCGTCCGCCACATGCATTTTTGCAAGAGGAGGTTCAATGGGTGAGTTCGAGGGTTTGAAGGTATGTGTTGAGGAAAGAGGAAGGGAAGAGTGGGTGTCGTGGTGACCTTATCATGGGAACTGCCTGACCCTTGCGTGAGACCGCGAATTCCCGAAGCACAGCCAGGCATGGATGGCACAGACCAGCGAGTAGGTGTCACAAGACAGTCACGGGTACACAGTGTTCGAGTCGAAGTGACCTTCGTTGTGTTTCATGACTACACTGCGCATCAGATCGTGCTCCAGAGCACTCGTTCACCTAAGCCACATCAACGGCTCTTTTGCCCTGGGTTGTTCTATATATAAGGCGGTGGTCTACGCTGCACCAACTCCTCTTAACGCCCCTGCCATGTGCGACGCTGGCTTGATGTATGCGTGAAGTATGGCAAGGTCCCATCTGTCGCTCATCTATAGCCGGCCTCCCTTTGTTCCGTCATGATACTTTCTTCCGGTACAATTCACCACCACAGGCTCTCAGCCGACGCGCAGCCTGCTCCGGTGTGATATCGCGTTGCGGCTCAGCCATCATTTCGTAACCCACCAAAAACTTACGCACAGTCGCGCTTCGCAATAAAGGTGGGTAAAAGTGCATGTGAAAGTGTGAGGCTTCAATCTCCTCGTCGGTGCCTGTCAATGGGGCTTGGTGAAGACCCATACCTGCGACGACATCAGTAAGTTTTTTGGCACCCAGGCCGACGCATTACTCACTGTATGGGAAGTTGGTTTCGAAAAGATTGTCGTATCTCCTGGTGATTTCAGCAATCACCTCTGCCAGGTCTTCCTTCTCCGCCTGGCTGAAGTCGACGAGGGCCCGTTTATGGCTTTTTGCGATCACCATGGTCTCAAAGGGCCAAGTCGCCCACCACGGACACCCCGCCCAGAAGCTCTCATTCTCGAAGACGGTCCGCTCGCAGCTCTCGCTTTCCAGCTTTGCGTAATCCTCAAGCAGGTGGGATCCGTTTTGCTCTATCCGGTACTGTTTCAAGTTCTTCAGTTCAAGGCTCGGCTCCTCTGGTAATGAGGTCGTCGTCCACACCTGGCCGTGCGGGTGGGGGTTCGAGCAGCCCATCGCAGAGCCTTTGTTCTCGAAAATCTGCATGTATCGGTACTGATCTCTCGAGCCTTCCACTGGTGTGCCGTTCGAAAGACCATTCCTTTGCACTGCCTTGGCGAGTGACGATTGCGGATCCAGATGTGAGGCATAGATATTCGTCCAGATCTCAATCACCGGCATGATGTCTTGAGGTGACATATCGGCCAAGGTGAGATTGTGTGCAGGAGAGAACGTGATCACATAGCACTTGCCCTTCGTGCTTTCCGCTCGTAATAGCCTAGACGAAAGTGCTACGGAAGCCCGTCAGTCACATCCTCGCAGAGATCTCACAGTTCACCTCGACGTACACCCATTGTCCTTGGGCGGCTGGTATTCTGCTTGCTCTTCCTTTACTGCTGAGTAATCGTTCACGAAAGCGAACGTCTTCTCGTAGTCTGGATTCGTATCGCCTTGGGCACGCTTGTTGCGAGGACATAGATAGCACTGTAAACTATCAGCCCCGCCGACATCCCCGCGGCGATTCACGTGCTCGTTCATACAGAAGGATCGTATTGTGGGAGGACGTTCTTGCTTGGCTCCTCTTGTTGCCCTTGCCAAGGTCGCTTCGTGCGATGTGGTGATACCAGCACCCATGAGCCGCGGAGTGCATTATACCGGCGGTGGGAGATGTCGTCGAGGATGCTGTCCGGCATGCTGGGCGTGTCCCTACATGCGAGGTGCGGGCTGAGAGGCGAGTCGGCGCGTACGGGAGCTGATAGGAAGGTATTAGGGAGGTCGTTCGGGGACCGGACCTGGTGCATTGTAGGAGATAAAGAGTGTAGGTACTGACGAGCTACTACCGCTTCGTACGCAGCTGCCAACCTCTCACTCAGGCACGCCGCTGGAGGCAGCCGCAGGAGTATATGTACCTTATGTATGCCTGGCTCCGGGCATGCTCTTCCCGCCGGCGCAGTGTCTACTGGAGCAATGGCACGCAAAAGGCGCATCTAGGGGCGGGAGCACTCGCGCGGTCAAGTCAATCGGGTATCGTCACGTCTGGCACGCGCGCTCCGACGTGGGCAACGACTCCCGACGGCAGAACAACAGCAAAGCAGACGAGCTGTTCACGAAGTCTTCGCCGTCGTGCTGATTGGAGGAAGTTCACATGGTGCAGGTCAGGTCTGTGAAAGGCCTCCACATGGTAACTCTATCCATGACCCCTCCACTTCCCGCCGCCGCCTCTGCCCCTCGACTGGACGTGCCGATAATCTGGCCGACGGGACATTGTATCTGCTTCGACCACTGGCAAGGCTGCTGGCAGGCACTGGCGCTGTCTGAGGCGCCGACAGTCACAACAAAATTGCTGTCTGGTCGGCGTGAAAGCGGGGCTTCGTGCGTTCGCCCGAGCCCTGTCAGAAGCAATATGAGCGGCCAAGCGATGGACTGTGTGGCTGGGTGACGGTTGCATGGGAAGACGTATGGATGATCATCAGGCTGATGCTCACGGGCCAGCAGAAGTAGACTGGAACCACTCGAGGCTGCGATCAAGCAACGCGAGACAATGGAAACTCCAGTGTCGTTTACTTTCGCAGCGTCTCGGTCCGACGATGAATCGCCGGTCATGGTTCTGGTCCACCGGGTCAACTGCTGCCGAATATCTTCACTTCACCTCACCAGGCTTGGCTGCCCTGCCACCCATGTGCACTTCTCGTGGCGCGCAGCGGATCAATGGTAATGGACCAACAGTGCAGAGACCGGGCTCGTGGAGGTAAATGAAAGCGACATGGCAGAAGATAAGAACGAGATTCGGAGATCCCGAGCAGAAACGCCAATCTCTTTTCCACAGTGGCCGAGGACCGTGAATGACGTTCAAGGCCCTTTCATACCACTCATTTCAAGGCTCTCGATCGAGTGCCGAGTATGGGATTGTTGTGCTGCTTGGCTCGTGCGAGAACGTGGAAGCACGTGAAAGCAGCTGAGGTCAGTCCCTCCTCCTCAAACCTGTAGTCGCGTAGTGTCTATATCACTTTTTGTGGCGTTGCTACCTGAAGATGGGCAATCGGCATTGGAGCGTCAAATAATCGCACATTGTTCACGTCTTCCAATCATTCAGCCTCCATCGTGCACAAAACGCTCCAGTGTAAGAGCGACTAGATCATCGCTCCACTCCTCCAAAAGAGACCAGGATATCAGCTTGAGATGCCGGATTGAGAAACTGTGATGGGAACCACTTATCTCGCCAACGAACTCAATAGAAGACCTCCTCGCTGTGGAGGTCAGCATCGAAACAATGATGGGTGTATTGGCACAGACCAACGGAAGTCCCCAAGCTAGGCTCTTTTTGCCACCGCATGGCTTGTTGGTCGATTGGCAGGTTTAGAAGAACGAGTACACGGAGACGTGCCTGACACAGGCGGTTGAGATGGATTCACGTCACCAGTCTGTCAGGAAAATGCTCCATTTTTACATCGCAGCCTCAAATCCTTCCACCTCTGCCTTCCATTCGACGGGGAAATGTGGTCCTGGAGAGCCATCCCACCCGCCAGCCAACATCGCGACAGCCCACAGCAAGCTTCCCGCACCGGGATTGTAGGGCGTGGGTACTCTTTCGCCACCAATCGGATAGCCGGCATCATCGAAACTGAAAGCAGGATGCACCAAAAACTCGATCGCCCTTTCTACATTCCCGAGCCTGGCGGCATTCATTGCCACCATGGGAAAGTCCCAGCCGAAGCTATACGTGAAGTTCCACGTCTTATAGACTTCCTCTACAGTCGCCTGCATCACTGACAGGTTGAAATTGGCCGAGGGTGGGAGCCAGCCGAAGAGTCCCAACATGCTCTGGTGATCTTCCGTGTAGTTGAAATTGTGCCACATGTCTGGAATCCCCTCATATATCACATAGCGGCCTTCGGCATCTTTCGGGAGAGGAGCAAGGTGGTTCAGCACATGGCGCCATCGTTCCGGTGCCTGCTTGCCTTGACGTGCCTGCCATTTGAGGGCAATCTCGAGTCCAAATCGCCAGTAGGCTAGTTCGAAAGCAGCATTCCTTGTGGCGTTCGGGTTCGTGTTCTCGCTCATGGGGTACATGGGAGGTCCAAGGTCGTACAGTCCGGATGTGGAATTCCAGAACGCAAACGCAGCCATAAAATCTGCGGTTTCCTTCAAGATCTCGTCCCATTTGAGAAGAGTCTCATCGCAAGGGAAGGAGCGCCATTCGTACTCGGCGAAGTGCATTGGGTGTGGTTGTTGCCATATCAAGAGGCTGTTGATTTCGCCCGGAGCACTACGGCCGGCGGGATCATACATCTTGCCCCATCGTGCGCCCTGGGCGTAGCCTTGCCGCCTCGCTCTTTCGATGCTAGTTGGCATAAAACGCGTGTAGACGCCTGGAATAGAACGATGTACTAAGTTCCATCTGTCCCATCTTGCCCAGTGGCCCAAATTCCAAAGAAACATTTCTAAGCCACGAAAATCAGCACAAATCTTGTTCAGCCACTGAATGTGCTACGAGACGGCCTAGCTGCAGTCAAGTAGCATTACTTCGGATGCTCGACCACCTACCTGCGTGAAATTTGCCGTACCATCCATTGTTCACCAGCCCGGATTCCTGCGGCGGATCAGACCCTGCGTTGTTGACCGCCAGGATATAGAGCGACTGGATGATGCGGCGCTGCAATTCCGCCGCAGTGGTATTGTGCGAAAGACTCGACAGATCTACGAAGGCCCCACGTTCCCAGAAGTCGTGCCAATAAGTGGTTGCTGAAGCGTAGATATCTCCCGCAGACTTCGCGTGCGGTGAATGAAACTTCGAGATTCGGGGCTCGGGATGCCACGAGATGACGAGGGATAGCGAATCGGTGTCCTCAGGCTTCAGAATATACTTATGGCCATCAGGCTCTGCTTTGTAGAATGAGGCTGACTGGTCCCAGTGTACAGTGGTATAGTATCTAGTTGCGTCCAAGATATGTTCGATTTGGGCTCCATACGCGCTTTGTTCTACAATTCTTGTAGTGTGGTTCGCTGTTGCATTCCAGATCCCGACAAAAGGTGCCTCAAATTTGTTCGCGCCGCTTGCATAAGGATAGTCGAGGAAGACTCCAAGCGAGCCATCTCCAAGGAGGCTAGACGTGATGCTGACCGCGATAGTCGACGACGCCGCATGACTCACAGTGACAACGCCGACATCTGTGCCCTTCCAGCTGAAGCTTGACTGAATGCTGCCATTGTAGAGATGCAAAGTTTGCGTCTTGTGGTCTAGGTCCGACTCTGCTACGTTGTTCCCGCCAAACCACAGGCCAACTCGACCAATGTTGACCCTGTGAGGGTTCTGAATCATCCATTTGCTGATGTCCGGCTCCGCTGGGTTGGGCTGCTCATAATTCACGAGCCTACCATGCGTCACCCAATCCAAGCCTGTGAAGTCAGAGGGCTGGGTCTGGTTTGGCGTGGTCGGCAAGGACGAGTTGTGCCAGCACCACGATGTCAAAGTGTTGAACGGGAGAAAAGTCTGCAGCCCCGTGATATCCGCCCCGAACGCGAAATCACCATTGCCAACTTGCAGCGGAGTCGAAGCATCAGACGCTGTCCGTTGTGGATTGTACCTTGCAACCACTGCCCTGCGATCTATTCTGGCCACCACGTCGTCCGCCAAGAGCACCTGCAGGAGCGATATAACCACCTTTCGAAGCATTTCCAAGCATGTCTACGGAGACCACGCTGCAGCTATGCCTGCGGCTATCCGAATACTTTACCATCTGTGGTCCCCGCGCGCATTGGCCGTGATGTTGTGTTCAGTGAAAAGAGGAGATTGCAGCCGCTAGATTTAGCCGGCTCGCGTGTCATTGAACCGGAGAAGGAGCCGTAACGAAGTCGATAACTCCCTGCTCCAATGCGCCACTCTTTGTCTACCTACTCAGAGATCAATTTCGTTCGCCAATTGCCGACTTGGTGGTTGTGCTGTTTCGGATGCTGAATTGGCGTCTCTGGCTCTGTACTGCATGTCCATCCCGAACTTCCTTCCACTACAGCTTGCTTTGCTTTCATATACCTGCAGTCAAGACAGAGCATCTGTCGGATTATTGCACAACGCTACAATGTGCAGACTCCTGAGCAAAAGGCTCGAGTATTCGGGTTCGTGCCCAGGATACATTGGCAGTTCTTGCCATGGTGTATCACTGGAAGACGGTCTTGGCACTGTCGCCACACCATCACTTTATATACATGTAATGCGAGTGTAGGTCAACGCGACCTACGACTCTGTTGCGCTCATCAAATTGCCAACTCCAATGATGACAGCTTATATATGGATGGGGGCATACATCCTTGAAGTGCCTACGCAGCTTTGGAAATGCCTTTGATCCTGACGGTCCCGCAAGTCAGAAGGTGCTGATTGGCAACAAGACCGAGTACCATGCTTTTCAGTCGAACATGGCAGGTGCATCTAGATCGACACCTTGCGGACAGGCTCGTTGGACTTCAGTTGCACTGGGTGTGCCGTTTTCGTCCTTCACAGTAAGCAGCAGCTGGCTTCTACCTGATAGACTGTGATTAAGATGACCTACTGCGTCTCAGGCACTCTATATGACTATGGACACTTTAGCAATACGATTGGCATGCCTCTCGGTTCCCGCTATGATACCAATTCCTTAAATGGTAACTTCGAGCAACTTTCATGGAAAGTCCACAATGTACAAGAAAGCATCTGTCATGTTCTCAACCACCTGTTGGACGAGCGTATTCACACAAATGCAATGTTTGCCAGCAAGCAGGCTGACACTGACGATGTACGAGAAATCAGTACTGTCCCGTATGCTTCGGGCGGTGCAACTACAGTGATGCTCTACGAAGCTTACGAACGATATCGCCAATGCTGTCAGATCCCCTTCTTGTGACATCAAGTCCGTATGCTTATGCAAGGGTTACTTCTGCTGCACACCGAAAAGAGCCTCAGATTGTGTTCAGATTCTCCCCGGACCGAACTGAGGACGTCTGTGGGGATATTCGTATCGTAAGCATGTATCTGGCGTGGGAAACACAGGGCTCCCACTTCTCAGAGCGAGGCTCGTACGTTGCTTGACGAGAGACAGCAGAGACTTAGGGCCATGGAGCAGAGGTCACGGGGGCACCGCTGCCGAGCCGTTGGTTGGCATTGGAAAGTGTGTGCGTATCCGCACGGACCATCATTGTCCTTGTTATTAGTGGCCACTATTCCACCAGCTCCGTCACATTGCTCGGTCGGCCAGGCGTCCGAGTTACGATGTCGTACGCCAACTATTTTCGATCACCTTGTCGGAGTACCGAGCTCTTCTTCGTAGCCTTGGTGTAGGCTATCTCCCTTCCTTATTTGCCTAGAATGCCCAACAGGCTTCCCAACATGCCTTTGCCCTTGAATCTTGACGCAACCATTCTGCAGTGGGATCATATTGGACGATATCTCCTCGAAGCTAGACGCTGTCCGCATCTTGCTGCGCGACATACAAATCTAGCGCTTACCCACCGCCAAGTTCTGATCGTAAACCCATGCTCTTCCACCCGCCCTGTGCCGTGTCTCGTTGACCATTCCCCTGCTCCATTGGTGCTGACAATCGGGGAACTAAGAAATGTTCATCCGAGCCGTGTCTCACGGCAGATGTAGCGTTCGCGGAAAAGGCAGGGCGGAGAGTGGTAGGGTTCACGCGGGAGGTGGTGAGGGTTCGTCGGCGGTCTGATTGGGCTCGTTGCCGCGGGCGCTAAGGGCATGTCGCAGATTTTGGAGGTGCCGTGTGTAAAATCTGCACGGCAACCAGGTTGGCAACGCAAGTGTCCGGATGGGCTATGAACGGTCGTCGACTAAAGGAGCTTACAAGGATGGCTCTCCGAGTCTGAAAGACTCCAAACAGTAAGGGTGCTCCGAGCCGATGGCGGTAGCGGTGACCGCTTCATGCTGCCTAGGGGAGATCAGTGACGAAGACATGTCTTTTGCCCTTGAGCCCTGTCAGTGTTGAAGCATTCATTATTGATATGGCGTAGGAAGTCGTAATGAACAACTTGAATCCGTTTCGTAGGCAGGCCTCTCACATTATCGCTGATCGTCACACATCAGATTTCGTAGGATAGCGAAGTAGATCTTCTTCGCTCACGAATAACAATGGCAAAGACCGAATCACGTGGTGGACTGCAAACAGCCGATCAGGTACGAGTTCCTCCACTGCCCACTGCCTACGCCCTTCTCATCAGACATTATTACATTGTGAAAGTCTTTTGCAATATAAATCTGATGTTCGCTTTCGGTGAGAGAATGATGTCTTCCGTTATGGCTTCTATGCGTAGTTGGATGATATGGAGTGTAGGCAAAAAAGAACCTTAGCATAGACTCCACGGATAGCGCTCTTGTAGTAGATGCCTTCAACAGATCTCCGTTCGCGAGGAGTGAAGTGATATGGAGACAGGAGGATTTGACTGCGAGCGGATGAGGAGCTGTATTCTACGGAACGCGTCATATTTGATTCTAGTATGGTCCGAGCGCCGTGTAAACAGACTTCCCACAGTAAGGTACTCCATCTCCGAGCATCAAGCACATTCCGGATAGCGCACCCATCGTGCTCATCGAATTACTCTGCACCCGACGGGACTCCACTGAGGGTCAAGGACAATCTGTTCCTCCGTGCCCTTGGCCGAATGGCGTGCTTGGACCATCCTTGTGAACCTGGGCCGATCTCGTCTGCAGCCAAGGCCCGAGCTTGCTGGACAGAACATGCTACTCCACGAGCTTCATGAAGCCGAAGGTTTACGGCCGTCAAACCACGAATAACGCCTCCCACCGCCCTTCACAATGAGGTTGACATTGATGTTGGCCGTGTTGGCATCAGCATGGACAACCTTCGCGGTTGCTGAGAAGCAGCCAAATTTCGTTTTCATCCTGACAGACGACCAAGACTGGCATATGGACTCTCTGGACTACATGCCATTGCTACACAAACACATTCTGCAGGAGGTTTGAGCAACCCTCGCAAAGACTCGAACTCAGTTGTGCTGAGATTTCGCAGGGAACTCTCTATGAGAAACATTACTGCACCGTGGCCATCTGCTGTCCAAGTCGGGTCAACCTTTGGACAGGCTTAACAGCCCATAGGAACAATGTGACGGATCTCTTCCCGCCCTACGGGGGATACCCCAAGTTCGTCCGCGAGGGCTTGAACGATCGTTGGCTGCCTGTCTTTCTCCAAGAACTAGGTTATAATACCTACTATACTGGCAAGCTGTTCAACTCGCATAGTGTCGATAATTACAATGACCCTCCGGTCAACGGTTTCAATGGCTCAGACTTCCTCTTGGACCCATACACCTACTCCTACTACGGTTCATGGATGAGTCGAAACTTCGAAGCACCAGTCAGCTATGAAGGATTGTATTCACCAGACGTAATCGCCGAGAAGGCATACGGCTTCATTGAGGAGGCAACGTCGCATCACAAGCCATTCTTCATTGGCGTTGCTCCTATAGCACCTCACTCCAACTTCGAACCAGCCAAGGGCGAGGCAATGTCCATTCCTCTATCTGCACCTCGGCATGCCCATCTATTCAAAGATTACAAGATACCACGAACATCAAATTTCAATCCAGATCGTCCTTCTGGAGTTGGCTGGATCAAAGAGCTTGAACCACTGAACGAGACTGTTATCCGGTACAACGATGAATTTCAGAGGGGTCGACTTCGGGCCCTGCAGGCTGTCGATGAAATGGTCGAACGCATCATCGAGAAACTCGAAGTCAAAGGAGTTCTCGACAATACCTATGTCATTTACACCACGGACAACGGCTATCATATTTCTCATCATCGCTTACCACCTGGCAAAGAATGCCCTTTTGAAACGGATATCCACATACCCCTTGCTATTCGTGGACCAGGAATCCCCGCCGGTCACGTCGCAGGGATAGTGTCCTCCCACACCGATCTCACACCGACCATTCTCAAACTTGCTGGTAGCGATCGACCAGACCTCGATGGAAATCCGATACCGCTGACCAGGGAGGAACTGGAGAACCCGGAGAGTGGCGAGCATGTGTCTGTTGAATTCTGGGGCCGTGCGATACCAGAGGGCAAATTCGGCAAGCTCGGCAACTCAAGCCTGCATCCAGGCGATGCGCCTGTCGCTGCGCGTAATAATACTTACAAAGCATTGCGTTTGATAGGTGACGGGTACTCCCTCCTGTATGCGGTGTGGTGTACCGGAGACAAGCAGTACTACGATCTCGCTCGTGATCCAGGTCAGGTTGAGAACCTACTCGATCCAGACTTCTCGCAGCTCGCAGAGGATTACGAACTAGCAGGACGACCATTCAAGCATGTCGTTGACCGCCTCGATTCCTTGCTGATGGTAACCAAGTCATGTGCGGCACATTCTTGTCGCTGGCCATGGGTGGCTCTGCATCCGAACGGCAAAGTCAGAACCCTGAGAGATGCACTGCTGCCACACTTTGATGTCTTTTACGACAAGCAAGCTAAAGTCAGCTTCTCGTCATGCCCACTTGGTCATTTGCTCAGCGAGGAAGGCCCTCAAGAGATAAGCGCGTGGGACGACTACAAGCTTGAAGATGCGGGCGCTCAAACCAGGATCGCGGACGGCAAGCAGAAGACGTTCAAGTACACGGGTCATTGGTCTTGGTGGACCTGAAGACTGACGGGTAGCGTAATCGGAGATGTGCCGTTAGTCGGCCCTCGTAAGCTTCCCAGCCTGTCAAATAACGCCCTCAGGGATGGAAGGCCGGGCTGCTACAGCCTCACTCTGGGATTGATGCATTTGTTCTGCGCAATCCTTCCGGCATGAGATTAAGAGTTTGTTGCGAAGGATTTGAGAGATCTAAACAGAAACACGCGAGTAAGGCACTCTGCTTGCTCATCGGAACGTCGCACGAAATCCGATCACCCGAGATTCAGCCTCTCTTGCTGGACAGTAGTGTTATACAAGGCCGGAAGCTGTTGCGTAAATGAAATCCTTTTATCAGCAGAGAAATCTCTCCTCCTGCCGTATCCTCAACAGAACCAAGAATCCAATAGCCCGAAAGTACCCCAAGGAGACGGAACAGCCGGTCCAAGTACTCTTTCGAGATGGTTGCACCATGCTGCCCCACATTTGCGCAAGCATTTGGCAGCCCATCATTCCCTTCACCATTGTCCGAAATATCCGATCTCTAGTAGTGCGTATCTACCATCACAAGTATCTTGAAGGTGCAAGCTCTAGATACCCTGATCCTCGATATGGTTTGCAGTAAGCTGCACGATTCGCCGACCGCCGCTGTCGGCGCTGCATATGACTGCCTTACCGAGCACGCCGATGCAAGCGCAGTCCAGCTGTGGCACCCTCGTGAATGTGATCTGCTTGCACGTGGTTTCGCTGCTGGCAGACCTTAGCTGCTTTAGATCCTGCTTCCCTTTTTCTTCGAACTACGCTAATTCTTCAACGGTTGCCTTTCAACCACTATGGCTCAAGCGAAAGAAGTCGAGCAAGTCCGTCGACCTTCGAAGAGTATCGTGTATGGTGAAGACATCGAGACAATCGTGGATGAGACAGCACCGCTTTTACCTGGCGCTGGCACTGAACCGTTGCTGTACCAAACCATCAGTGTGAGTCAATCGACGTGGCTATTGGAAACCATCTTACTGAGACTCCTGCTTCAATGTGTAGAAGGAACCCGGTGCTGCTGATCTTTCCTCTGACGATGCGGACGTTGAGTTGGCCAGTGGAGAACTGAAGTCCAAAAGTGCTTCTTCGGGCATCTATGCAACGATATCATGTATGCTTTTAGGAGTGTTCCTCTCGAACATCGACGCCAGTCTAGTACTTGCGACCTACGGTAAAGTTGCATCGACCTTTGGAGACTTGGAGAACGGATCTTGGATACTATCGTCTTTCATCCTGGCACAATGCGTTGCGCAACCACTTTATGGCAAGTTAGCAGACGTATATGGCCGAAAAGCTTGTCTTCAAACCTCATATGTCTTATTCGCTCTTGGGACGGCGGGAACTGGATTGGGTCGCACTTTGGTCGAGGTGATCATTTGCCGAGCGATACAAGGTTGTGGTTCAGCGGGCATGACCTCGATGGTGTCCATTATCATCGCAGATCTGGTACCACTCCACGAGATCGCTACCCTACGGAGTTATGTCAACATTCTGCAAACGACAGGACGGAGTTGCGGCGGTGTCACAGGTGGTGCCCTTACCTATGCTTTTGGTTGGCGTTGGGCATTCATCATCCAACTGCCTCCTACCATCCTGGCCATACTGCTTGTACAAAAAAGACTTCACTTACCTCCACGTGAGAGTTCTGGTCTGTCGCAATGGCAGAAGCTGAGAAGAATCGATTTCCTAGGTTCGCTGTTCCTTTGCACGCTCATCTTCTGCGCATGCTTCATCCTCGAAACAGGCGGCCAGAAGTACCCTTGGAAGTCGCAGCCTATAGTCATCACAGCCATCTCAGGAGCCGTATCTCTACTCGGCTTTGTCGTTACGGCGAATGTGGTGAGAGAGCCTGTCTTTCCATTACGACTACTTTTTCAGTACGCCGTGCTCACGAATTACATAATTGCCTTCTTGCAGATCTTGCTGCAATTCTCGCTGATGTGCGTAGTGCCACTCTACTTCTCTGCCACGGCCAAGGCCAACAGCGCTCAAGCGGGAGCTTATCTTGTTCCTGCTTTTGTCGGAAACACTATTGGGGGATTGGTATCTGGCTACTTCATCAAGAGGACTGGGCTCTACAAGCCGATGACGATGATCTCGCCGCTCTTCGCAGTACTGTGCATGTGCCTCTGCTACTTCACCTGGAACGGTCATACTTCGGTCTTTGCATCGCTTGCAACACTTCCTGGCGGTCTTGCATCTGGAATGACATCAAGCTCCGTCTTCGTCGGTCTAGCTGCCGGTGTGTCGGAGGAGGACATGGCCCTCACAGCTTCGGGTCTATACCTGTTCTTCAACCTGGGCGCAATTGCCGGCGCCAGTGCTGGAGCTGCTGTATACCAGTCGAGTCTCAGAACTGGCTTGGCGAATGCGCTCGCTGGGGTGGAGAACGGACGAGAGATAATGCGCCAAGCTCTCTCCGATATCACTTACGTGCAGACTGCGAGTGAGAGGATCAGGGACCAGATCGTGCCGGCTTATGTCTACAGCTTCCATCAAGTCAATCGTGAGTTGTACCCTTGGGAGGCAAGAAACCAGTTGTTGACAACTCGGCAGTTCAAAGTATCGTGTGCGCATGTATTTGCTTCGCGGTTGCGGTCTGCACTCAACAGAAGCCCATCAAGCGCAAATAGATTAATTTCGACATATTCGAGATCCTGCATTATGGGACATGGTTCATGGCTCGGCGTTAAGTTCCAGGCGTTGGGTGGATAGAGGGAAGTGGTATCAAAAAAGATTGTATCATCAAGGGTTTTCCGTTCGTAATTCTGAGCGATCTTGACCACACAGATCTTTACATCAGGACCATGCCATCGTTAGACATGGTGCATGGACTGGTTTCAAGTATTCGTGAGTCAGTAACACAATCAAGATGGGAAGTAATCTTCATCACATGCTGAATTACCACCTCCTTCACATAATAGCTGGATATCATGTGAGAAGACATGATGGCTATCCGCGTCTGACACGCATTCAATGCATCGAGCTGTTTGTATAAATATCATGATTTGCCGAACCGTACTCAATCTACAAAACAGCACAGTCCAGAAACGAGTTGGTAATACAAAGCAACATACAATACACAAGCAGAAAACCCCCACGGCCTCAGAGAAGCACAGAACCTCGGAGTCCTTGACATGTGTCACTGGCTCCCAGACATCTTCTACAGCTGTGGCCACTATAAGCAGCGAGGCTACTGCCACACCTCTTGCATAGCGGCAGCGCAGGCGCGAGCTCGCGGCCAACGAGAGCCCACGGCTTGTCACGCACCGCGACGATCGGAACGAGTCAAGGGAAAATGCTTGAATTGTTGCCGTGGGCACTGAGAAGTCGATGATAGCTGGAGTATGACGAAATGAATCATGACGGTACCACTTATACCATACAGGGCTTGAGCGATGAGCCAGGACATCTGAGTCAAACCTATGGATGAAGATAGACACGGAAGACCAGCACTGGTGACAAGAATGATCACTCAATCCAAATTTCCATTAACGTTAAGTCTTGCGCCTTTCCAAGTGTCTGTGCGGTGCATTCAGCCTGCCTAGGCCTGTGAATAACGTTCCCGAGATGCCCTCTTCATACCACCTTCACCAAATGAACTGCTAGAATTGACACAACTGCCGTGCAATGGTGTTCATGGTGTGCATTGACACATGACAGCTTCTGCATTGGCATATTAGGTAGTGCGGGTGCGATCTGATCCCACAGCAGGGTGGCGGCAGCCACCTGTTTTAAGACATCACAGCCTCGACGCAAGAAACGCCAATGTACGCACGCTCTGCAGGCCACCACGTTCAACGTAACGCGCTTCTGGTACGCACTAGCAGCACACATAGGTAGACTGAGATAAGCAGGCTTTGCTTCCAAGTGTGTTTTACAGAAGGGTGGTCTAGAAGTGGTAATGAAGCGCGCTCGGCTAGGTACGTGAAGATGTGAAGTGGCGAGGCTAGCGCATAGATCATGCTCAGAGGATGAAGAATGTATACTTCATATATCTATGGTGTCCATTGAGAGAGGAAGAGCTGCCCTGGCAGGGGAGGCGAGGTTTGGCGCTTCGAAGAGCGCGTCGCTGTCGTTAGCTGGACACCATCTTCCTGTCTGTTACTCTGGATTCAAGCAGATGAGCAGTCGTCGGATTATGGAATTTTTCCACACGTGTGCCTGCTCGTGTCCAGTTGAGGTTTATTACGCACAAGCCGCATTGATTCTTTGTCACTGCCGAGATATCACGAGCTCGAAGATTGGAGGTCTCAGCGAAAGCCGTCGCTCATCAGCTTCCCGTTGCCCTTGGTCAACCCGAGGGTAGAGTGGACGAACTTATACATCTCGTCCGCGCATATGACCTTCGACTGTCGCTGGCTTGGGATGTGTATCGATAGAGGGTACTGTTCGCCTCCTGATCGATACGTTTGAACGACGAGAGGAGCCGGCATGTTGAAGAGCGTCAAAGCCTCATTAGGTGTACCCCATGCGCATTGACCAATATTCCCACCAAACAGCCATTTGACGATAGCATGGCCCATTTCTGTAAAGTCAAAATCTTCGAAGAACATCTCTGGTTGCTCACCACGCGTCGCGTAGTTGATGGCATGAGCAACCTCATGTACGAGGCTGACAGCTAGATTGAACCATCTCCGGTTTCTAGCATCTATATCATGCCTTTCGAGGATTGTGCACATCCTGCTGTTGATGAAGATCCGTCTACAAATGCCTTGATTGCTCTTTGACTCGCCTATGGAAAATGGTTCGTTGATAGAAGCTTCGCCGTATGCCGAAGCACTGGGACTTCCGGCTTCTATAACGATTGTTACGGCATCGGCCAATCTTTCCAAGGCTTTAAGTACCTTGTTCCTCTCCTCGAGTGGCAAGTCTTCGGTGATATCTTTGTAGACTCGATGGAAGCACTGGAAATCAGTTTCCTCGGTATCGCACATTTTGTAACGAGCACCAAACAAGAAGGCATTCCAGAAATGCAGAGCTCGGTTGCATTGTAACACAACAGATGCGATATAGAGGGCTGGCGAGAGTCGTAAGTAGTCGGTTTTCAGGATTCGAGTCCAGAGTTCGTATGCAGAGATCGGATGGATAGAGTCCTTCAGCTTCTCAATCTCGTTGTCGATCTCCTCTGATGTCAGTCTATTGCAAGTGTGTCAGCACAATCTAGGTCAGTGGCTTTCGTCACCATACTTACTTGGGAATAGTTTCGAAGCCCTCCTGACTACGTATTCATGCATTCATGATGTTGTTGCAGGTATGTGCCTCCTTCAGATGTAGTCCGTTTTAGGGAAAAGATGAAGAAGAAGTCGATAACGAGAAAGGGATCTTCCTGTGAGGTAGCTTCATTATAAGTGAACCAGTTGCAGCCATTCACTGACCGAAGCACAGACTTCCTGTCTAGTCTGTCTAAAGGCCTATCTGTGGAGTGCTTGTTGGTGGTGTTGTCAACGGATTGGCCACGGTTCGGTATGAATGAGGGCCACTTTCTCTCAATGGCAGCACGTCAGCGAGACTCTTGAGATAGTAAGCTTGTCCAAGGCAGCTCCAGCAGATGCGAGTGTAAGGAAGAGGTGCAACAAGAGCTTGAAATGGTGACAGAGGTGATTAGGTCGATGCCCCTCACGGAAGCTTCATCTGTATCTCCCGATAGTGGTTTCGTTTTTGCCACACCAGCAAGCTTCTGACGACGTTGAAAGCCCACGACTGGTAATGTCTCGTTCCTCGGAACAAGCAAACACGCATATTCCAAGCCAGAACGAAAGCTGGGCTACGTGACAAGCGATGAATATCCAGATATCCCGAGTCGCGCGCGATACCAGAAAATCGAAATCTATTCACTGTGACCAGAGCATAGCGTTCGTAGTATTCAGTGAGAGACACAATGATGGCAGAGAGGTATGAGCCGCGTAATGCTCAGGACTCGACTCCGGGGTGCCTGTTTTCACGCTAGCACCAAACAGGAAGCTGCGGAACCTCATCTCCACGTTTTCCCTGATCGACTAGGTATGACCTGCTAGATCTCGCTGTACCTGGTCATACATTGTGCACAACGACAGGGGGCCGCAGCCAGAATCCTTAATGTCGTGCTTTTGAGCCGCCATGTCATCCTTATCCGCAGTGATACTGATGTGGCGAGTCGTACACGCACTACTAGAGAGATGGACAGAGACATCCTTGATCAGGCAGGAGGACACCCACGTATCTTATCAGCAGTACCTCCAAAGCACAAGTACGGGCGAACATATGAGATACGAAATGGACGCTGGGACTTTGTTGAGGTTCTCTCTACACTCATTTCGTTCTATACCAGCCAAGTCGAGATGCACTTTCAGTCTTTCGTCTTGCTCCTAGCGAGCCTTCTGGCTCTAGGTGGGGCATTTCCAGCATGGCAGACAAGTTCTGGCAGCCTCGAAAGTTTTCCGTCGTTGCTCGATGCCAGTTTGGAAGATCTATCGACAGGATTGGAAAAAGGTCTGTTTACAAGTGTGGATTTGGTCAAAGCCTACCAAGCTCGTATACTCGAGGTCAATGACACATTGCATATGGTTACCGAGCTCAATCCAGATGCGCTCTCCATTGCCACCTCGCTTGACTCGCAGAGGAGGAATGGTACAATTCTCGGCCCTCTTCATGGCATTCCCATCCTGATCAAGAACAATATCGGAACAGCAGACAAGATGAACAACACCGCGGGGTCGTGGTCGCTACTAGGCGCAAAGATCCCAAGAGATTCGACAGTGGCTGCCAAGCTGCGGAAGGCGGGTGCCGTAATTCTCGGGAAGACGAATTTGTCCCAATGGGCGAATTTTCGATCTGACAATACTAGTAATGGCTGGTCCGCTTATGGAGGACAGACCTATGGCGCTTACTATCCGAAACAAGATCCCAGCGGAAGCTCAAGCGGATCTGGTGTCTCGAGCTCCATAGGCCTGGCGCTTGCTTCTTTGGGCACAGAGACCAGCGGAAGCATTCTGAGTCCATCTGATGTGAATGGCTTAGTTGGAATCAAGCCCACCGTAGGACTGACAAGCCGTTACTTAGTGATCCCGATCTCAGACCACCAAGATACCGTGGGACCGATGGCGAGATCTGTCAAGGATGCTGCGGCAATCTTGCAGGCGATCTCCGGGCCCGACCAATATGACAACTATACATCTGCGTTCCCCTTCGGCAGCGTCCCAAATTATGTCGCAGCTTGTGATTACAATTCACTGGCCGGCGCTCGCATTGGTGTAGCCCGCAACGTGCTCGAAATCTGGCAGAAGTACACGGACGAGCCTGTTCTGACAGCCTTTGAGGAAGCAGTCAAGCAGATCGAAGCAGCAGGCGCCACAGTTGTAGACGCTAACTTCACTGCCTTCGCTGCATGGCAGAATGATACCAACAACAATCTGGTCTTCAATGCAGACTTCCTCAGCAACTTGGCTAATTATTTCTCGGAGCTCACATTCAATCCATATAACATCACAAACCTGGAACAAGAGCGTGCTTGGACCCAGACGCATCCTATCGAAGACTGGCCTGAGCGCGATACCGAGGTTTGGGACGTAGCACTCAAGCAGGGCTGGAACAACACCGATCCGAGATTTTGGCCCGCATACCTGCAAGGCAACCTCTACTATGGCGGCGAGGGGGGGATCCTAGGTGCTTTGAACAGGACCAACACTACTGCAGTACTGCTGCCGACTCAGCTTAGTCCTAGCATCCCAGCACTGGTGGGAAGTCCCGTCGTGACGGTCCCGATGGGGTTCTATCCATGGGATTGGAATGTGACGATGAACGGGTTCGGCAATCTCGTAGCTTCCGGACCAAATATACCATTCGGATTGTCATTCATGGGAGACAAATGGAGTGAAGAGACACTGATCGGGTATGCGTATGCCTATGAGCAGAGAACTCTTCATCGTACGGAGGTTTTGCCGTATATCAGACCAAATACTGAACTGTCTGACGTTGTTGGCAAATCGTGACAAGTCAATGCCCGGTGATGGATGATGCCAGCCATGTTAGCAGGCGGTGGAGTTGTAGTATAGCGGACTGCCCATCAGGTGTGTTGTAAACCTGCCGAATGTTCACTTTGTACCATGTTACAAAGTCAACCTTGTAACCAGCAATAGACCAAAAACACCATGAAGCTTCACGAAATTGGCATATGCCCGAACTTCTTGCATCATCATCTTATGAGATTGAAGAGCTTCTGCTTCATGCTGCGAGTCGGCCGGAACTTGAGCCCTTGTCGTCCGACGCCATCTGCCGTTTGTAATGCGTGGTGTAGATCAGGACCCCCAGTCCTATTTCGTTATGCACTGATCGGGATTTGCCAAAGATTTCGAGCGCTTGAAGCTAAATGCGAGACCTTTTGGCCAAGCTCCTGTATAATGGCTTTCCGAGCCAGCACAATTGATCAGTGTCGACATTGGGCCACTGCTGGGCTCTTGCGTTTTGCTCTGCATTGGCGATGCTGGAGAGGTATCCCTTGGCCACTCCGCAGGAGTCGGACTCGCAAAGTTCGCTCCTGCGCGTTGCTCGTGACGAACGGTTTCGTGAAGCGGCAATAACGGACCAGTGCTTTGAGAGAAACCTGGCCAAGGAATGATGAATCTCATCTCGGAGCGCTGTTCGTTACTGAGAAAATCGTATATGCCCTCATATACCTCGATTGCGTGTGGGACTCTGCTTTCAAACACATATCGGGTACAGATCATTTTTACAACTCGTGGCTGATATTTAACTTGAGAGAACACGACATCGGACAGCCTCGCATCTTCAGGAGCGGTGGTACCGAGTTGCGATAGGCGCTCTTCGTACTCGGCAAGTCGTCTCATGAAACGTGGCCATATGTCGCTATGATAAGGGGTTGTCTTCGTGTCTGCACACTTCAGCAGTTCGATTGCCCGCATTCTCGTCGACGCTCTTCTGGACTTCATGCCAGCCATGTAGATGAATGACAAGATTTCGGTTCCGAGTGCTAGACCATGGCCCACGCCAGTGAGCTTGCCGTTAATGTCACGATTCTTACGCGCCGCTCCAGGAAGCGGCTCTTGCAAGAGACATATCTCCCCAAGCCCTAGCATATGGTTCAATTCGGGCTCCAATTCGTCCCATATGCTTTCTGAAGGAGATCTGCAGGTCTGAAGCTCCAGTAGTCCTGCCATGTACTGCATCTCCAACACGGCAATCGATTGTGGTGTCATGTCGTTCAACAAGGGAATAGACCTCCGCAATGATGTATGCCAACTCCTGAATGCCTTTTCGAGGGCACGGACAATCTTCGGCACTCTATCATGTGATGCCAAATCAATGATCTTGCTTAGAGTATGGCTGATACAACATGCAACCGCAGGATCTGAAGGATAATGCTCTGTAGTTTTCAAAGCGTCGTCGGCGATTTGGATCAATTGGCGAATGATCTTCGAGCGCGCCCTATCCAGCGCGTCTAGGGTATCGGTGACGTCTATGACAGATGAGAAGAAATCAGGAACCGTGGGAATGGCATGTCCAGCAAGCTGGTCTCGGCGGTGACGGGCGGTTTGGTGTTGACGCAAGATTTCGAAACCGGCATCGTCAAAACCACTGAATATATCGTATACTTCATCTGACAGAGTTCCGTTCACTTTCGATCCTTGTGATGAACTTTTGAGCTCTTGGATCAGGCGCAGTCCGCTAGACATGTGCAGACACGCACTTGCAAGCTCGCTTTGAAGCTGCTCAATGCAGAAGAAGAGGATGCAGCTCAGCAGCGAGACGTCAATGGACATCGCTCGATCGCTTGTGGCGGTCCGATCGATATGATTTCTCAGATGTTCCATGGCTTTGGAGTACGACTGTAATGCTAGGTTATGTCTATCCCGGTCGATGATCGGCATCATCGATGTATGCGTATAGGGCTTCCTGCTCTGATGCATGAAACCAATAGCAGCCATGGCAAATCTCAAAGCCGGTTCTCGGTGCCCGATCTGAATGCTGAGCGTGATCCATTTAGGCGAGAAGAAGGTGAATCCAAGGTCACGAGCTGATCGACAAAGGAAGAATCCAACAGCCCTTCGTTCCTCGGAATTTAGTCCAGCCGCAAGGGAAGGGGGCTGAAGCACGGGTATACCTCGCGGCTTCGGCGGTCTGTCTTCTAGAACGGCTCGCGGCTCGGAACAGATGGCTCTTGTGGAACCCATCGTCGGCGAGTCTCGTTTGCTTTCCACCCATTGGCAACTTCTACCAGATGATGAGCACTTTCTGCATTCCCCACGCTGGTTCTTGTCCTCGTCGCACTTGATGCGGCGCATTCTGTATGTATTAGCCAAACGTCAGTCTATCCCGACTACAACGTCCGAACCTGCACGTGAGGCATCCCGTCCGTGTCTTTGGGGCGAACGCTCTAGTCCTAACCCTCGCCACGCTCTTCTCCATGTCGTCGATCGCTTGCTGTCGCTCGAAACAAAAGAGTGAACAAGACTATGCTGAGCTCTGCGAGCAGAAGACGTGTACATTCTTGTGTGACGTCTGCCGGCTTCCGCAAATACAGGAGGATCGATGGTTCATGCTAGATCCATATCTCGTTCATCTTGACCAATCAATACTTTACTTTGAGAATGCCAAGATCGCATTCGCTTTCCCCAGCGGGATGAAGAATGAGGAGCATTCTAACATTAATTGTTAGTTGTCAATAACGGCGGCGGCTCGCTGTTAATAACGCCGTCATAAGGAACAATCTCTGCCGTCATAGACTTGTTGGATCTCTGCCACAAAGACAGTACGGGTAATTTTCAAGGCCGAATTCATCGTTCGAAACTGCTCATCGTCGTAGTGCACCTTTGTCGTCTCCAGTACCAAACGGCGCGAAAGAGCAGGACGTGGGGAAACGACAGAGGTGATGGGATCCTATCCGGAAGGGAGACATTGTCCAGCAGCTACATATTGGACGCCTGCTCGATGAGCAGGGCAACCTACGCCCTTGCGTGGCCAGGGCTACCACTACTCACCCACCGGAGCGAGACGTTCGTGCGACGTACCTGTCGTGGTCATGGTCTTCGCCGCATATTCTTTCACATCCATGACTTAACACGCGTTACACAAGACAATCGCGGCTCCCTGTCACCTTTTCCAAACGTAGGCCCAAAGTCCGCATATTGTCTCATTACGTCTATCCAGACATGCAAGCTAGGCGGATACGCTACATTATCGCAGTGTCCACAGAGACGGATAGATCCAGAGAAAAAAGATGGTTGCTATCTAGCCGAACGGATTGAAGCCAGCAGCTTCAGGCCGCATGACTCTTCGCGCACCAAGCAGGTGGCGACACGGCACAATAGCCGCATTATATCAGCCATGAGAGCCACTGCGTACACTACGGTCAATACTCTGCCCCAATGTAGAGGAACATCATTATCGGAGAATGCAAAAGATGTGAACACCTCTGGATGAGTTGTTTGATAACTCGTTGCCGAAGCGCTCCTGCTCACACCTGAATCCTTGTGCTCTCGGGGAGTCTTGTGCTCCAAACCGACAACTAGCCTTACAGTGTCACTTCGATTGCATTCTCGCTTCTGAACTGGCCTCCCTCGACACGCTCACCTGCGAGTGCCTCTAGTTCAGCATCATTCACGTCCGCCTTCTGTGTCTTCCACACGGCTTTCCACTGTCCTAATGTTTCAACTCTGACTGTGGTCCCTTCCTTCGGCAGCCAGAACCCTTTGAGCGGAAGGCTTCGCGTTACAGCCTGACCTGGCGGAATCTCGACCAAATCATCTCTCGGCGGAGGCAATCTTCTGTTAAGCTTGAGACCAGGGCTGGGAATATTTTCGCCGCTGCGTGCATCGTGTAGAACCACCGCGCCAAGTTCCAGAGCCCGAGGATCGAGTGGAGTATCCCAAGTAAGGACCGTTATGGTGGTGTCTGCATTGCTATTCGATACTTCAATTTTCACGCTTCCGAGTGTCTCGTCATCAGCGGAGAGGCGAACTTGGAGGTCGGCCATCAGAACCATAGGCGCAGTCAGGCTGCCAGCTGGGTTGACGCTATCTTTGGGTGAATCCTGACACCAAAATCTCAGGAGCAAAAGTATGCCAACACTGGCGGACAGAAAAACAGCCGCGAAAGGGTTGGAAGGTCTCAGCATTGCAGCTCTGGACACTACGCTGCACGAGTGATAGGCTGGAGAACGAGTTCGGGAGTGCAGGTTTTCCCGTCAGGAGTTGGCCACGGGAATCACCTCTGTGCGGGCATCGCTTGCCCAGTCGCTTTCTTCGTATGTACTTCTGACGCCAGAAGTCAAATGCTACGGCGACGGGGCCCACTTCGGCAGGACTGGCACTCAGCCAAGACCTCCATATTAAAGCCTTATCAACTATCCTTCCCGCGTTTGGAAGGAGGCTGTACATCTCTGCGGCAGAATAGCTTTTGCCCATGCTTGAACCCGGAGCATATAATCAAGTGATCGATCTTCGCTCGTTACTCCTTACCTGTCACCTTCTTGGCACAGCTTGGCCAGCATGTGCATCAGCCACCGACTACACAACTTCTGCAATACAGATGTCTTACATTTCGACTCACGGGTGTCTGTCAGGCACACAGGCCTGAACTCCTTCCTCTTGCGGGTGGCTGCCGGGATGGATCCTTGTTATGGACTTCATGCTGGACCCTTCTTCGTACCCTGCTCATCGGCTTTCGACCACTCTTTGTCGCTTGGACACCATTACATTTCGATAGACTTGCGGACGCGGGTGCGCTCATTTCGACAAGCGAATACCACGTCTCGTATAGACAATCTGGAGCTGGCGCCTACTGTAGAAGGTCGCTGTTTATCCTTTGGAAAGATCACGGCTTAATGCCTTCGGACTAAGAGACTTAACGACATCTAGACGAGAGTGGTAGAACATTGCACCTGATCAGCAGTCTGACTGCCCCGGGTCCGGATCAATATTGAATTACTTTCCAATGCATCACTAACTGGTAGCAGACATTCTCCTGGGATCTCCTCACTTCATGCTATCCACTTCTTGTGATTGGCCCTTCTTAATATATGAGCGAGAACAGAAGCTTTGTTCGCCCCTCGCTACTGTTCTCATGAGCACTTACCAGCTTTCCGACGCCAAGTGTACGATCCAATGCGTCGAGCCTGTGCTGTTCCATCGAATAGGAGCATATTCAGCAGTTGGGTTGACTAAGATGAGGAAAGCCACAAGAGCTTGCATGTTCAACATGCCTTGAGAACTGGAGAGAACACTCAATTCTCAATTGCTTGTGTGCATACCAAGGTGTGCCAAGTAGCCTTATGTCGATCCATGTCGCTTCCTGCACTTCTTGGTGGCTCCATGCTGCACTGGCGATAGTGACCGTCGTCGGTATCATTTCCATGTTGAGCTCGAACAATATCAAACTCCGCTCGAACATGCGTGCCATGGTGGAAGAGTCCGAGATAACGAAGCGCGCAACACGATGCGACTCTTCTGCTCAGGCAAGAAATGGTCTATAAAGGACGAGCATTTCCATCATTCGCAAGACCTCATCAGCATCACAATCCAGTTACTCGTCAGTGAGTGCCATCAGTCACTCCTGGTAGTTCACTTGTCACGAAAAATTCTCAATCATGAAGTTCAATATCCTGTCCGTTGCCGCCATGGCAAGCGTTGTGTCTTCTACAGCCATCGACATTACCAAGCGGGACTCTCCACTGGAAGTGACTCTGTCTGCCGTCAGCAACAGCAAAGTTAAGGCGTCAGTGACCAACACTGGCGCCCAAGGCTACAATCTGTTCTACAAGGGATCATTCCTCGACACGGCTCCCGTCGACAAACTCTCTGTATCTGGAACCAGTAGGTCATATGGAACGCTCACATATTCTGCTTATTGACGATACTCAGCATCTCAGGCTACCTTCAAGGGCGCTCTGCTGCGCATGATGACTACTGGTCTCACCGACGAGAGCTTCCTCGCCATCCAGCCAGGCCAGACCATCGAGACCGAAGTGGAGATTGCTGAGCTCTACGATGTCGAGTCTTCTGACAGCTACACTGTCCAAGCTGCCGGCTTCTTGCGTTATGCGGAGCTCAACGCCACTGAGCTTGCGGCTGATGCCCTCTCCTACTCCAGCAACATGCTGGAGCTCGACATCGACGGAGAGCAGGCCAAGTCGATTGCCTACGCTGTCCAGAGTCCAAACACTTTGGAGAAGCGTACCAAGCTTTCCACCAGTAGTTGCACCAGCTCGCGCTTGAGTTCTATCCAAAGTGCTCTTAGTTCCTGCTCTTCACTTGCTACCGCAGCGGCCACTGCTGCTACTTCTGGATCTGCGACCAAGTTCTCGGTGGGTATCTTGATTCAATCCCAACTCAAATCATGCTGAATGTCGCATAGGAGTACTTCAAAACCACTTCTACCAGTGTCAGAAGCACTGTCGCTGCTAGGTTTCGCGCCGTTGCGACTGACTGCGCTTCAACCACATCTGGAGGCAGTACCTCTTACTGCAACGACGCGTATGGCTACTGCGAGACCAACGTTCTCGCCTATACTATTCCCGTAGGAAGCATATCCCCGACCGCATGACATACCCACCCATTCTGACCTACTTCTTAGTCGCTGAACGTCATCGCCTACTGCGACATCTTCTACACGGCCATTCCGGCCCTGTCCACCACCTGCCACGCGCAAGACCGCGCGACGACAGTCCTTCACGAGGAGACTCAGTCAGTGAAACGTATTCCGTGAACCATCACTCAGCAGTGCTGACTTAAATGCAGCGCCCCGGGTGTCTACAGCCCAGGGACCGATGACAACGGATATGGCTACAGCGCTGCGACAGCGCTCTCAAGCAGCCAGGCTGTGCTTAACGCCGACTCCTACGCACTCTACGCCAACGGTAAGCCCCATTCTCTCAACACGCAGCTTGAAAGCGCTCTAATCATCGATAGCTATCTACGTCGGCTGCTAGATGATGACCAAAGCAAGACAACCCGAAGGCTAAATACTGTGTTTCGAAGAGTGGAGGAGAAGTTGGATTGCGTATAGAGTTCAAGATGGAAATGAGCAACGGCAGGACTGGGATTAGGTATGGAGGTTAGAAAATGCTGTTTTCAGCACACCATCTGTCCTTTTCGGGCGATCTTCCATCTCTTCACACTTGTCCCACCGCAGCCGATCATCGATTGGTCGCAGCTCTTGCTGGACAACTCTATCGACGTGCTATGCCTTGAATTGCCAACGAGTAGCTCAGCCCGCTATAACAATGATTGTAGAAGGTACAGTGGCGGCTCCATATATCTGAGATCGGAAGAGATACTACTGCCCTGTGATACTGCCAAGCGAACATGCCCATGCTGGACAGCGTTGCCACGACCCTGCGGAGAGCTATGCAGCTGTAATTAGCCCAACCATCTGCATCGAAGTATTGTCCTCCCTGCAAGAGACAGCGACTTTGACGGTAGTCTGGCCGCCGTCTTAGGCAACAGAGGTATACATGATTGATGTTCACTTGTAGCTGCATCCCGGTTTCGGAGCTCGAAGTTACTTATTTCCAGACTTGCTTCGGAAGGGTTTCGCAACCATCCAAGCGCTTCACGGAAGCTCTTTCGAGACCACATTTGACGGTCTCGGATCTGCGTGGTTTTGGCGAGTAGCCCAAGCAACAAATCAGAGCATTCAACATTCCATTGTGGGGAATTCTAAGCAAAGAGACTCTGGGAGGGAAGATCGTTGCTCGATATCGACGAGTCTTGTGGCACAGTCTCTGCGCAGATGCCCGCTCACTTAGGCCAAGAAAACGTCTGAATCCTGCTGGAATGCGGTTCCCTTCCAAATTGATAGCTGTAATCTTCCCCGACAGCGATCTCTCAGGTACCGCTCCTCTGAACCCTAACTTGGACCGAGCAAGCGACAGCCTGACACCACTTTCGAGTATTGTGCTCGGTGACGAAGCACGAAGTCTGGCACGCACGCGTCCCTGCCGTGTCCAGTCTTTAGTCTCAGCTTCTGAAAGCGATGTTATGACCAAGCTGTATGTCCTCTCTTCACTCACTTACGCGGAAGTGAGTGCAGGACTTTTATCAGACCATTGATGGGTTTCGGATGTGAGTGTCTGAATGCTTCCACATACGGGAGAATAAAATGGAGCACGGCGCAGATGATACGAAGCAGGGGAGGTTTGTAGTAGCTGAAGTGGCACACTACCTCAATCTGAAGCCAATAATGACCGACCACACCAGGCCACTGATATAGCCATGCCTGAGAATTGTCTCCTCTGCCCGAGCAACGGCTTGCCCAGCTGCCTTCAAGCAAGCAAAGCTGCTGTAATGGCCGTGAAGTCAGGTGTGCCAAAGCCACTTGCGACGTCCCAACCGCTACCGGCAGGGAAGCCCGAACTAGGGATACAAGTCAATAGGATGTAGCGACGTGGTCGACAGTCAACACTTACGTTCCACAACCCGTCGCATTTCCGACTGTGATATCAGTGTAGCCTGTGCCTGACGTGGAGTAAAGCAAAGGATTGATGAAACCGAGCGGAGATTTCCCGGCGGCGAGGAGGGCATCGTTGACAAGGGTAAGCACTGTGACGATCAGGACATTGTTTTTCGCTCCCCAGATCTCGAGGGACTTACCGCCAGCAGTGATGGGAGCTGCGACACTGGTGCCATCGACAGCTCCATCTGCGCCTTCGTATTTGATCAGATATCGGTAGCTCTGAGCTGCAATATCAGGATACGCCCGACCACTGGAGTTGTACAGGCCGCTGTTGAGACTGCCAATGCTTTCGAGGTAGTCCGTTACCGCAGTTTCCTGCACCACGTTAGGGCTCGTGCAAGCGTATCTCACCTGTGCTGTCCTTACCTGGTAATCGGGCCGAGAGAAGTACTCCGAGAAGCCACTGCCAGACACATATCCGTTAGAGGTATCGTACGCGACTTGCTCAGGGCTGAAGTCACGAGTACCGCCAACCGCAGTGACGTAAGGACAAGAGGCTGGGAATGCCGGCAGGAATTTGGTCGTGTTTTTGCCGTCGTTTGATTGGCATGTACCAGCGGCGCCGACGCCATTGTCGCCACTCGAGAACAGCACAGTGATGCCTCGGGCGCCGAGCTGGGCAAACTCTGCGCAGACTCTCTGGGCATAATCGAGTGGCACGGTCTGCTCGTCATCTCCGTAGGATGTCGAAATAACGTATGGAAGGCTCGTCTGATTTAGCATATAGTCCAGCCATGTCAAGTACGGCTCGTTTGTATTAGTAGGTGTGAGAAGATCTGGTGTGAATGGCGGAGAGCCGCCAGTGGAGTACGTTATGAGCCGGGTTGGAATGATGAAACCCCCAAGAGCCTACATTCACGTCGTTAGGCACGCATACGGAGAGCCAAATGACAGAATGTACGCACCTGAGAATCCAAATTGGCTTCAGTGCCGGGGCTGGTCTGGTCGTCGGACGCATTTGCGAGGATCTGTTCAGGTATCAGAACACTCATCCGAGAATGATGAAGTCACACTCGCCGTTCTGGTGAATGCGTAGGACTGGTTTGCGTCAGAGCGCATGTCAGCGATGTACGCTTTGAAGTCTGAGTCCGAGGGCTGTCGCAAAATTCAGCACCACGTCTAAAGCGGTTCATACAAATCATACCACTTGTCCAAGATAATTCGTCCAGGCAGCATAGTTCTCCTCGGGAACTTGGGGAGTGTAGTCGATGGTGTTGTACAAAGTTCTCACGCAATTCAACGATACCGTGGTGCCGCTGCAAGCTGCTGGAGCAGCCTGAGCGACCGCAGACGCGACATCCTTAGAAGCATCCAGGTCCACGATCTTCAGGTTCGAAGAGTGCAAGTCAGGCTTTCCCCAGTAGTTCGTCGGCTGGACCACATCGATATGTCCGTGAAGCGACTTCGGCAGGCTGTACTGCGTCGTGCGAACGACTTGGGCACCTTTGCTATCTTCATACTGATGATATTCAGTGTCCAGAAGCTGTTCGACTTTCCAGACTGGGAGTGCAATAACCGCCCAGTCCTTCGATGGGCTGTATTCGAGCTGCTCCTCCGCAATGCCATGCTCCCGAAGCCAGCTTTGCACCGCACAGAGAGCATCTCCCGACGGTGCTGTCAGGGCATGAATCTCCTCGGATGAGAGATGCTGACCATACCTGGAATGGCTGGGGTCGCTGACTTCAAAGAGGTGCTTCTCCAGATCACGAAAGGACTCTTGCTTCAAGCCAATGCGGAGACTGATGGTGTGTTCCTCAAACAGACATCAGCCCTAGTGTACGAAGGAGTAACCAATGTAAATACGCACAGGATCAGGCTTGCCACCTCGTTGCCATCCCGGTGGTACAGGATGTGAACTGTACACGGCGTAATCCGCTCGGTGCTCCAGAGGCGCTGCATACGTTGCTGACAGCCCGATGAGGCCAAAACCAAGAATACCCTTCATCTTGGAGCTTCGATCAAACAAGCCTCGCTCTCGGGAAGGAGACTACGAACGTGACGAGAGGCGAAGCTGCTACGGCAAGACTCCAAGCCCTTCTTATCATGCCAACAACGCAGCCAAGGCGGCGGACGCTGCCATGGTCGTCGCTCGCATTGCGGACGAATGCGTGGCCACTCCAAGCCAGACTCGGGACCTGCTGTATTGGTCGCACGACCGCTCCCGGGCCTCTGGCCAGTGTATAGTCGAGTACATTGCTGATCTGTGAGTGGCCCGAGGTTTATCAGTGATTTCCGTTTCATATGGAGATCATGCCAACAGGAGGTGGTGGAGCAGGTGGACTAGCAATCAAGATTCATACGCTTCTGCAAGGGCGGAGCGGGTATGGAAGAAGAGTGGCCCACCAGTGTTTGCTTGCGATAGATAAGCTTCAGCGCTTGGTTAGCGAGCCTCCGAAATGTCTGGTGTAACTTTCACTTCGCTCCTGCCAAATCAGGATTAATTGCTAACCCTTAGAGCCGGCGCGGCATCGCCCGACATCAAATCAGGACTTAGAAGGGATGGCCCACAACGCCTCCACTTGATATTGTTCAGGTCTTGACAATCATATGTTTCGCATGCTATGCAGAGGTCAGCAATCATGTTTGCGCTAGAAGCCATGCCATTCGTGTTTATGCTATTCATCGTTACTAGGTCTCGTACAGTCGTTACTACCCCAAATTATCCAATTTCAACTTCCCAGTCCTTGAACATCTGTTCGATATCCTTGAATCGAACTGGTTTTGTCAAGAATAAATCAATACCACTACTGTATGCTTCTTGCTTTGCGTGTGGGCTCGCGAGCGCCGTAAGAGCCACAATCATGACTGGATTGAGTCCTGCTCTACGCTCGTACGCCCGAATATGTCGGCTCGCCTCCAAGCCATCCATGATCGGCATGGTGATGTCCATGAAGATGACAGAAATTGGCAAGGAGGAATTGCTGCTTCCAGGCGAAATAGGTGAGATGGGCGACGTCGGTGAGGTTTCCGTGCTCTCGGGTCCGGGTGCGTGATTGCTCTTATACATTTCAGCCGCCTCGTGGCCATTCATTGCACCAAGGTAATTTCTTTTCAGCTTCGTCATGTATCGCTTCAGCAGTGTTAGATTGACAGGGTTATCATCGACGACGAGTACGGTCGATGCTGAAGCACGAACAGTGGGCCGTCTGAACTGTGGTGGCGTCTTCCTTCGGAAAAGAGCCCATTTGCCGGGCACGGGTACTCTCAACTTTATCGTCTCTGCTGGTAGAGGCTCTAGTTCTGGGACCCAGTTCATCTCTGATGACTCACTGGCGGGTGTGGGCGCTGCGCTGAAGGTGGCTTTCTCATCAATACTGGTATTCCGGGTCTGTCGATCAGTGTCTTGTGGAAGCTTATTCAGGCACAAAATCAAAGACTGCAGGAGCTGTCTCGGTCCAAGAGGCTGAGATACGGTTATCGCTTGGCGGAATGCGTCATTCAGGGCAGATGCTGCGACTCTGGAGGCGGTGACAGAGTCACAGAGCACAATGCAAGGTCGGTTCGGCCAGCTCGGACGTTGATGCGGAGGGGTTCGAGCGGCGGCCAAGGCTTGTCGTTGAGTGACGATAGCGACCTGAGCTTTGGCATCCGAGTCACTTGGAATGCCCATTTCTCGCAAGCCCAGATATTGGCAGGTTTTATCGATCGAAGAACGAAGCAAACGCCCGCCGTAGCCAGAATTGCCTTCCTCGTCGGCCTGAGGCTCAAAGCCAATGAGGCTGTAGGTCAGTCCTTTAACGGTCGCGACATCGTCACCATCCAGAAGACTCTTGTCGCTAGCATTGGTTGCATACAAAGGCAGGTTTACCTTGATGGACGTGCCCACGCCTTGTTCGCTGCGGACATCGATAGTACCACCAAGGTCGTGAACCAGATTTTGGACCAGATTTAAGCCCAGACCAGTTCCCTGCGAATTCGAATCTTCCTGGTTGAATGCTTGCCAAAGCCCGTTTCTCAAGTACTCCTCACTCATTCCTCTTCCAGAATCAGCACATTCGAGCTCCACAACAGCCGGTTTACCGTCTGATGCTACCTGGGCGATCGAGAGCCGGCACTTGCAAAACCCGCCTGGGCCTGTGTACTTCATCGCATTGCTTGACAGATTCTGCAAGATTCTCCGATATGCACCGGCATTGATGTGATGATTCCACCCAGATTCGCCTAACCCTCTACTATCAATCTCGAGTATCATCTTTACAGGATCCTCGTGAGCTACGCTCGGAAAGGAAAGTTCTCGGCCGGCGGGAAAGTGCTGCTTTGCAGGCGCAGGAGTGTTCCAGAGTGTGCTTTGAAGGACTTCTTCGGTCAAGGTAGCAAGGTCGTGCGCTGCTTCCGACGTTGACGCTCGCACGCTTCGATAGCGCTTGTCTTTTTCAGATTCTCTTCCATCGCCAGTCGAAGTTGCGTGCGCGTGGTCGAGGAGGTTATTGACGATGTCGAGCAGAGATCTACCGCAGGAGTCAATCATTTGTACCATCTGCTGGCGTAGATCCTTGTCATCGTCCTCTTCTTGGAGGAATTCGGCGCCACCAAGGATGCCATGCAATGGGCTCCTCAACTCGTGTGAAATAGATGCAATGAACGTGCTCTTAGATTTTGCATCAGCTTGAATCTCCAGGCGTCCTACTTCGCTCATCAGGGCATCACAAAAGGCGCTGAGGTAGTTGAGATCGTCCTGGAAAGAAAAGAGGCGGATCGGACTGTATGACCAGACGATGGCACCAGCCAGAAAGCGCCCCTTATTGGCGTCCCACATCGGCAACATGGCAAATGAACGAATGCCAGGAAACATCTTGAGCAGTTCCAAAGAATCGGTGTATTGAGTGCGCTTCCTCCTCTTCCTCCGACCCGAGCTGGCAGAACAATCTTCATCTTCTTGCTGTTCCGATCCTTCCTTCCCAGACCAGCTCGTGTCCGAGTGATCATCTGAAGACAACAGTCCATCCTCCCCAAAATTGTAAATCTTGCCGTGTGGGAAACGCCGTATAAGTGAGCGTAGAAAGTTTTCGGGCACAGGCTGCGTGCGTAATGAAAGGTCGACGTCGAAGGCGTGAGCGGTAGCGAGACATCGGCAGGGCTTCCGTTTCTTTGGAACCGCCGCCCTCTGGGTTGGAGTTGACAGAGAAATGCGGTCCCGGCCTTCACCCCCATCAGTACTACGGCTATGCGGGCTGTCATTTCTGCCATCCCTCTTGTGTAGGCTGCCAAATTCACCAGCGGACGCATCAAGCATCAAGACGCCGGCCATGTCCATGGCTTGTTGCACAAGCGTCGCGGCCCGTTGGAAAGCCTGTGTCACATCGCGAGACACCAAATCTTCTTGCAACTGGCTCGCAGAAGTCGACTGCGCTTTTGCGTCAAGATCTGTAGTCAACGTCGTTCCTGATTCCTGGTGGGACGGGGGAACCGGTATGGTAGTTTCAGGAAGCTGGACAGCTATGCCACTCTCTCGTCTCCTGCCAGGGTATGGTTGTGCTCCGAGTCCGTGGTTGCGAGAGAAAGTGACGCGAGCGTCGTCGATCCGCTCGTTGTTGCTCGCAGTATTCAACGCATGTGTCCGTGCAGATGCCCCAAGTCGCTCGGTCTGCTCTCCCAGACGATCGGATACTTCTTCCGCATCCTGTTCCTGATGCGTCGGGTCGTCGAACAGGGAGTCCTTGCCTTCGATGAACCTGCTCAAACCCTGTACCATACGTAAGGCACGATCGTGAACGGCTTTCGTGCGAGCCAATTCCAGATGGGTCATTATGCTCCTTGCAACATCTCGGAGGATCTTGATACTCCCCTTGCTGATTCCATCGGGCCGAGTTTTGTCATCCAGAACTGACAAGGTACCAACAGCATAGCCAGATGGGGAGAGCAATGGCACGCCGATGTAGGAGCGGATGAACGGAGCGCCGGTCACATAGGGATGCTGTGAGTAATGGTCATCTACGAGCAGATCTGGCATGATGAGCGCTGCATCTTCCGCGAGAGAATCAGGCTGGTGAGCGTGCCTGCGTGCGACTTGCAGTGTCTCCGAGAACCAGTCGTTGCTTCTAGGTAGCACTTGGCTCCCGAGAAACATGGCATCGCCGGCATCATGATCGCTGTCTTCCTGAAGGCTGAGGGTGGCGGTGGCTTCGGCCAGGACGTATTGGTGTTGCTTGTCAAAGAGAGATATGAGAACACGCTTGGAATGTAGACGCAGTGCGATCAATTGCGCAAAGGCAGTGAGGGGAACATCGGCAGACGAAGTGGCAGTGTCGTCCTTGTTGGCCACGCGAAGGTCCAACACGGCTTCGGCATATCTTTCTGGGCATCAGCAAAGAAGGTCGAGGACTGGGAAAGACATGACTCTGATATCGGGGGCACAACTGACCTGCGAAACTCACGCTCGCGCCGCCCACCAGAAGCCTTGCCGGCTTTTGCAGCGGGCTTCTGTGGCCGATAGTCCATCCGGCCGCGCGTGCGCATGGTCGTCACCGGCCCGTGAGCAAGGAACGAGGTGCTGGATTGATATTAATCCATACAGTCCTACAGTGAACAAATACCTCCCAACGACTCGATGGCAAACGTCGGTTGCGCATGCCGTGTTGACTCCGGTGCATGTATAATAGAGGGCCACGAAAACAGCGGTCGTGGACAATAATGCCAGGGCCTAGATGCTGATCGGTCGACGGGTACTCCCTCCCACAGCAGAATGCACCAAAAACCCGCGATGTCCGTGTCCGCGAGATCAGGGAAGGGGAACGCTCTAAGGCATGCAAGCCTACCTTATTATGCAGCTTTGCCACCCGCAGCCACACAAACGCCACACAACAGCATCCACCACTTCTCCCACCCCCGCCACGGCAGTTGTTGGTATGCAGCAATCGACGGTACACCAGAGCAGAGATTGCCTCTCTCTGATCATCACGTGAAAGGCCCATCTCGCCTCCCAGGAGCCACACAGCGGACTGGAGTCCGGACTCGCCGCTCTTGGACTAAGCCTCATGCGGAAGGTGCCGATGTGTGTGCACTTGGAAAGGGAGAATCTAGATGTCATGGATTCCATCATAACGCCAGTCGACATAGACACGTCGTATTGAAAGCTGCCGAATATACTCCGAGGAGTATTGGTTACTTTGGTCAACACACGGTCTCGAAAACGAGAGATCGTGAGACGGGAAACGAGTGTCTGGTGGAATACCGTCTCCAGGACATAGTAGCAGATATGCACAGCTACCAAAATGAAAATAACGCTTCCCCATTCTCGCAAGGGGTTTGTCCACGGTGTGGAGTATTATCGGTCTAGAACTCGAGTACCGGCTACGGAGGTCACCCAGGGAGTCGAGACAATAAGGCTGGATTGCTAAGCAGAGCGTGATAGGTACGATTGGCCCCCCGTCGCGAGGAGATTTGTTGACATATAGGGCCGAAAGTGCAGAGCGTTTAGGCCGAGTACATCATGCCATCTCAGGTGCTTTATACCTTGCGCAGAGTCGATTCCGTCCAGGTCATTCAAGTATGAGATCCTCCCGCCATAGCTATCGGCGCTGCCACCATCTACCGGCCATGGAATTAGTTCGACCTTCTCATCCTCCCAAGCTCTCTAATGCCGAACCACCTTCTTTGCAGTCTTCGAGTTGTATCAACCGCTTGGTGCAGCGGAAAGGCTAGTGTCAGAGTGATTGCAGACAGTAGCAGAAGAACTTCAAGCCTGAGTCGCAGAGCCATCTATCGGAGTGTCGATGATGTAGCCGCTATCTGTTGCGGTCATCGTTCCATGCGCCGTGGTGACTATTTCGAAATCCTGACAGGGCAGTAGAGGCCCCCATGCGAAGGCATGTGCCAGAGAAATCACACTCAAAAACATCTGCACGCACATGATCTGTTCAGAAGAACAGGTTACACATGTGCAGCTCGAACATGTGATCGTCTCGACGGCCATAATGAAGCAATGGTGTCAGCTTCAGGGCGGAACCTCAGTAGTCGAGAACGCGAGCACACATATACTCCAGCATGTGCACCGATTCTCGTATTCTGGCATGTAGTGGTCCGTTGCCAGAGCACTACTCCACTCCGTATCTTTCGTGTGAGCAAAGTTGCTAATGCATCAGGCCTGCCGACGGTGCTCAGCTACTCAGCGCTCGATCACCCAGTTCAGGGCAGAGAGACCTCGTTAGCGATAGAATGATCGTTGGCATTGACACACCACATGGTGCAAGGATTCCTGCAAGCACATCGAATCCAGAGTGGAGAATGACTAGAAGTACCAGACACCGTAGCAGGCAACGGGCGAGGAGCCCTGACACTATACGAAGTTGCACCGGACTCTCGTTTGCGTTGTTGGTCGATTTCGGTTTGACTAGAATCGGGCGTGTAGACGAGCGAATCTCCAAAAGCCGCTGGCATCTCCTCAAGCCTTATGCTTTTGCTCTCTGCGGACCAGAACCAGATAATGATCAAGAAGATTGCGGAAGCGCCGACAAAGATATAGTAGACTTTGATTGAAGTCAGTGGTTGTCATGTCCATCGTATGTAACGCCAACTCACAGTATTGTCTGATAGTAACAAATGCAAGCGGCGCAGCTTCAGTCAGGCCGGTCGTGAAGGCGAACGATACGAAGCCCACTAGACCCATGACTTTGCTACGGAACGCGACAGGTAGTATTTCGGCCTGATATATGCCAATGGCACTACCAAAAGCAGCATCTGCATCCAAATCATCAGCGTACGAGTAACAAGAAGCCGACAGGACAACTCACAGTGCATCGCAGAGATCAGGTATATTCCGCCAACAGCAAAGCCTTTGCCGACATTGTTGGTGCTGTGCTGGAACTGCCCATTCATGATTGAGGTATAAATGTTGGCAGTGATCACCCCTACCAGCCCTAGGATCATGAGGTTGCGACGCCCCCACTTATCTAACACCAGCTTGTCTGTGATGAGCACAGCTAGAAAGCACACACTTCCGTACACGCCAGCAAGAATCAGCCTGAAGCGAAGTGGTATGCCCAGAGCCTGATATAAACGAACCTGGTAGTAGCCCACCACTTGAGCACCAGTAAGGCTGGGGATCACGCCGGTGCAAAGAGCGACAAGAACTCGTCTGCGAACGATTCGCCACATTTGAGTGCGTGTGAGCTTACGAGCTCTGCCTCTTTCGTAGTCGATCTGTGCTCGCATGCGAGAGAACTCCTTCTGTGCGTCATACGTGTTCAAGTCGGGTCGGAGTCTCAAGAAGATGGCTCGCGCTTTCTCACTTGCGCCTTTCATGATCAGGTACCGTGGAGATTCCGGAATGAACTTGGCCAGACCAGCTATCAGCGGTATGGCAAAAACTCCTTGCAACGCAATTGGAAGACGCCACTGAAGGTTGCCGTAGGGAGCATAGCTACACGCTACTCCGATCCAGCTGCCGGGGGTTGTCAGAATTACGTGTATCAAGAGTTTCAAGTGCTCACCTAGCTAGCATCATGCCGAGACCTATGCTCAGACCGCAGCATCCAGCGAACATACCACGAGTGCGTGCTGGTGCAAGCTCGCAGAGATACAGGGAAGTGGTTAGATAAGTTCCTCCAGACGCAAAGCCGGAAATGGCTCGACCTGCGACAAACATTCCCATGTCGGTTGCTGCTGCTTGTATCGCAATACCGGCGACCGCAATAACGCTGAGCAGGAGGAGGAAGGGAATGCGACCATGTCGATCCGCGAAAGCACTTTGGGCTAGAGCGCCGAACGCTTGGCCGCCTGAGTAGACAGATGCTACAGTTCCAACATAGTTCGGCGAAGGTTCGTCCATGAATTCAAACCAGCTCGGTTTGGAGATGATGATGGTCACCACTCCGCTGTCGTAGCCATAACTAGCTCCAGTCAGTCAAAAGCTCCCGTGCTGATGGCGAGTCGGCCTCACAGAAAAGGGCCCATGGCAACAAAGATAGCTATGCCCCATAATCGAAAGCCCGCCATTGCTATCGGCGGTGAAGTGAAAGGTGTCTCCAAGAAACAATGGAGGTCGTCCCGCTGTCAACTGCATATAGTCGACCACGGACTGCAGTGTCATGGATGGTCTTCTGGTGCCCTATAAGTGATTGAGCTGGCTTGGCGGTGTCGATCGACTCCACATCGAAAGCACCACAGCGTGTGTGTGCACATGGCAGCCTTGGCATGGAGCAGAATGCATCCTAGGATGGCCGGGACAATGCGTCCGTTCAAATCTTGTTCTGCGGAGGCCGAGTCCTGGCCCTCACGAATGGCAGGCAACGCAGCGCAGAAAATAGCCTGGATACAGGAACAGGCAAAGATACCAGTCAGATAGGATCTGGCTCCGCCATGCGATCTAACTCCGACAACATGTTCCCAATCCTTTCAGGACAGATTTAGTACCTTCGGCAGGGGCTGGAGGGGAAATGTGTTTTCACGCAGACCATGTGCGTAGATCATGCGTTCCTGGTAAAGGTGGCACTCTCTGAAGTCGAAGTGTACTATAGATACGTGATTCCTTCGAGGGGTTCCTTGCTTCGATTGTTTCTATGGACGTGGTATGGAGGTGGGAGTTCGCGGGACGTGACAAGGATTCCGGTTCTTGGCAAGCAACTCCATAAGGATGACCTGGGTTCGTTGCGCGCTTGCCAAGCGGACGGTGAAGCACATCCTCAACATTCCGGTCGGAAGAACTCGGATAGTGCGGTGCACGATGGCAATGTTGCTCAGCTCGCAGCCTGATAATGGCCACCTGCGTACACGTGGTGGGAGCATTCCAGGTTTTCCTTCAACACCGTGCGTGCAGTGTAAGTTCTGGAAGGTCCACCAACTGTCGAAGTCTGCGTCATAGTACTCGTCACGATCCCGTGGGACCAAGAGGATGGTGCGACACATTCCATAGCGGAGAGGATTTCCGTCATGCCAGCTGAAGCAGTAGAATCCTTTGTTCGTCGATTCTTATGGCCAGCTGAGTGCTTGATAAGAAGGTTTTCGGCGATCTTCAATGACTGACTCATCTAGAGAGAGCCAACGTCCGATACGTGTGTGTTCGTAGCAGAGCTGACACCATATCAGGAAGAGGGACAGACGACACTCAAACCGGCCAGATCCCCTGACAAAGACACTAGAACGCATGTGATAGTGGTGAATCGGGGCCTGTCGTACACTCGTGCAGACACCACAACAATGTATGATTCCGCACACATCCCACAATGTTGTATTCCATATATGCTGCTACGAGCTCTGCGGTAAATGCGCAGCCACTGTAGCATACATCGCACAATTGGCTTTATCACCATATCCAGGCATCATATGCAAGACTAAACGCTCCTTAACTCGACCTACAGCCCATTACTGCTCTTTTCTGCGTCGCCGACCTGGAGTTTCTGTTGCTCGGGTCCCATTCGGACACAGCAGCTTCCGTGTTCCACAGGCGCAGTCGGAATGGCAGAAACCCATCACACCAATTCGACAGGGATGTCTGGTGGCGATGGGGTCGTGGTAATGGAGGCGGCAGTTTCGAACCAAGAGAGTGCGAGGTGCGAGTGGAAGTGATGGGGGAGACCGAGGACAGCGGCAGGCGACGGCTCGTATCTCCGATGCCCGACTTCGCTTCGGCGGGAAGAAAGCTTAGTGGGGTCGTTCACCCAGACATTGGCGACGCGGAACAAATAATAATAGTGCTCGCCAGAACGACGTCCAGACACCTCGCAAAGGAGTCATCTCGGGAACCAGGAACAACGTGCCATGTCCGCGACATTCGCACGAGCCCTGAGCAGACAGTCGGGCTTTGCTGTACCGGCAGCTACGAAGAGCTTCCGGCCAGCTGTGACAAGCTCCTCCACCGGGAGACACACGGCAGCACATATTACCACCATCTGCAGGCCCTCCAATGGCTTCTCCTTCAGACAAAGTCCTGCTCCGACTGTCTTCCTCCAACCAACGAGAACATTCGCCAGCACATCGAACAACATGGCCGACTTAAAACAGATCAAGGACAATTGCCGAAAGGTACATATACTCAGGCTATACCGATGCCCATCACCAATCGCATTGGAAGAAACCACAGAGCCAAACTCCTGCGATCGATCGATGCCTCTGCTGATGCTGTCGACAACAGGTCATGTGCATCGGCCGCAACTACGCCGACCACGTCAAAGAACTCAACAACCAACGTCCCAAACAACCCTTCTTCTTCCTCAAGCCCCCCTCCTCCATCCTGCTCCCGGATGAAGGTCCCATCCTGCGTCCCGCGGGCGTCAACATGCACTTCGAAATCGAGCTCGGTCTCGTCATCGGCAAAACCATCAAGGACATCGACGAAAACGACTCGGCCACGTGGCTGGACGCCATAGACTCTTACCTCTTGGCCATCGACATGACGGGCCGCAACGTGCAGGAAGAAGCCAAGAAGCGCGGACTGCCGTGGTCGATCGCGAAGGGTTACGATACGTTCTTGCCCTTGGCCGGACCGATTGAGAAGAGCAAGATTGCCGATCCGCACAACGTCGAGCTGTGGTTGAGTGTGAACGGGGAGGTGAAGCAGCAGGATAATACCGAGTTGATGCTCTTCAGGATCGGGAGGCAGCTGAGTGATATCTCCAAGGTCATGACGCTGGAGAAGGGGGATATCGTGCTGACAGGTACGCCCAAGGGTGTGGGTCCTGTGGTCACCGGGGATGTGATTGAGGCTGGGTTGAGAGTGGATGGGAAGGAGTTGGAGGAGGCGAGGATAAAGGTTCCGATCAAGGATCGCGAGGGTCCGTATCAGTTCACGGAGACGTACTAGACCGGAAGTTCTGGTTCGGACGGGAAGTTTGGATAGACGGCCTTTGGTGGTATTTCATACGATTCCCCACTGCCATGGGAGAAGCGAGCAGGTTCAGCGCTTACACACCGGAGTGCTCTTGACCTGCCACAGCATAGCGTCGCGCAAGGCTTACCTTTACCATACTCAGGTAAAACACACAAGGCCGAGCTCGCGCCTCGCCTTACTACCGTCATAAGTCCATCTGTCTCCTCCAGACACATGAATCTATCCCAATTCTCTGACAAGACTGCCTCCCTCTGCATCCACTCATGATCATACACCGAACGTTCCGAGATCGTGACCCCTATTATCATCAGCCAATATGGAATGGTTCAAGGTCTGCTCCCGGCTTTCATCCTGATATCGTTCAAATGATATGCGCCCAGCGTCCAGAAGGTCCAAGGCCGGGGCAAGAGTCATGGTGCAAGTCTCGCCATGTACTTTTTTGTCTAGTCGAAGCAAAGATTATTCCTGGTGGGGAGGTTGATCGTGGAACTACTAGGGTAGCCTCACAGCTCTTGCTCGAGGACGCAGCCGACAGCCTGCAGACGGTGCTAGGTTTGAGTATGTTAGTACTTTACAGGGCATCTGAGCATCCGAGGCTCCTCTCATCTACATCTATGATCATTTCAAGTGCCAAATGTGAGCTGTGTTTTCCTGAAACAAGACCCCCACGAGAGATGATTACCGCTTGCTCTTTTTCGTCTTCTTCCCGTTCGCTCTTTCAGCTTCCTTTTGAGCTTCGGCGAGCGCTTCACCAGCCTTGCGCTTCTTTTCTTCCGCTCCCTTACCAGACTTGACAGCAACGGTAGAGACAGACTTGCCCTTCTTCGCAGCATCTTTGACGGCCTTCTCCGCGTCCTCCCAATTCGCAGCTCCATTATCGATAGCATAGTTCTCCAGTGGCAGACTGTCGATCATCTTTCGATGTCTCTCACGTTCGGCCTCGTCGAACTCGTCTGCTCCCTCCTCGAGATCAGCTTGGAGGTTCCGCCGAACAGCTTCAGCGTCAATCTCGTCATTCTCGTCCATGTCAGGTCTCGCACCACCGTTTGTCTGAGCTTGTGGCATTTTTGCCTCGATGGCTCCGGTTTGAAGATGACGGAAGTAGGAGCTGACTTTGCGGATGATTTTGACAAACATAGCGAGCAGCTGGGAGACGGACAGCCCAAGCTCCTTTTCTACGTCCTCGAGCACTTTTCGCTGCAGTCCGATAGCGCAGAGCAGAGCCTTTTGAACACCACTGAGCTGAACGCCGTTGTCATCTTTGATGCGACCAGCGAAGTAGAGCATGGCAATGGTTGGCATGAGGTCTAGGATGACGTGATAGTCAAGCATGTTGTTCGCATACGAATCGAGACGCTTGATGTCGAATGGCGAGAGCATCTCGTCAAGCTCGGTCTTGGTCAGTGGTCGAGCCTTGTCCGAAGCCTCGAGCAGAGCCACTCCCTTGTTCGCAGACTCGTCAATCGCCAACGCTTGAACACTTCCAAAAGCTCGGAATTGGTAGGAAAGCAGATTCATGAAGCGACGATGGAAGTCCTTTGCGTATGCTCCCAGCCAACTAGGGTCGGAGGAGCCAGTTTGCAAGGTCCGTAGCATAACGCATGTGTGCTCACCGGTCAACTCGTTCGCAGTCTGGCGAAGGTAGACAGGAACGAAGTCTGCCCGCTGCCAGAACTTGTGCAGAGGTTGTGTGAGCCCATACGACACGCCGATGTAGTCGAGGGCTGCTGGCTTGCGTTCTGAAAGGCGTGCAAAGAGTGGCGGCATGCTCTTAATGTCGCGGACTTTGACGTTGTCCTCCTGGAGACTAGATTTCTCGAGTTCTGCGTCTGTCACTCGAACCATCTCCTCCTCGTGGACTGCGATCTTCTCCTCCGATTCATCAAGACTGACGTGCTTGCCTTCGTAGAATTCCGTCAATTGTTGCAGCGCTCTCGAACCATATCCCATACTGGAGTAATCCGGGTTCGTTGCTATCCGCACAACGCGTGCACCACTTAGTCCGGCAAAGTCAGAGTCCTGGAACTGCTGACTGACTAGCCACGGGATCAAATCACCACCTGCTCTCTGCCCTCTCGAAAGACTGTTGAGCACGCTTTCGCGACTGATTTGTCCTTCAAGAGAGACCTGTAACACACACAGGATCTCCGGTAGCCGGTTTGTATCTTCCGACACGGGTGGCACCAGCACGAAAAGCTGATGTGCAGGGGCATCGGACATGAGCTGCAGATCATTAGGCGTGTTCTTGTAGTGTGAGGCGACGTACAAGGCCATCATGTTCTGCAAGAACTTTTCGCTGACGGGGTGAAAGGAGAATAAGGTGTCTCGATTGACCTGCAGAAGTTGGCACTGCGACGGATGAGGAGTGCCTTGCAGACTTGTCTTTCGAGGTAGCGTTGCATCGAGACAGAGCACCTTGTTGAGCCACTTCTCAACCCCATCGCCAGCTGCGTAACGAATTGGTTCAGCCAGTGTAATTTCACGTAATGAGCGTGACGTGCGAGGTGTGTAGTCGTCCTTCCTGGAATCAGAGCGACTGGTTATCTTCTCCTCACCGTTCAGCTTTGCGCCTCCATGCGACTGCTCTCGCAGTTGCTGAATCAGCTTGAGAGACAATGACCGTCCTGTGCCTTCGTAGCCATTGATCGTGGATGCCATGAAAACAAGGTATGGACCCATGAGCTTTCGCACCAGTGGCAGAGGAATGGCAGCAGCCTCATCAATCACCAGGAGCTCAGCTTGACCAAGGGTATATGCATCCTGAGGCTGGATATACTGTATGGTCTGGCGGTGCTGACGATGCACATTGACGCGAACGATCGCCTTGTTGAAGTCTGGATTGGTGGACTGGATGATGGTGTAGTCGAGGTGGTCACTGTAGCCAAGAGCATCGAAACCCTTGAAGACAAACTCAAAGAGTGTCTTCAAGTTCTCCGGCGAGGGAGAGGTGATGAATATGTTGCTGTAGCCATGAGCGACAGCAGCTGCAATCGCCACGCCGAGCGCAGCAGATTTTCCACGACCACGCCCAGCTGTGAGTGTGACAGTGCTCGCGAGTGTTTTCTCCGCGATCGCTTCAACGAATGTCATAAGTGCTTTGGCTTGATCCACGGTTCTGGCGATCTGAACCAGGTCTCCCACTGGCTTCGTGTCTGCCAAGCTTTCCTTGATCTCGACCAGCTCCTTGCTCGTCTTCTGCTTTCCAGTCTCATCACTGGGTGCCTTCTCAACCACGTTCTTCCCTCCCGAAATGGGCAGCACATTCATCTCGTCGTCAATGACTAGGCAGCTTTCGCAACTGCCCAGACTTAAGATGAAACGCTCGTTGAATCGTGCCACCACATCGCCGTGCGCCTCGGTACGATATCGCGAGTGAATGTCCATGCTTAAGGTATACAGTTGTTTCAAGCTGTTCATACTTTTGAGCAACAAAAGAACCAGCCCACCACCCTCTACGGTCTCCATAGTCCTCGCAAGCAGGTTTGGGGTGATTGCCTCAAAGTCCTGCAGAATGCACATGCCGTATGTGTTTCCCAGAATCTTCTCGGTCTCCTTGTAGTAGACATATCGGATATTCTGCGTACTGATGAACAGCTCGAAAGGGTCTTCGGTATTGACATCTCTCACTCCGCGCTTGATCTCCTTCTTGACCCTCTTCTCCTGCTTCTTGCGATGCGACGTGAACCCGAGCAATTTGTTCTTGTACGCCCACAACACATGCTTGTTCAGCTTGATGTCGAGGTTGAGCAGGATGTGATAGAGATTGACGATGACGTCTTTTTGCTTGTCGCCGACGATAACAAAGAAGGAGCGCTTCTTTTCGAGCATGCCATTGCGGATCAAGGCAGGAATGCGCGCGTCGATAGCTTTCTTGGGCATTGTGGAAGATGTTTCAGAGATGCTACTGGTATGAGACAGCAGCCTAGGTGTTCGGGCTTCTCTGAGATTGGAGCGCAATCACTGCCGTGGGGTGAGCGCTATGCGACAGCGACCTGTGCCTCGGGAGGAGGAAAGTAGGTAGGCAGGCAGGCTATTGCTATGCGAGAGTATTGAAGACACGCACCTGCACACCTTTCACTCAAAAATTTGGCGTTATCCAGAATTCGTGTTAGCTTTCCCCACAGATCGGCAGTCGGCAGACGGATATCGGCTCGATCCGCTAAGCGAGAGATGTCACCACGGGCGGCGGACGGCTCCGACAAGATACTGGAAGCGACTCTTGTTACACCAGCGCATAGGCAACAAACAACCCAATACCGCGCAGAGCTGTTTCCAAGGTATATCCACAACGCGAACATCCACCGATATCCTACCAAATACTCGAACGCGTGACATTCTGCGTCCCGTCCGCTGGGGTCCAACCAGGAAGAACATGCAAGCAAGGACCCGCCTCAGTTTCGGGGCTACTTGAGCCTGAGCGTCTGATGGAGTACGCCAAGTGGCCTGCGCTGAGGTAAGACCATTGCCGTTAAGCCATCCTTAGCTATTCATAGTCATCAACTGTGCGCGCATTTACATCTGACATCAGTCCGCAGTGGCCTCGTCGTTGGAACTATCATCCTCACCAGACACGCCGAGAACAGCTTCGCCTTCGATAGACCCATCCACTCAGCCGTTTCCGTCTTCGCAAGCGCAGGCGCAGCTTGTGTGGCCGTGAGCAGATGCCTACCAAAGAGTGGTAGCGGTGGGGAGTCGTACGCATGCCAGCAGCACGATGCGCTCCCATTGCGCGAAGTAGGCCGGCCCCATTCCAGTCGACAACCGAGTCCGGCGAGAGAGGATGTTACACATCCTAGCAGTCTGCGCAAGCTGAGGATAGCGTGGCTTGTACTGCTTGCAGCACTATGTCTACGAGCAGAGCTTACTCGTCAGGTAGTCGTCAATGTCCAATGCGCCAGTCGCACCTGGGAGCCCTTTCTGCCTCTGGCACTTGCGCTCTGGGAGTATTGGGCTCTCCACCGAAAGAGAAAGCGAAAAGGTCACGACGACGATGGAGCCAACACTCACGAGGCTGCAGCACAAAGCGTCCCGTGTTCACCATACACATGCCTATTTGCCGTGGTTCTGATAACCTTCGGTGGCATCTTGGCCCTGGGATCGCTAAACAGTCCCAGGAGTACCTACATTTGCGCTGCATCTCTCAGTTTTCGCACTTACATACCCCATTTGCAGCATTTGGGAAGCATTTTGGATGTGGTCATTGTAGCCTGCATCGGTCAGTTGATGGTCGCGCAAGATGCTCGCGGTTCAAGAAGCATCGGAGCGCGCTTTGCTTGGGTTGGTTGGGCTTTTCTTGTGAGTGCCCTCGAATGCTGTTGCTGGCTAAGCTGAGCCCAACTAACGACCTCCAGATTTCTGCTGGCTTTTCGGTAGTGGTCGGCTTTGTTTATTGGTTTGTCCAGGAGACTGGGCGACAGTGGTTGCTTACGATACCCCATCTGTACTTTTGGAGCGTTTTGAACATGGACTTATACGTTGCATTCACTTTGATTTGCGCATTGACCAGCGTGTGTACGAGCAAAACCTGTCATTTCATATCAGTCACTAATATGGCACAGATATATCACGTTGGCATTCTGACGACGTCCGTACTGACGACTTCCACCTGCTTATTCACGATAACGACAGCATCTGCATCGAGTAACGGACATCCTTTCCCGCCCAATCCATTCGGTTTTGCATGGCTAGGCATTGCTATGACCATCGTTGGGCTCATGGTGTATTTGAATGTCGAGACGTCGACCGAAAGAAGTCTGACACGCAGCCCGATTCGCAAAGCGCCCGCCTGGCTGACGTTGGTCTTGGTGGCCCTTCTGATATTTTGGACGGGACGGTGGGCGACCCATAAGAGCGCTGTCAACTTTCATCCAATCGATATGCTCATCTATGAAGCACAAGCACACCACCAAGCTTATGCCAACCAATCCTCCATAAGCAAGACCCTTGCCCAAGCAGTCCATCAATACCAGGTCCGTTACCACAGACAGCCGCCACCTGGGTTTGATACATGGTTCATGTACGCGACGAACCGGAGCTCAATGGTACTGGATGATTTCTCAACCATTCATCGAGATTTGCTACCATTCTATGCGCTGACGCCAGAGGAGATCCGGGCACGTACATGGGCCATGATATCATTGCCTTGGAACGATGCTGCAGGTATTCTAATCCGTGACCACAAAGTCACTGTGGCGCCCAACGTACCGGGTACACATCAATGGATGCTTGACGGACTGCTCGATATGATCAATAAGTTCGCCGAGCACCTCCCTGACATGGATCTGGCTTTCAATTTGAACGACGAATGCAGAATCAGTGTGCCACACGAACGTATTGAGCCTATGCGGAAAATAGGTGACTCCTTTGGGTTACATCCCAAACCAGACAGATCGTATACTGAAGACCGTGGACAGCAGTGGACGCCGATACCTGAGTACCCGCCAGAAGATCCTGAACGATGGAGTCCGCTGGAGCACTTGTCGTGGCAGAAGATCTTCCACCGCTTCGGCAATAACGGGTGCCCTCCAAACTCGCCTGCTCGTAAGCACCGCAAGTGGGATACGTCGTCATTCTGTACTTCATGTGCTTTTCCGCACTCTCTTGGGGCATTCCTAGCCAACTGGACTCTTGCTGCTGATATCTGCCATCAGCCCGATCTTGCCGACTTGCATGGCTTGTACCTTGCACCCGCAGCATTCAAAGGCTCGCGACAGCTATATCCGATCTTCTCTCAGAGTAAGGCCGGTGGCTTTAACGATATCCTCTATCCATCTGCCTGGAACTACGTGGACAAGGTGAACTACGCCCCCAACGATGAGCATCCCGACACAGCCTTCCCAGAGAAGGAGCCAAACCTCTTTTGGCGTGGTGCAACATCTGAAGGTGTATCACATGGGAACGTCGATCAATGGCGAGGCATGACCAGACAAAGATTCATCCACCTCGCTAACGACATCAATGGCACGAATCCCGATATGCCACTTCTGCTTCCTAGCGACCATATACCCGGAATGCTCGAATACCAGTATTTCCCCGTCTCGACCCTTACATCATTGCTGGCAACAGATGTGCACATTGTAGACAGCATCGCCCGTTGCTTTGGTCACGACTGCGAAGACCAAGCCCGCGAGTTCGCCCCGCTCGTTCCACCCTCCGACTTCCAAGTTCATTGGAAACACAAGTATCTCCTCGACTTAGACGGAGCTGGCTTCTCAGGCCGATTCTTACCTTTCCTACAAAGCCGAAGTCTCCCCTTCAAAGCCGCACTCTTCCGCGAGTGGTGGGACGATCGCGTTACTCCCTGGGTGCATTTTGTCCCTCTTGACTTGCGAGGGCAGGGTCTCTGGGCTACACTGGCGTACTTTGCCGGCATCAATTGGACTTCGGACCTTGGCAAGAAGATCGAGTCAGTGGCACACCCGAAGGAGGCGGAATGGATCGCCACGCAAGGGAAGGAGTGGGCTGAGAAGGCTTTGAGGAAGGAGGACATGGAGATTTATTTCTTCCGGCTCTTGCTCGAGTGGGCGAGGTTGACGGATGATAAGAGGGACGTGCTTGGATTCGCGCTGGATTGAGATGAGAGGATGACTATGAGTTTATGATATGGGGAAGCGTGGCGTTCTGGACGAGGCAGCGCAGTACTCTTCCATCTATGCATGCATCTCGGTGTTCCGCATACCTTTACATACGCACAAAAGGCGTAATCCTACTTGATACCAAATCCCGAAAGGCCTTTCCAGACTCGGAGGAATACGCAGCAGTTGAGGCTATACCTCTAGAGAGTGATATGGACCTCGCCAGCGCAGGCGCATCAGTAAAGTGTTTGGTCGCTGTTGCGAAGCGTAGTCTAGACGGACGAGTGGTGCATCTCAGGTGAGGAGACTTCTGGAGCAGCCATTGCAGTCTTAGGGCATTCTGTGTCCTATCAATGATCATGCATTCCTGCAGCGATGGTGTCGGCGCGGCCACTCTCTTCTTATAGCTCTGCTGCCCCAATAGGAGAAATGAGATTGAGAGTGCGAATATCGTTAGGTCGCCAGCAGGCTCTGTCTCGGGTACAGTAGTAGTAGCTGACTTCCTCGTCGGCTCCCACAAGAGTTGGATTGTTTTCTATGGACGCGGAATCACGCACCAAAGGCTTGAGGGGGGGGGGGGGGGGGGGGGGGGGGGGGGGGGGGGGGGGGGG
>JALRML010000074.1:0-11711 GCA_026120125.1 Pseudocercospora vitis
GATAAATTTTCGTTATATAAAGACTGTTCATTAATAACTAAATCCAACCCATAATTAAAATTGTTTTTTTCCTCCATATTTGTATAAATATTGTCTGTCCCCATATTATAAATATAACCTTTTCTTATAAAGTTATTAGGTAATAATCTAAACAATACAAAATTAAAAATAATACCTATAATACCTGCAAGAGGTAAACTATTATTATTATCAGTAACTAGTTCAGAGATTCTTACGTTAATAAGCATTAAAATAAATAAAAATAATATAGATACTGCTCCTACATATACTAATAAGTAGGATAAACCTATAAAGTTAATACCCAACATCATTAAATAACCAGCTATATTAAGAAATAATCCTATTAAGAATAATACGGATACTATAGGGTTTTTACTTATAATTACAAGTATACCGCACAATACAGATAACGCGGATATTATATATAATAAATTATAAGCCAAACCATTAGTAAAAGTTTCATTTATTATGAATAAATTTTCCATAAATGTAAATTGTATAATTTATCTTGCTAAAAAGGTTTTTATTATTTTTTTTACACTAAATAGTCTACTTAAAAAGATAGTAGAAAAATTTGCAAGAGCATATCATCGTCGTTTACCTGATAAAGGTAAACTTGCAAACACATGTGGTTTATGAGTACTAGATTAGGCTCATTTTAAGCTAGTATACCCCCCCCCCCCCTAAATAATAAGTGTTGTAAGTGATAATATAAAGGTGTTTGGTATTATGGGAGTATATCATTAATATAATTAATTAATGATATTAAACTATCATAAAACATGTATCTCCTGTAGCAAGTATTAAAAATAAACTTACTGTAAAAATATATATTTATTTTATCTATATGTAAATATAATTCAATTGTCATGATTGTAGTTTGTTTAATATATTGTATATAAACTAAATCTACTTTATTTTTTAAAATATGTTAATTAATATATTACTAAATATCTTTAATACAAAACAGCCTTATTAGTTTCTGCTGTATATCTTATAAAAATAGGTAATAGAGTGATTATAAATCATGTTGCTTTTATATTGTATGCTAATAATTAAATTTAAACTTCCTGTTTGTAAAATCACAACTAATATAACTAAAGTTAATATTAGTTCATAACTTATTAATTGCGCTATACTAAGCGATAAAGGCATATTTAAATTTTGCAGATCAACCTGTTAATAATATACGATAAATAGCTAACTAATTAACAAGTAATATATAAAGTATACCTATATTAAACCCTTATAAACGTAAAATCCCTCTATATAGTATAAGGGGGGGGGGGAGAGGGTAAATACTATACGTATAAGCATTTATTTATTAAGCTTTTTACTTACATATATTTTTATACTATTTATTACTAAAAAATTTTTTTTTATTATTTTTTTTATTTTTTTTTTTATTTAATTTTTTTTATTTCTTATTTTTCCTACTAAATAATAAAGTAAAAAATATATAAATTATTTTACAAATAAATAGAAACATGTAAGTTTTATAATAAAAAAGGATAATACTTATATATTGTTAATATACTCAAAAATGTAAAGATAAGAATAATTATACAATATACAAGAAGTGTAAGTATAATATAGCAGCTTATAAGCATAAGTGATCTTTTTCACTTAAGTAGTAAAATAAAAGACGTCAAAAACCTATAGCTAAAAATATTATTTATAATATCACATATAAACCTTTTTAAAAGTATAATAATAAGCGTAACTTACATATATTAAACTAAAACAAAGAATTATAAGCTCCACTTATTAAATTAATAAACTTAAAATTATATTGTTAAAAAAAGCTGTAAATATTGATGATAAAATTATAATAAGTAATACACGATATAAAGATTTTATTAAATAATCAACTATTATAAAAAATGTCCCTAATAATTCTATGTTTTATTTATTTCTTGATTTAAAATATAATCGAAAGGATCTTGTTTTGATCTTTTTAATGCTTCTTTTTCTCTAATTTCATCTTGGTGACGTTTTTTATAATTTTTATTATACTCTTTTATCTTTTCCGGGTTACTTTCTTTTCAATTTTGTCTCATTTCTTTACCTTTTTCACTACTATTATATAATCTATTTTTAAGTTTTCTCTCTTCTTTATGTGTACTTTCATATTTTCTTTCCCTTTCTATTATTTCAGGGTAGTTATTGTCTCTATAATCTTTTTGCCTTTCATTATACATTTTTACTTTATCTGGGTTATTTGTTTTTCATTCCTTTCTTTTTTGGTTTAAATGATCAGTATTATCTTTTCTATATTGTTTACGTTTATCTTTTCCATTATCGGTTTTATGATATCTTGCTTGTTGTTCTTTAAGTTTATCTATATTGTTTTCTTTCCAATTTTTAAGAGTTTCTTTCGATTTATCCTTATTTCTATCTTCTTTAATTTTATCTTTGTCTCTTTTAGAATTATAGCTTTTATTTTGTTCCTTAATTTTAGCAGCGTTTTTAGCCTTGTACCTTGCACAAGCTTCTCTGTTTAACCTTTTCTTACGTTCCTCTGGTGTTTCATGTGGGTTATTGTTATTATTATCGTTATTGTTGTTATTATTGGAATTATTGGAATTATTATTACCACTGTTATTGTTAAATTGATTATTATTGGAGTCAGTATTATTACGATTATCTTCCATTTTATTGACATAATATTTAATAGCATAATAAAGCAAATTTAAATAATAACATAAAATTATAGCTATAAAAATTACTAGTAAAAACCCCAAAATAATATATAAAATTTTAGATAAAAAAGGATATTTCTCTTTAAATTCAGAAAAATTGTTGTGAAATACTATAAGTGATAGATAACATACACATAAAGAAATAAATGAGTATATAATTAAAGTATTTCCTGTAGTTATTATAAATAAAAAACTACTTAAAAAAATGAAGCAAAGTTTAAAAATTTGACCATAGGAATTAAATAATAAGTTAGGTGTTACACGATATAATAAATCGCACACATAAGTAATATAATTCCTGGGTATTAATAATAAAATTTTAAACCATAAAAAAGATAATATAAGATCAAAAAAGTTATTTAATCTAGATAATGAAAATTTAGTAGAATGCAAATTAATAAAACTATTAATAAAATAATTAATATTACTACAGATGGAGTCATTATCGTAATAAATTAATAGGTGAGTTATTATAGTTTTGGATATATATAAAAATAAATTAAAGATGTACATTAGTTATAATTATTTAAAAGTATTCCTCTTAATCTATCTTACGATCCTCAGTAGTATACTGAGATAAATAAGAATAACCAAACCACATCCACGAAATGTCAATATAGTATACCAGACTCTAGCCCTAAGTGATGATTTTCACTTAAGTGGTATGCTAAAAGACGTCAAAACCCTACACCTAAAAAAATTGTACCTATTATTACGTGTAAACCGTGAACAAATTTGTTAACTTAAAGGCTCTTTATCCTTTATTTCCATTTTTTATCAAAATGGTTCAGACTATGTCATCAACATAAACTAAGATTATGTTGCGAGGTTTTCGTGGTAGGTTATTTTAAATATAGTAATCACCTACTAGTCGTTGAACCTTCATATGTGCCTTTATTTTATATTTCACATATGCTTGGCTGCATATTGTCCTTATTTAGCTACATATTATACATAATTAATATTTAAATATATGAGAAAAATAAATAATAATAAGGAGTTCCATGCAATTTACCCCGTTTTCTATTATGTAAAAAAAAAATAAATTATCATTTACGTTTAGTATTCATTCCGTTTTTAATAAAAATAATTTTATTTAAATCTTGTTTAGTATAGAGAGATTTTTCTTTTAAAAGAAAAGCAGCTAGGCAAAAATCTGAAAAATCATGAGATTTAATTCCTATAATTAAATATTTTTGGAAAAAAGGAATAATTATATGCAAAATATCAGAAAAGCTATTAACATAATACGATATTTCTTGGGGTCTAGAGGCTTTAGTTTTTATAACACCACAGTTTAAGTAATGTTTTATTAGATAGAAGATATTTAGATCTCTTTTATGCTTACTTAAAGAAAATATTAAATTAAAATTACGTAAATATCCTTTATAATAAATAGGTTTAATATAAAACATACCATCTGCGCTTACGAAGCCCGCTAATCATAAAGGAGATTTTATATTTTGTCTTGGAGCAATAGGTCTTTTTGCCTTAATATCCTTAGCCTCAGGAAATAACTGTATTAATGTATTAGATAAACCTTTATCTTTACCCATTGAAGCTTTATAGCTTAAAATATCTATTATATTACTCCTACTTAACTTTTCCTTAGTATGCATAACCTCTAAAGCAGATTTAAATAATAATAAGTCTGCATTTTTCTCTGTCAATAAAGGATATAATTTAAAATGTGGAATTATAACTTCGTTAATATCTTTGATAGATTGGACAGAATAAATAGCGGTAGGTTTTTTTTTACGTATACGTTTAACAATAGATCCAACTGCAAAAAACTCTTTTAACTTAAACAAAAATTCAATATCTTTCGTATGTAATTCAACAGCAAATATAGGAGCTAATTTTATCTCATTTATATTAGTGTTATCTTTACCAACTCTAATATTAAAACTGGCTTTAGCGTCACAAAAACCAGATACTAAATAGGGAGACAATTTATTATCTTCTTTATTAAACATAATAGGGGCTATATTTAACCCAGTTCCAAAGTAGAAACAAGAACCATAAGCTCCATCTGATAAAGTAAATGAAGAAACTGAATATTCTATACCTTGAAATGCTGTGAATATTAAGGCTAAAACTATAGTGAACAATGCACCATATAAAGCTCCGTTTCTATTACCTTGTATTAAAGAATGATGAGAGTAAGTAATTGTTACACCGGATGATAATAATAATACAGTATTAAGCAATGGAAGTTCAAAAGCGTTAATTGCTTCAATACCTATAGGAGGTCATTCAGCACCTAATTCTACAGTAGGTGATAAAGCGCTGTGAAAGTAAGCTCAGAATATAGCTAAAAAAAATAAAGCTTCTGATACTATAAACAAAGCAACTCCCATGTTAAGTCCCTTCTGCACAGCTAAAGTGTGGTTACCTATATAAGTTCCTTCTGATATAACATCTCTAAATCAAAAAAACATACTTGAAATTACTAATATAAGTGCATTAGATAACCAGTATCCTGCAAAGTAAAATGCATGCATTGTTAACACAGTTGAAGTTGTTAAATTTAATAGACTTATACAACTAAATATGGGTCACGGGGAAGGTGACACCAAATGAAAGGGATGTCCTTGAAAAGCACTCCTATTTTCAATATCCATATTATGTAATATTTGAAACTAAAAATGTAACCACAGTGATATTATTTACATAATGAGTATAAATTAATAATTTATTCTCTATTAGATAATAATAAGAATGATAATACAAGGGGTACACCTAGTATAAGTGCACCAAAAATTACACCTGTAACTAGACCCCTTATATTAGTTCTGTACTAGTTAATCCTCTTACTATGATTTTTCCTCACACGGTAATTACTATTAATCTTAATATGGTATAATATATTATAGTAAATTTGTCCTTAGCCCAAAACAAATAGAAGTATATACAATATTATTTTTATTATAAATAAAAGTTGTAAATAAATACTTATTAGTTAAAGTAGAATAGTATTTAGCATAACTAGTACTGAAGGGATAAGTTTCTAAAGCTGTCTTAATAATATGCAACTATATAGTATTTTTTTTTTTTCGATATGGCGTATTGTGACAGAAGTACTCCCCTCTTATTTTAAGGTTTATTTTAATAAATAGCTTCATCTTTAACTATAAGTTGTTGACAAAAAAATAACTACTATGTAGTTCAGGTAAACCTTGTTCTCCACTAAAAGTAAATTTAGTATAACTAAATGAACGAGGTAATTAAGATGAGAAAGGTGTCTGATCTGAATTATATTAAATTAAATAATTTATTTCATGATTAAATAATCTTTTAGATTTATTTATTGTAATTAAATCACTTTCTGTATTACTTATCGAATAACTAGAGCCATTATTAACATTACTTTTTTCCCTTGAATAATTATTACCTGAAATTCTCTTAGTTTTACCTTTAAAACTACTATCATCTCTTGCATAATTAATAGTACGCATAACAATATGCTCTATTCAAATAATCGTGGTAATAGCTTAAATATCAAAAATATCAATAAACAATAAATAAATATGAAATACATTCAATCCAGCTAAATAAACTAAAAAAGTAATAAAAGTGTAAATGAAATATGAATAAATATAAGGAAATTTATTATTATTAAGAAAATCTATATAAGTATAAGTAAGCTAGTCAAAAAAGTAAGTTCTAGTAATATTAAATAATTAAGGTCTAAACTGTTTAAAAAACAACACCATAAATAATTTAAGTAAAGCAAACTCCAAATAAAAAATAATTAATTAAGAGTGCATATATTTATGTAAAACTTATTTTTAAATGATTTCTATATGAATATTAATTATTTTTTAATTAATAAAATTAGAATCACACTAAAGGTTGTATACCATTTTTATTTTATAATAAATTCATTAGATAAAAAACTTAAAGATAAAAATGTAACAACCTGATGGGTTTATTATATCCTACGTATATCTAAAAAAAAATCTAGGTAAAAAGGTTACGCTACATATAATAGCAAGAAAGCCATCATAAGGGCAAATAAACCTGTAGCTTCTGCAAAAGCAAAACCTAGTATAGCGTATGAAAATAATTGTCCTCTTAATGAAGGGTTTCTAGCTACACCTAGTATAAGTGCACCAAAAACCACACCTATACCTACACCCGCTCCTATTAATCCTGTAGTTGCTAATCCTGTACCTATAATTTTTGCTGATTGAACCATTTTTTTTTTATGTTTAATTTAATGCCATTTTAATAAAAAGCCTTATACAACTTTACAAGTTTTCTTAATGCAAAATAGATTATTATGACTTAAAGCTCAATGTACCCACAGCTGCAACATGAATATATTACTACACATGTACCACGCAAATCAATAAATACTTGTTTTACGAAAATATTATTGCAACCTATTCTTCCAATAATAAAAGTTATAATATTAATAAAAAGTATGAATAAACAAATAAAAACTACAGCTATACACTATAAAAAGGGTACAGACAATAATATTATAAACCCACTATATATAAGACTATATAGTTTCACGCCAAATATATTTACTAATATAATCATTTTTTTTTTAACTTATTAAATACTATTTTAATATAATATTTTAATCTAAATATAGAAATTTTATTATTTAATACATTATATTGCATTATTATACATTACACTCTATTATAACATGTAATAGATATGTAGCTAATACTACGAGTATTTTCAGTATGGATATACACTCATTGTTGTTAACAATGGTTACAGTATGATTTTAAAAAATATTTTTTTTTTAATCTATAAAAATAATAGTTAGGAACGATAATAATCGGTGTATAATATACTGCTACTACCTATATAAAGAAAAAAAATGACAACTAGATAAAGCAATAGATAAAATTACACATATAATTTATGATTATTAAACTCTTTTTTAATACTTGTTTAATTTAATATCATTTTAATATAATACATTTATTTATAAATATTTTATTATGTAGTAATAAGATTTATAATAGTGGTGTCTAATCGTCCATTAAACATAGCTACCTTTGATATATATAAAAGTAGTGGCAATAATACCCTTATGTAGAGTTATCTTGGAAAAAAAAAATTGGTCATTATACTAATTACTTTTATTATTATTGATAAAAAATTAAAGCTAAAAAACTTTTTAACTAAAAATATTTTTATTACTTATACTATCTAATTATATTAATAAAATTATACATAGTAAAAATAATTACAAAACATATCTTTATATCGTAATTTAAAAATTTTTATTAAATTTACAATTTATAACTATTATAACAAAGTAATGTTACTAGGTATAATTTCAAAACTGTAGACAATACAAGGTATTAATACTATAAAAGCTATAACTATAGGAAGCAATATTGTTCAAGAAAATGACATTAATTGATCGTAACGTATTCTAGGGAAAGAAGCTCTAACTCATATAAATACAAATATCATAATAGATGATTTAGTACCCAGAATTAGACCTGATAACATTCCTTCTAATATAGGACTATCAAACATTTCTATTGCTTCATAACCTGTTTCGTATAAAATATAAAATACTATACTATAGTCTATAATATATCCACCCAAAAACAACATAGTATTTAGTATACATATTAAGACAATACTTGCATACTCTGCTAAAAAAAAGAAAACAAATATAACTGCGGCATGCTCTGTCATAAACCCACTTACCAATTCAGATTCAGCCTCAGCTAAATCAAAAGGAGCCCTATTAGTTTCTGCTACAGATCCTATAAAGAATATAATAAATATAGGGAATAGAGGCATTATAAATCATATAGCTCTTTGTGCTTCAATTGTAACAGTTAAATTTAAACTTCCTGTTAGCAATACTACAAGTAATATAGCTGAACTTAATATTAATTCATAACTTATTAATTGCGCTGTACTTCTAAGTGACCCTAAAAAGGCATATTTGGAATTTGCAGATCAACCTGCTAATAGTATACCATAAGTAGCTAATGAAGAAACAGCTAACATATAAAGGATTCCCAGGTTAAAATCTCATAAAGCTAAGCCAGGTCCGTAAGGTATTACGGCAAATCCTAATAAGGAAAATATTAAAGTTATCACAGGACCTAAAAAAAATAGGGCTAAATTTGCTTGTGTAGGTGATACATATTCTTTTAAAATAAGTTTAAGAGCATCTGCAAATGCTTGTAGTAAACCATAATATCCTACTACATTAGGTCCCAATCTTCTTTGCATACTTGCCATAGTTTTCCTTTCTGCTACTGTAACAAAAGCAACTGTCAATAAAATAGGAATTGTAACCAATAACACCTCAATAATAGAAATGATTGTAGTATTATATAACATATAAATCCTTTAGTAAAATAAAAATATAAAAAAAATGTTTATTATTTATTTTTATATATTTTAAAAATAATTAAAATTTTAGTACTAAAAAATTTATTAAGATAAAAACCCGAAAATGTTATAACCTAATATAGGTGATTTAAAATTTAGTATTTTAGGAAAAAAATTTTTTTTTTATATAGTAGCTAAAAATTAAAGTAAATATTAAAGCCAATATCTTAAATATAGTAGGCACAGCAAATTCAGTTTCTAACATTATTTCATGACTAGGGTAAGTAAATAAGCTATTATCAGCAAAAAAATCACAGCCTATTCCTATAAATATGCCTTTAGTAATATAACCGAAGAAAATAGAAAATATAGCTAATATTATTAAAGGTATACTCATATAAATATCACCTTCGTGTGCATGTTTGTAATTTACGATAGATCCGTTAGGATTAGCTAAAAAGGTTAAGTATAATACTTTTACCGAATAAAGTGTAGTAAACATTGCACCTATTGTAGATATAAAGTGTACTACGGTACTAGAAAAGTAGAATTGACCATAGGCTTATTCAAGTATAAAATCTTTTAAATATAAACCTGTCATAAAAAGTAATGAGCGAATTAAAGTAAAGCCAAGAATAAATAAACAGTAATTCCTATATAGTATATAAGGTATAATCATATAGATTATATAAATATCTATATATTTAATCTACTAGTAAAAGTTTAATTTAATATTAATAAATTTTGCATAAATGTAAATTGCCAAAAATACGTAAAGTAAAAATGATATTAATATGTAAATTCAATAATAAGCTAGGCATCTGGATCTATTATATCCATAGGTTCACATGATGTATCCGCATAATCATCAAGAAGAGACTTTTTAGCAGAAGTAGAGTTATCTGACAATAAATTACTATTATTACTAGCTGTAGCAGTTTTTGTATTACTACTGGCTGAGTCAATATTAGTACTACTACTACCTGTAAAAGTATTAGCAGTATTATTATCTGAAGTATTACTATTAACTTCTGATGATGCATTAACTGTATCACTTTCTGCTGTAGGGGTATCTGAATTAAAAGTCTTATTTAATTCCTTTAACAATTTTATTTGATTAGTTAAATCATCCTTTATATTACATGCTACCTCATACTCTTCTGTAACAGAAGGATATGCATCTATTATTTTATTTACCTTCTGTATATCATTATGCAAAAAAACATCTAAATTATCCATACCTTTAGTAACTTTTTCTTTACTCTCCTCAGGCATATCATCACGTACTTTAGTAAAACTTTCTTTCATCGATTCATGCATACTTGTCATTACGCCAAGCCTCCTAGATAATGATAAATTTTCATCGAAAATACTTCTGTTGGAATCTTCCTCTTCGTCAGAATGAAGTCCCAACTCGTTATTTTCTACGTCTTCAGTAAGCTGGTTAACTTTTGTATGAGTACGATCAAATTTGTCTTCTAAGAGTTTCAGTTCTTCATTGCTCTTACATATATTTACGTCATTATTATTATTATTACTACTATTGTTTGTAGTGTTATCTCTATTGTTATTGTCGTCATTGTTACTGTTACTACTATTGTTTGTAGAGTTATCTCTATTGTTATTCTCGTCATTGTTACTATTACTACTATTGTTTGTAGAATTATCTATATTGTTATTGTTTGGCATTGTTAATTATGTTTAAATTATCTTGATATAGTATGGATATATACTATTAAAAAAAAAAGTCTACTTTAAAGATAGTAGTTCATGTGTAAGACCTAAAATGAAATTTGCCCTGCCAAACTTTATTGCTGACAGCCCACCCCACGGCAACACACCCAGGAACATATAATGTACCTTTCCGACTAATTGAAAAAATATCCAAGTTTATTTATAATTAGGTATGAAAGTAAAATTTTTTAAAGTAGAAAATTTATAATTACATATTATTAATCTTTCGGGTAAGTTTAATGAAAATTTTTAAGTATTATTTTTTATTAAATATTATTTCTAATTTTTTTTGATTAAAACATATAAACTATATAACATTACAAGTAATAGTTTATTATCTAATATACATATATAAGGAATTAATATGTAAAAAATTAAACTAACTAATATATATAAAGCGTATGTTGTAATAATTCCTGAATCCAGTTTGCTTAAATTTTTACTTAATGAAGTTAACAATTTTTCTAGACCATATGGCCCCACTAATTCAATACAACCTTTATCAATAATTTTAGTAGTTTGCCCACCTAATTTTAAAATACAATTAGTTATATATTTGTTATAGAACATTTCAATAAAAAAACGTTGGTTAAAAAAACTAAAAATGTTATAACCTAATCTAGATGATTTAAATTTTGTAAGTATTTTTGGAAGAAATTCTGAAAATGTAATAGCTAAAAAACTTAAAGTTAAAGTAAAGATTAAAGGCAATATCTTAAATATCGTAGGCACAGCAAATTCAGTTTCTAACATTATTTCATGACTAGGGTGAGTAAATAAGCTATTATCAGCAAAAAAATCACAGCCTATTCCTATAAATATGTCTTTAGTAATATAACCGAAGAAAATAGAAAATATAGCTAATATTATTAAAGGTATACTCATATAAATATCACCTTCGTGTGCATGTTTGTAATTTACGAT
>JALRML010000074.1:11809-49254 GCA_026120125.1 Pseudocercospora vitis
ATAGGTCCGTTAGGATTAGCTAAAAAGGTTAAGTATAATACTTTTACCGAATAAAGTGTAGTAAACATTGCACCTATTGTAGATATAAAGTATACTACGGTACTAGAAAAGTAGAATTGACCATAGGCTGATTCAAGTATAAAATCTTTTGAATAGAAGCCTGTCATAAAAGGGAATGCTACTAAACTTAATGAGGCTATTAACATAACTGAGTATGTTAAAGGTAAAAACGCTTTTAATCCACCATATTTTCTAAAATCTTGGTTGTCTGAAACAGCATGAATTACAGCTCCTGCTCCTAAAAATAAAAGTCCTTTGTAAAAAGCGTGATTAACTAAGTGAAATAAAGCTAAATTATAAGATGATAATCCAATTGCTATAACCATCATTCCCAATTGACTCATTGTGGAATAGGCTATTACTTTCTTAATATCCTGTTGGAACAAACCTATAAGAGAGCTAAATACAGTAGTTATAGCACCTATTCATAAACATAGTAATAATACTGTGTTACTATATTCTATTAAGGGTGAAGTACGCATTAATAAATATACTCCTGCTGTAACCATAGTTGCAGCGTGTATTAAAGCTGAAACAGGTGTAGGGCCTTCCATCGCCATAGGTAATCATACGTGAAGACCTATTTGTGAACTTTTAGCCATAGCACCTATTAATAAACATATTCCTATTAAAGTTATTACACTATTTGACATTAAAGGGCTTAAAGAAAATACAGTAGAGTAATCTATATTACCAAATGATCATAATATAGCAAACATACCTATAGTTAAAAAACAATCTCCTACCCTATTAGTTAAAAATGCAGATAGTGAACTTTGATTAGCAGGTATTCTAGTATACCAAAAACTTACTAGTAAATAAGAACATACACCAACACCTTCTCAACCTACAAACATTAATAAAAAATTATTTGATGTTACAAGTATAATCATCATAAAAGTGAATAAGCTTAAATAGCTAAAAAATCTTTGATTGTGAGGATCATGACTCATATACCCTATTGAATATAAGTGTACTAAAGAAGAAACAATTAAAACAGGTATTAACATAGACACTGTTAGAGAATCAAAATTAAAACCTCAAGATACATTAAGAGATTCTGAGTCTATTCATTTAAACAAGCTTACGTCTACTGATATATTATTAATACCTACTTCTAAAAAACTAAACATAGAAAGTATAGTAGTAGCAATAACACAACTACATGTAATTACATGAGAACCTTTTATACCCACTTTTCTACCGAAAAATCCAGAAATAATCGAACCTAATAAAGGTAATGTTATTAAAGTTAAGTACATTATTTAAATTCTATAGCTACACTTCCTCTTAATCTATAAAATGCAACTAATATACCTAATCCTATTGCAGATTCTGCACCTGCAATTGCGATTATATATATAGAATATATTTGACCTAATATATCATCAAAGTTTAACGAAGTAAGTAGAATTAAAAATGTTATTGACAGTAACATTATTTCAATTGAAATAAGCATCAATATAATATTTTTTCTATTTAATACAAAACCAAATATACCTATAAGAAATAATATTAAAGATAAGTTCATAATATCTAAAAAAATAAAGTTATTAACAAAATAAGTAAAGTATATTTGAAAACTTTTAATTTAGACCTTTTTAAGGGCTCACTGAAGTATTTGAAAGGGTTTTTACAACTTTCGGTTGAATCCAACTACATCGGTAGAACTTTTATCAAATAACTATCCCAGTGAATAATGTAATAATAGTGTATATTAAACTTATAAACAATCCATTTTTAGATTAACTACTATAAATAATATACTTTAAGTTAAATAAAATGCTCTTTCTAGAAGCTTCAAATAATAATACGTTTTTCCATATTAACCATATTGTGAAAAAGTTTTTTCTAAGTGAATTATTAATAACATGTATTTTAAAATTTCATCCATTTTTATTAAAAGAAAATTATATACCCGAGTTATTAATAATATGTATTTTAAAATTTCATCCATTTTTATTAAAAGAAAACCATTTTTTTTTTAAGGATGTTAAGTATATAAAGAAACTATTGTGGATAAATCGCTATATATCATAAGGAATTTCATTTTGAGCAACTTTGGCAAAGTTAACAGGCAAAACCTGCGTGTCTCGAAAAAAAAAGAGGTCATCTCCATATGCCTTTGGGATGACCAGAGATCTAGGATAAATCTAATATTTAACGAAGTGAATTGAAATATCTAACTAGCTTCAGAAAAAGTAATCAAACGAGAGTATTACTCATATAAATAATGAGTAATTAAAGTCTTTAAAGTAAAACGGAGATGATCTGTTTGAATACAGGGAAACCTTTCTCTAAGACTAATTTTAGGTCCTGCTTTCATATGAAGGTAGGGGCGTTACAGATATAAATAAAGCGACAGAGCATAGTACCGTAAGGGAAATATTTGAAATAGTAGTTTTATAAGCAGCTCAAATTTACATTTAAAAGTAAACGAGAGCGTACCTTTTGCATAATGGGTCAGCAAGTTAATGTTAGATGCGAGAGCAATCACAGATAAACCAATTATTAAATAATGAATTAGTATCTAATATTAGACCCGAAGCCTAGTGATCTTACCATGATCAGGGTTATAAAAGCTCGAACAGGTTATCGTTGTAAAGATATCTGAGGAATTGTGGTAAGTTAGTGAAAGACAAAACTGACTAGGATAGCTGGTTTTCCGCGAAACCTATAAAGTAGGTAGTTTAAAATTATAATTTTACATATAAAAGGTAATCACATGGGAAAATACCTAATGTAAAAGATAAAAAATAAGATAAATAAAATTATAAACATCGTTGCAGGTACAGAATTGTGATCTCAGGCAAATTGTTACTTTATGCATTTAATAATTTAAATGCAAGGTCTATTTGTATACATTGGGGGATCGTGAAGATTTTATCAGTGAGGATTTGCTCTCGAAAGGGCAACGATGAATATTAAACTGTCGGACATAGTACGATAAGGTTGTATGTCTAAAGGGAAACAGCCCAGAACAAGAGTTAAAGGTTCCAAAATTATTGTTAAGTGAAATTAAGGTAGTTTTTTTCGTATACAACCAGGAAATAGGCTTAGAAGCGGCCATTTTTTAAAGATCTCGTAACAGAGCACTGGTTTATTTTAAAAGGGAAAAATCCCGTATAAAGTTAAACGCATCAAAAATATAACGGATCTAAAACAATATACCGAAACCTTGTACATAATTAAAACTAAATTAAAATAATGGTTTACTTTATAATGCAAAAAAACACATCTAGTAAAAATACAAATTAATATTATAATCTTTATAGCTATACTAGACAATCTTTACAGTATATTATTTGACATGTAACCATTAATAGCTGTATTATCTAGTAAAGATACGAATTAATATTAATCTTTAAAACACTAGAAAATATTTATAGCATATTATTTTAAATAAAATTATTAAGAGTTATATTTATGAGGTAGCGGAACGTTGGGTTAATGTTTAGAGTTTATATCATTGATATAAATTATTTATCATACTGAAAATAGCAGCTTTGTAGCCTGTATGAAAAGTAAATCCCAAGTGATAATGCTGACATGAGTAACGAAAAAGGGTAAACCCCTCGCCTTAAGCTTATGGTATCTAATTAAAGTAACGGCCCCTAAATTTATAGACCTGCCCTAAAGGACTAAATGATGGGTGAATCTCACATATATCTAACACTTTTAGTTTTTAATTATAATCCTAATATATTTAAGTAAAACACAATTACCCACTATAAATAATAGTAAGATATAAAGGATAGAAATAAAACATAATTTAGACTAAGTAAAAAATGTTCTGGAAAAAATATATGCAATTATAACATAGGTACCCCTTATTTATTGTGAGACGCAATGTCCGACCATTAAAGATAGGTATATATGTTATATACTATAGACCGTACCTAGACACTACCACAAGTAAGCAAGTAGAGAATACAAAGGCGTTTGAGATAACAATCATTAAGGAACTCGGCAAATTGACTCCGTAACTTCGGGATAAGGTGTGCCATTATTATTAAGTAATAAAAGGAGACATAAAATGGTGTTGTACGACTGTTTAATTAAAACAAAGCACTTTGCATAAGAAAATAAATCAAAGTATTGAGTGTGATTTCTGCCCAATGTTGGCTGGTTAACGGATTTTCTTAGCTGAATTATAAAAGGCTAGGTTTTAAAGGAACCCCCAATCAATGGCGGCCTTACCGATGAGGGTCCTAAGGTAGCGGAATACCCTGGCCGTTAAATGCGGTCTTGCATGAATGATTTAACGATACAACAGCTGTCTCAATGATTGTCTCAGTGAAATTGGAATAACTGTGCAGATACAGTTTTCTTCTAGTTAGACGAGAAGACCCTATGCAGCTTTACTGTTGCTAGTTATTGGGTATAATAAGACTTGTTGTAGTATATAAGGTTATTGATAAGATAGAAGTGAAATACCTTTACTTAGTCTATTATATTGTTTAAATTGATTTTTATTATATTTAATATATTTTGGTATTAAAACGCTTATCTTAAAGATAGATAATACTGTAGTTACTATATCATTTAAATATATTATTACATGTATTTAGGAAACATTAGCTAGTAGACAGTTTATGCGGGGCACAGATCCCACAAAAAGTACCTGGGTGTATCCAAAGTTAAAACTGTAAACTCATTAACTTTTATTAATGATTTTGTATTATTGTTATGCTTACAGCTACTAATAGTAATACACTACTCTTTACTTTGTAATAGGTTATATTTAATTTATTCACTTATATTTCTATTAAATTAGATTTATTATTTTTTTTAGTAAGGTTTTAACTATATGGAAAATAGTAGTAGTACTTGTCTCTAATGAACACTATTATTTTAACATTCATATAGTCCGTGGATAGTAGGAATGTTAAAATAAAGTATAATTATAGATGATTTTTAATATTTGCTATCAAAGTTTAATGGCTTAACCTTGCTTTACTGTTTGACTTACATGTCTATCAGTCGCGTAAGCGGGGCATACGATCACAAGATGCAGAAAGGAAAGGTCTTGGATTATTGAAAAAAGCTACGCTAGGGATAACAGGCTAATTGCGCCAGAGAGTACAAATTGAGTGCGCAGTTTGGCACCTCGATGTCGGCTTAGCTCATCCACATGAATGCAAGAATCATGAAGGGTACGACTGTTCGTCGGTTAAAGAGCTACACGAGCTGGGTTAAATACGTCGTGAGACAGTATGGTTTCTATCTTCTAGAAGTAATTAAAGTAAAACAAGGACAGCCCCTTCGTACGAAAGGAGTTGGGTATGGTAACCTCTGGTTTATTTGTTGTTTATATTGGGTAACTAGATATAATTCAGGTTTTACTCCTATTAAGGAATGATAAGGCTTTGAAAAACACTAGTAAATAAGGATTATTAATTAATTACAATAATATACCTATACCTTTATTATTTTTAACTTAAATATGTTTTTATAGGCATAGCAATAAAGCTACGTTAGTCATAAATAAGTGCTGAATGCATATAGGCACGAAGTTTGTCTTGAGATACTTTTAAATATACGTAATATAATATTACGAATCGTAAATTTACGATTGTATAGGTTTTGGTTTAAAGGATTTTAATTTCTTCAGATATAAAATACTAATTTTATTAAAAACTAAATTTTATATACTTATTAGACAAGATTATAAATTTATTTATAAATTATTATAATTAAAAAATATTTTCAGTATTAATGGTTTAATATAGGTTATTTTTTTTAATATTATACCCTTTTTAATAATTAACACCAACGTTAACCAAAGGGTTTTTTAATAGACTAATAACATTAAATATATAAAAAATATTTTCAAATTACATCTATAAATCATAATAATAGTAATTAGGTTTTTCTGCATAACAGGTAAAAACAATATTAATCATAGCTATGATTTTTAACCATAAAGATACAGCTATTAAAGGTTTGGTTATATTAACACGCAAGGTAGCTATCTTTATCAAAAGAAATTACCTCTAAAGGAAAAGTTGTATATAAATAAAAGTGATAAACTTACCTCTATTATTAGAAACTATGTAGTAAATATTTCACCTATAAGTAATAAGTATCTTAACCACGGTACACTTATTGAACTTATTTGAACTATAACTCCCGCTTTAATTTTAATATTAATAGCTTTTCCTTCTTTCAAACTTTTATATTTAATAGATCAGTTTTAAGAGACATCATTAATAGTATGTAATCATGTTACTAAAATAGATAGTTAAATCTACAGGTATCTAGATGATGCATTTATAATACCTGATGAAGAGTATACTATGAATTTATTTTATTATACCGATAATGATAGTAACTCTAGTAAAGATAGATCTAGTAGTTTTAATAGCAAAGGTAGTTATAGTAGTGATGCCAGCTATAGTAGTAATGGTAGTTATAGTAGTAGTAGCAGTTATAGTAGGAGTAGTAATTCTAGTAATAATTACAGTAACTATGTTTATGATTAGTATTATTCAGAGTGTACTACTCCGTTAATTATTACAGTTACAACTCCAATTAGTACATATATTACTAGTAATTCTGATATTGCTAGACCGAGCGATATTACAATAATATGATCTGATAATACATAATAAAAAAAAAATAAACGGCTATAGGTTAATGGTAGACCGTTCGTCTTCCAAACGATGTGTACCGATTCGAATTCGGTTGGCCGTAAATTTATTTTAAATTATTTTTTCTCTTATATATAAAAATGAAAGTATATGAAAAAAAAAATTATTAGGGCTTTTTATAATTTTTATAATATTATAGAGTTAGTAACTTAATTGGTAAAGGACTTTCTTGTCGAGAAAGTAGATATCGGATCGTAACCGGTTTAACTCGTATAAATTTTTATGATTAAAAATTTAAGGGAAAAGTCGCTATAGGTAGAGCAAAATATTTGCTAAATATTGTGTTTATACACTTGGATGTTCAAATCATCTCTTTTCCGATTTTATTAAATATAAAGGACATTTTAAGTAATAATATTAAATTTATTAAAATTAATAAAGAGTATAGTTTAATTGGCAAAATAGGAAGCTTCAAACTTCAAATTCTCAGTTCAAGTCTGAGTGCTCTTGATTTATTATTATTTTTTTGTTTTTTTAAGACATAAAATAATAGATTCCTTAACTTAATAGGTAAAGTGTACTTTTGATAAGAGTATGTTCGATGTTCAAGTCATCGAGGAATCAATTACTATTATCTACATTATCTATAAAGAGAATTGGCTGAGTGGTCTAAGGCGGTAAGCTTGAAACTTATTTTAGTAAAATGTACTAACATCCGTTCGAATCGGATATTCTCTGTACTAACAATTATTACTAAATATAACTTGTTTTTTTTTAGTATTTTTACTTATACTAATATTAATTAGAAAAACTAATCATATAAATACCTACTTGCTTAAAGGTAGAGCATAATACTCCTAATATTAAAGTCTAAGTTCAATTCTTAGGTAGGTAATATAATATAAGTGTATATATTTATATATATTAAAAATGTTTTACAGGTTAGCGCCGGGTTGGTTAGGCGCCTCATTTGGGTTGAGGATTTTCTATGTTCGAATCATAGTAACCTGATATTTAGTAAAATACTAATATATGTATTTATTTTTAATGTATATAAAATAATATATAATACTTATAAGCCTTTATAGCTCAACGGTAGAGCGGAATACTGTTAATATTCTGATATATGTTCGATTCATATTAAGGGCTAATTATATTACATTCTAAATTTTGCACCTTTAACTAGTAATATATAAATATTATATTTTAATTAATTGAAAAATTTTATTTAAATGATTTTCTGTGGAACTAGAGTAATAAATTATCATAGTGTAAAAATTAGCTAAAATATAGCGATATATCCGTGATATTTATTTTATCTACTTAAAATCTTTTAAATTAAAAAGCATTAAATTTTATAATATATACTATTAATCAATAGTACAAATAATTTTTCAAATTATAAATGTAGTTTATGTGGATAGACAGATCGCTTTTTTAGTGTTCAGCCCTCTTTATATATAAATCTAGTTACTATATTTTTTATTTATTTATACCTAATATTGGCATATAAAAAAACTTTTTTAGTTTACATTTTATAATAAACAATTATTATTAATATATGGTGTTATAATAGTTTCTTTTAACTATTATAAAATAATGGATCTTTATACAGTGCATAATTTGCTAAAATGTTAGTATTAGTATTAAAAGCATTTAAAACTACAAAATATTTAGTTTATTATTTTACTTTAATAAATTTAGATAATAATAATTATTATTATAAAATGTAATCATAAAAACAATCTTTTTACCCGTAGGTTTTTACATATTATAACTTACCACTTAACTTAAAATCACCAGTTAGTATTATAATATCGTATATTATATTGGTATTTTCTAGATGTAGTTTCACTTTTTTTTCTGTATATTCTTGATGATCTTAATAATATATATTTATTTATTATACTTTTAAATTACTATACTTTAAATAAAAAACATAATTATTATAATGTTATAATTACTAAATAGGTAACTTTTTTATTATCATTTACTCTATTTATAATTTTTATTTACATTTTTTTTTATGTATTTTACCTAAATTTATTAGTTTGTTTGACACACGTCTTTTTATTAATAGATTTAAGTAATAAAAATTAATAAATAGTTTTTAATAGATATAAGTAAAATAATTTATTGTAAATAATTTTTTTATTAAGTCCCTTAAATGAATTTTAAGTAAGAAATATATTTGGTTTAAGCGCCCCTATTATAATAAACTTTTTATAAATATTAATATTTACCTAATAATAGAAAGTTTTATTATTCTTCTAATTATATTTTTATTTAATAAAAAATGGAGATAAGAAAAATATTAAAACCACACCTAGATTAAAAAGATAAAAGTAGTCCCACTATCATTTATTTAGACAAACTAGCCTTATCTAATAACTTTATGACAGGTTAGATTATAGTGGTAATAAATTTCAATACTATACTAAATCACTTAAATTTCAATCCGATATTAAGATTAGCCTTTGCGGTAATTTAGATATGTAAGTTAAAAACCAACCACAGTTATCAGGCCTGATAAAAATTAACCTAAGCAAAGAGGTTTTTAGTATAGTGGGCATACTTATAAGTCAACCGATACTACCATATATTCGTTTGAAATCTAATCAGGTTAAATACAGATTTAGAGTATGGTAAATAACAAAATAAGTTTCTAATATATTTTAAAAATTGGTGTTTAATTATTAGGTTTTCTACATTTAATAAGAAATATAATTATTATAATATTATAATGCCTCAATTAGTACCTTTCTTTTTTATTAATCAAGTAGTATTCTCATTTACTATATTTGTAATTTTAATTTATATTTTTTCTAAATATATTTTACCTAAATTTATTCGTTTGTTTGCCACACGTCTTTTTATTAGTAAATTATAAATTTAATTAATAAAAGCTAATAAATAGCTTTTTAATAGATATAAGTAAAGGAATTTATTATGAATAATTTTTTTAATATATTAAGTCCTTTAGATCAATTCGAAGTAAGAAATTTATTGAGTCTAGATGCACCTATTTTAGGTAATTTGTCAATCTCTTTAACAAATATAGGTCTTTACTTAACAATAGGAGGTTATCTTATTTTTGTAGTAAGTTTATTATCTACAAATAATAACAAAATAGTTCCTAACGCTTGATCTATAAGTCAAGAATCTATTTATGCAACAGTACATAGTATAGTAACAGGTCAAATAAATGAAAAAAACGGACAAATTTATTTTCCATTTATATATGTTTTATTCATATTTATATTAGTTAATAATTTAATTGGAATGGTTCCTTACAGTTTTGCAGCAACTAGTCATTTTATTTTAACTTTTTCTTTAAGTTTCACAGTAGTTTTAGGTGCAACTATATTAGGGTTTAGTAAACATGGTTTAAAATTTTTTTCTTTATTTGTTCCAGCAGGTTGTCCTTTAGCACTTTTACCTTTATTAGTATTAATAGAGTTTATTTCATATCTTGCAAGAAATGTATCTTTAGGTTTAAGATTAGCAGCAAATATTCTGTCAGGACACATGTTATTAAATATACTTAGTGGTTTCACTTACAACATAATGACTTCAGGATTAATTTTCTTTTTTTTAGGTTTATTCCCATTAGCGTTTATTATAGCTTTTTCTGGTCTAGAATTAGGTATAGCTTTTATTCAAGCTCAAGTATTTGTAGTTTTATCTTGTTCATATATTAAAGATGGATTAGATCTACACTAATCTAGATGGGGGGATATATAAGTCCTAAAATTGTTAATAATAATACAATGGTTATGCTTAAATTAGTAGACAGTTTCCAATTAGGGTGGAATCCATGTAATCTGTGCAAATGAAAATCTTGCTACCTATAATTTAAGTATACTTAAATTACATTATTGATATTTAAAATAAATATAATTTTAAATACTACTAAATATATGCTTATAAAAATAAATCACATAAGGTATACACAACTCATCTACTAATAAAGAGTAAATTTTAGTTAACAGAAGTATAAATTATTTTTAAGAAAAAAATATAAGTTTATTATAAACTAATAAATTTATATTATACATTATTTAATATAATATGTTAATTAAATTTATTACCTGTATTTAAAATATATAAAAAATATATGTTGTAGACTAATCGGTAAGTCATAAATTTTTGGTATTTAGCTATGAGTGTTCGAATCACTCCAACATAAGGCCCTACAAAGGTGGATATAGTTCAATAGGTAGAGCGACTGTATGTGGCACAGTAAGTTTCCTGTTCAAATCAGGATATCCACCCATGATAATATATTTAATTATATTATTGTTATTTTCATATGCCCTTAATAAATGGGACGTATCTACACCTTTTTCTAGAGTAATAAAAACATTTTTATATCAATTATATAGTTAAAAAAGTATTTATTTAGTAAACATTTATCTTTTATTTAAATTAATAGTAATTAGAATCGACATTTATAATATAAGTATTTATTTCAATTTAATAATTGTAATTATAATTATAATAATATTTACTATATTACTATCTTTAATGGTATAGATTTTTATACTATATAGTATAAACTATTTTTAATATTAGCATTATTATGTAATTTTATCATTTTAGTATTAAATATTTATTGTATAATTAATATAACTTATTTTTTTTATTAAGCTGCATTTATTACTTATATATAATTATGTATAATAAAAATAAACTTTCATTTAAATGTTAATTTATACTAATATTATTTTCCAATATAACTTCATAAATATACTTTAGTAATGTTTTAATCTTTTGCGTGATATTTATAATTACAGCGTAAACTAATTATTTTTTTTTCTAAGAGCCAGAGTAGTTCAACTGGTTAGAACATTAATTTCATGCATTAATAATGAGAATTCAAATTTCTCCTCTGGCTTATTATAATAATCACATAATATAATTTTTATTTAAAATACCTAAATATTTTAGGGAAAATTTTAATAAAAAAATATTTTAGTACAAATAATGTTACAGATTAAAATATTTTAAAAGACAAAATTAGTATAAAGAAAATAAATGTGGTATATATAAACGAACTAATAAAATAAATGGCAAAGCATATATAAAAAGCTACATTAATTTAAGTTTACGTATATCTAATTACTTATCCCTAAATTATTTAACTAAAAGACTTAATATACAATATTATAATTTACAATGCTATGTTAGTATACAACAATCATAATTTTAGTTTATATATGCTAGATTATAGGTATAAATCTCTTATTATTGAAAAAGTATTAAATATATAAATTTAAACCTAAACAAACTAAATATACCAAAATCTAATTTATATTTAAAGCATTCTAAGGAAATATTATATTAATTTAAATTACGTAAATTATGTGATAAGGTGTTAGAAAATAAAAAAATTGGTTTAGCTATAATGAATAAATTATTATTGATAACTCAAGTTATTATTATTTAAGAAATTTAAAAAGTTTAAACCAAATATAGAGTTATTTGTATTACTGCAAGAAAGTTTAATTACACGCTGTATTATTATATTACTTAGAAAATAATAAGATTTTTAAAAGAAGATATCTAATTAAGAAAGATAGTTTAATTTCTTAGAAAATTAATTTAATGCTTTAATAATGATAATTCCAATTTCTTTTATAGTTAATTTAATGTTATATAAGAATCTAAGTTTATTATTATATAATATATTAAGTTGTATACTCATTTTTATAATTATATTAGGGTTTTAATAATATATATAATAGTAAAAAGGAATTAGCTTAATTGGTAGAGCAACCGTCTTACACACGGTAGGTTAGGTGTTCAAGTCACCTATTCCTTATATATTTTTAAAGAGAGCTTAACTTAAAGGTAAAGTATGTGACTTTTAATCATTGTAATATGAGTTCAAATCTCATAGCTCTTATAAAAATATCTCTTAGTTTTACCATAATAATATTATTATAATTGACTTTTTTTATTTTAATATAATTACTTACAAATATATATTAAATAAAACACATCGATTTTATATAATATTTTTATATTATAGTTATTTATTATATTAGATATAAAAGTAATTTTTATAAGTAATTCATTAAAACAAATAATTTACTGCTCTTGCAGTCAAATTAGAAATTTTTCTAGTGATAATGATTCTATCACTATGGGCATTGAGCTATGAAGTATACCACATATTTCTGAACATTGTCCAAAGAATGAGCCTTCTCTATTTACTAATACACTTATTTGATTTAGTCTTCCGGGATAAGCATCACATTTTATACCCAAAGACGGGCATGCATACGAATGAATAACATCCCCTGAAGATATTATGAATCTTACATGTGTTAGTTCAGGTAATAATACTCTGTTGTCAACCTCAAGAAGTCTTAACTGACCTTCTTCCAAATCAGACTCAGGTACAATATATGAATCAAACTCAAGTTCTTCATCATCGTCATTTTTAAAGTCAGGATATTGATAGCTTCAATATCATTGATGACCTTCAACAAATACTGTTAAAGATGGATCTGTAACTTCATCCATTAAATATAAAAGTTTGAAAGAAGGAAAAGCTATTAATATTAAAATTAAAGCGGGAGTTATAGTTCAAATAAGTTCAATAAGTGTACCGTGGTTAAGATACTTATTACTTATAGGTGAAATATTTACTACATAGTTTCTAATAATAGAGGCCATTATTCAAGCTACACCAAATAAGATAATAACTAGATAAAACATAATATTGTCATGTAATTCTACTAGAGCCTCCATTTGAGGACTAGCACTGTCTTGAAAATAAATACCCCAAGGTTGAGGAGCATCACACAATATCATTGAATTTATTAAATAATTAATAGTTAATATAACTATTTTTATAATATCTTTTTTTATAGCAAATTATCTTTTTTAGATTAAACTTTACATTAAAATACTTTTAATTACACCAAGATATGTAATATACATATTATAAATAAATACAATTTATTATATTATACAATAATAAATTAATATTATTTACCCATAAGCAGATTTAAATTAACTATTTGAATAGTATCCTCTAAATAAAATTGTTCAGTTTATAATAACAACATTTAATAATATCAAGTGTAAAATTATCTAATACGTACTTAAGTATAACACGCTATGCTATACTATACTATTATTTATTACTATTTCACTTTTAAAGATGGGTATATAAAAGTATTAACAATTGTTTGTAATATATTTAAATAATAATCTAAATACTTAGGGTACTATTGTTATACTCCTCTTCATATTTTAAATTAGTATTTAATATCCTTCTAATGTAAATTTTATGGATTAAATATAATAATCGGATAATTAAATTAGGTAAAGTTATATAAGTATAATAAATACTAAAAGATAAGTATATATAATTATATAATGAAAAAAATTATACATAATAAGTTACTTTACTTATATCTATTAAAAGCTATTTATTAGCTAGATCTTTTTAATTAAATCTATAATTTACTAATAAAAATACGTGTGGTAAATAAACGAACAAATTTAGATAAAATATAATTAGAAAAAATGTAAATTAAAATTATAAAATAAATGATAATATTTCTTTATAAGTAAAAAAGTTACATTTTTAAGAATTATAACCTTATAATAATTATATTTAATGTATAGTCTAGAAAGCTTAATAATTAAACAGGAAAAAAAATAAAAAACCCTTTAAACTTGCTCGAGATAAGATTTGAACTTATAACCTAAACATCTTCAGAGTTCCGCTCTACCGGGTTGAGCTTCTCGAGCTTTTTTTTATATTTTTTATATTTTATTATTTTTATATTTTTTATATTTTATTATTTTTTTATTTTTTTATGATTATCATGATATTAGTATTATAACTAATATAATATTATAACTAATATAATATTATATAAAAAAAGATTAATCTTTCTCAAATAAATCTGTATAAGAATTTTTATTTTTTCTCCATACAGGGTCTCATAGCATGTTAAAGGATCCGTAGTTGTGTTTAAAGTCTTTTTGTATTAATTTTTTATAATTATCAAAATGAGTATTTAATAATCTATCTATAATACCGACTTCTAGGCTAATTTTTTTGGATTCTTCCATGCTCATGTCAGCTACACCAATACTAAGACTACCATCATCGTCAAAAAATTGTACCTTTTTTGTTTCTTTAATCATTTTCAATTTATTTATCATTTTTTCCTGATCCTCTAAATTTTTGCTAATGTTATCAAATAATTTCATCTTTTCATCGTGACTATATTCTGCACCAGAGGTAGGTTCTATAGATTTACCTTTTTCAGAAGAAGAACTAGTATTATGTTGTCCCGAAGTATTTTTAGAACTACCTTCCATCATAAGAGTAATATTATTATACTTAAAGCCCTCATCTATAGAAATAAAAAATTTATCTGGTAATAAATATTCCAATAAAATATTAAAAATAAACCTAAATAACACTATAAGAGCAAAAAATGATAAATCTTCATAAGATAATTTATCTTGTAAAATTGGTGTACCTGAGCACAACCATAAATATCTCAATACCATAGTAAAGACGTAGCAACCTAAAATAGATAATATTGAACCTATTGTTAATTTTTTAGTGAAAAAATAAAAGAATTTCCTCATAAACTCCATGTAATATAAAATCATTATAAACGTAGACACTGTGTTTTTAATACTTATTGTATTAAATAAAGTATATATAAAGTAATTATTTTAAGTAAAATACCTGTTAATAGAAAAAAAAATATATTTTTTACTTAAAATAATTACGTATTCTATGAGATAAGAATAAGAATTAACGCACTTAGTAGTTTAAGCCAATATATAATGTTTAAAGAGTTGCGTCTTAAACTGTTTACTAGTGCGTGTTAAATATTATACGATAAACGACTTTAACGTTTACCATATTAATCAAGTTAGTTATTTTGTAAAAAATATCGTACTAAAAATTAATACTTAATATAACTAACGTATAAAATATTTAAAAGTAAAATTTCACGTTTAATTTATAATAAATAGATAATAAGAAAAGCCAATATACTGATAATTAAATTGACTAATAAATAAATAACCTAGTAAAGTATTAACTTTTATTATAACAATTGAAAAATACCTAAAATAAATAAAAGATTTACTTATAGATAATAATACTGAATAAAAATATGAGTAGCAATAATATTGTATAATGGATACATGTAAGCTGATTTCTGTTATTGTAAATTTTACTAAAATAATACTTAATACTGGTCTTGTTTACATACAATTAATATATTTTCTGCATAATACCATAACTTTAATTAATAAATATAATTATATTAGTACCTTTAAAAGTGTCAGACTTTACTATCTAGTACAAAACATATCACACCATTTAACATATTATTATTATTCAATAAGTGTTTAATACCTTTTTTTTTTATTTTTATAATTTAAGTGTACACTTAAATTATAGGTAGCAAGATTTGAACTTGCACGGATTACATCCATTCCATCCTAAGTGGAAACTGTCTACCAATTTCAGCATACCTATTTTATTTTTATTATTAATGATTAGGATTTATATAGCCTACAAAATTATTATAAATCTAAGCCATCTTTAATGTATGAACAATATAAAACTACAAATACTTGAGCTTTACTAAAAGCTATACCTAATTCTAATGGAGGAAAGGCTAAGGTAAAAGGGAATAAAGCACATCCTCCTGTAACAAATAAAGAAAAAAAAATTTTAAACCATGATTACTAAACCCTAATATAGTTGCACCTAAGCCTACTGTGAAACTTAAAGAAAAAGTTAAAATAAAATGACTAGTTGCTGCAAAACTGTAAGGAACCATTCCAATTAAATTATTAACTAATATATAAAAAGTTATACAAAAAATAGGTAATAAATAATTATCTTTATAATTAAACTAATTTATTTTATGTATAAACCTTATGGTTTTTTACCAATAGAGAAGTAACTCTAATGCTTACTTTTTTTTATACTAATTTAAGTAGGTATTAAATGGGTACTGTTTAGTCTTCATAAATCCCATAAAATGAGGATGCATAACTTGTTCATTATTTACTCAGCTCGAAAACTTTTCAGTTTTATCATAAGGAGTAGATTCTTCACGATCAAAATCCTTGTAATATTCTCACATTTTGCTAACATATAGTTTGTCTTTTATATGTAGACGATCTAAAGAATTGGGGTCCCATCTATGTGATAGCATGTATTGAACAATTTTACCTCCATATGAAGCATAACAGTCATCATAATATTTAGGATAGTAAGATTCCTTATTATCACCATAGCCTCATTTTAAAATACTATTTCTAATAGGCTGTTCATGTGAATTAGCAAAAGATCTTAAGGGTCTTGTATTAAATTTAAATAACAAATCTAAATTATATGATTCTCATTCATCTTCGTCATTTTTCTTTGTAGTTAAAGCACTATCTGACTTTTTATTTGGGTTAGAAGGACCTTCACCATTAGAATTATTATTACTATTACCCTCAGGGTTTAAGCCTTGTCCGTTACCTATAAGTAGAAAAAACTCTGTGCTCAATAGTTGTACGTAATCTAAACAACCGAAAACCGTTATACCGAATAAATAAAAAAATATTCTTACATAAGAATAATAAAGTATATTATTTTTATTTAAAATTCCTGTAATTAAACAATAAGTTATAAAATATATAATAAGAATTAATAACGTAGTTAAGAATAAGTAATTGTTAAAAAATGAAAAAAAGCTTACTATGTAATTGTTAAATAATAATCTAGGTATTAACATAATAATGAAACCTATTATTAAGTAGAACTTATTAGAATATAAGTTCTTAAAGACATCTTTATAAGTAATATTATTTAGATAATATTTATTATCCATATAACTTAATATTAAATTGTCTAAGCCTAAGAAAAACTGGCGGGGATTTCTTAAGTTGAAAAATTGTATGTATTGTATATATTTAGTAGCCATTTAGAAAGAAAAGGAATCGAACCTTTGACAGCCTAAGCTATTGAGTTTACAGCTCAACCCATCATACCAACAAATAGAACCTTTCCTTATTTTTATTATTGGGGGGAGAAAATTGTTAATGTTTATTAAACCCGTGCAATTTCCACTACACGAACCGTATTTCGACTTAACACCAATTAAGGTCACGCATACGAAGATCTTCCAAAAATATATTATTATTCGATTATAATGCTGACTCATCTATTTTAGTTTATTGTAAGTATTATAATCAAACATGACCAATTACCACGTAAACATATTAACGAAAAACCAAACTTATTGCACATACCCCTTTCAGCGCCTGACGAGTGGTTAGTACCTATGTGAGATTAAATCCACCGTGATGTAGTGATACACGATTACTAGTAATTCCTATTTAATGCAGTCGAGTTACAGACTACAATCCATTTTATATTCTGTTTTAGAGATTACCTAATTTTCGCATTTTTGTCTCTCTTTGTCCAGATATATGTGGCACGTCTATAGCCCACAATATTAAGGTCATGATGACTTGTCTTGATCCCTGTTATGTATACCAATATAGCGGCTAACTACTTCACCTATATCTCTCTTTAAATAAAAATAAATTAATAAAAATAGTAACAATTAAAGGAAATAAAAATAAATGGGAATAAATTGATAAAAATAGTAACAATTAAAGGAAATAAGTCATGAAGCAAGGGTTTACGTTAATTTAATGAATCTAACCAAAGTCTCACGACATTAACTGAAGACAGCCGTGCAACGCTTGTACAAAAAACATGGTTATTTTAACTAAACCTTTAAACTTTTTCTGATTTAGACCACACCCCGCCAAAAAAGTGGCTCATAATTTTTTGTATTCAAATTGTGGTAAGGTTTTTCGAGGGTCATCGAATTGAACAACATACTTCACTACTGGTTTCACAAACGGTCTAATGATTTCAGTTCCTGCGTTGCCACATTACTCTTGAGGTGGAATGCTTACACTTTCATTTATACACTAACTATATCCTTAGTCTATAACACTCATAATTTTCTGCTTGGACTACTAGGGTATCTAATCCTATTCGCTCCCCAAGCCTTCGTCCCTTAACGTCAGTTTTTATATAGAGGATCGCCTTCGCCTTTATACTTCCAATTAGTATCAAAAAATTTCATCTCTACACCAACAGTTCTAATATTTTCCTCTCCTATAAAACTCTAGTTTTTTTGTACATTTTTCAGGCTAAAAAAACCGTCTAGGTACCCTTTAAACCTAGTAAAGATGAATAACACTAGTCTCGCTTGTGTTGCCGCGACTGCTGGCACAAGAATTGGTCGAGACACATAAATAGAAATCTGTCATAATCAATTATCTATTTAGAACTTTATACGACGTAGTCGATAGATATATATGCGTTAAATCGCCCGTAGGCGTTAGATATATATTTCATTCCCCCAAATTGCTGGTTCAGCCGTTAGGCTATTGACCAAGATTCCTCACTGCTGTACTATACGTATTGGGGTTTTTTCAGACCCAATGTGGTCAATAAACCTCTCAGTTTTGACTACAAGTCATAGCTAGTTAAGAAATTACCTCAACTACTGCTTACTTGAAAATACTTAAAGATCTTAAAGCGAAAAAAAAATTTTTCTTTATTATTTATAAGGAATTTTATTTCCTTGCTTTAAGGCGAAACAAAGCTTATTATACTCACCTTTACACCACCTAACTTAAAAAAGTAACTTTGGAGTTGTCCAATAATAATTATGGCTCACCTTTTTAGTTTTTTGACCTAATTATAATCGAATAATGCAAAAACTTTTCTTTGTTATGTATGATTAGCATGTGTCAAGCCTTTGGACAGCGTTCAATCAGAGCCATCATCAAACTCAATAATTAATAAAAACTTAATTATATTTAAGTAATAAATACATTATATAAATAATTTTAATTTATTACATGAATGTTCAGTATTACTGTATTTTATTACCCAAATTATTCCCACCTACCCACAATATATAGAACGTGTATAGTGTATTATTGTATTATGGGGAATTTCGACATAATCTTCACGATAGAGGTGATTGCAACATATTATTCCAATAATAAAAGTTACAATATAAATAAAAAGGATGAACAATAAAACAAAAAGTACCATTATAAACGATAAAAACACTATACACTAATATTATAAACCCGCTATATACAGGACTATCTAGTATAACGACAAATTTATTTACTGATAGAATCATTTTTTTTTTATTAAATACCATTTTGATAAAACGTTTTATACAACTTTACAGGTGTATAACTATTCAACATGGCTACAAATGGCACATGGCCGTACTATTGTACAAGTACCATATTAATCATATTAGACTTGTGTTACGTAAACGTGATTGCAAGCCCTTAGCCTTACATATAAAATAAATAATTTATTTAATATAAATACTAGGCAAATAAAAATAAACGCCAATATTTGAGGAGATAAATCTATAATAAATGAAAAGTATTACGTTAACAAGTTAAATTAAACTAAACTTTGCAAAGGTAAACTTGCAAACGCATGTGGTTTAGGAGGACTAGATAATGCTCATTCTAAGCTAGCATACGCCCTAGATAATAAGTGTTGTAAGTGATCAGTATAAAACTGAGGTGATGATCAAGGATATCTTGATACACTTTTTCCTTGAACTAATTGTTTATAAACTATGTTTAAAAATAATCAAGTGGCTACCACAGAAATTATAGAACCAAAACTACTTATTAAATTTCAACCTGCAAAGGCATCAGGATAATCACTTATTCTTCTAGGCATACCTTGCAATCCTAAGAAATGTTGAGGAAAGAATGTTACATTTACTCCTATAAATAATATTCAGAAATGAACCTTACCTAATAAAGTGTTATAGTCTAAACCTAACATTTTAGGTATTCAGAAATATCATGCACTAAATAGTGCGAAAACTGCTCCCATACTTAAAACATAATGAAAATGGGCAACAACGTAATATGTATCGTGGAATGCTATATCTAAAGATGCATTAGCTAACACAACTCCACTTAGTCCACCTATAGTAAACATAAATACAAATCCTAAAGCAAATAACATTGATGGTGATAATACTAAAGATCCTCCATAACAAGTAGCTAATCATGAAAATATTTTTATACCAGTTGGAACTGCTATAATTAAAGTAGCAGCAGTGAAATAGGCACGTGTATCTACGTCTAGCCCTACACTGTACATATGGTGACTTCACACTACGAAACCTAATACACCAATAGACATCATGGCGTACACCATACCTAGATATCCGAATACACTTTTATTAGAACTAGCTGATATAGTTGTACTAATGATACCGAAACCAGGTATGATTAATATATAACTTTATATTGGTTAAATAGACAGTGTAGTACTACATCTGTTTTAAATTAACACTCAAAGACTTTATTATATCTTTGCTTGGACTCTATCTTAAACTGTATTATCTTCTCCGTGAACATTTAGCATACTTTTAATGTAAAGTATCTTGTTCAACCCTTTTTCGGTTAAATGTTCTCTATCTTGAATTAAAATATAAACCTTTCTTCATCTTAAATAACTTAAATGCTTTCTAGATTGTAAATGGAACTTGTCAAAATAGTTTATAACATTTTTAGCTGAACCAAACTTAGTAGAACCATAATAATAGGTATTTTGTGATGCTCTATAACCAATGTTACCTCCTAAAAAGTTTTTTATGTTTTCTAATAAATAATTTTCTTTTTGATCTATTTGATAATTTAACCTTACTTCTGGTTTTTTTTTTGTATCACGATTAACTATCTTAACTTGAAAGCTTGCATCAGCATCACTGAAACCTGCCAATCAATGATTGTAAAAATCATCAGTTTTATTCATAAGAAAAATATTATTAAATTCTTTTACATAAGAATCCTTTAACACACTACCTATTATTTGATCATGTTTATTATTGGTTCTTATTTTTCCATTTATTAAACGAAGTATTTTCAATATACCTGCTTTATTAGAAATAACTAAAATATATGCACCTTTATTATCTACTTTTCTTACGTTACCGTAACCAATTCTAGTTTTTAGCTTATAAGCTAAAAAAGCATCTGGGGCACTAAAAACAATTATTAATTGTTTTAGTTTATTAAAATGACCATGCCCATCTATTAAACCTGCTAAATAATGACCGAGTTGTTCATCGGTAATAGGAATAGAATGTTTGGGTACATGAACCGAAATAGGTTTTACTCTCTCTCCAAGGGAAGAAGATCGATTACATTGTACAGTTTCGTTGCGTATAGTCTCTGAGGTTCCTTGACACAAGCTCAAGTTACCTGCTGATTTACTTCATTGTTTTAAAATTTTTACTATATCATTCAAGAGGGAGTATTTAAAACTATGTATAGAAGTAGTCCCAGCATATAGCAACGTTAAGAGGCCTATATATTTAACCTCTGGATGCATTAATAAAAAATAAGGATTTTGAACTCTCATAACTTCCAACATATGGTTAATAAAAGGTCAATGAAGATTATTATCTAATCTTCATTTAATCACTCCTATTCTTTCAGTTGTACCATCTAAGCAAACATTGTATTTTACTCCTAGACCATCTAGTTGGGCGTAACTAAGATTACTAAGATTGAGAGGTTCAAAATCCTTAACTTTTATTAGTGGACTATATCATCATCTTCTTATTTTCTATTTCACTTATTATTGAACCTAATTCAATTTTTATAAAGTACACTATCAACTGGTGCTTTATAAGCTTTAAGATGGAGCATATCATAATATTCATTAACTAAAAATAAACGATTTCGCTTCACGGACTTAGAACTATTTATTTTAAAGTAATCCAAAACTAGTCTAATATCTTTTTCTGACTGCACACTTCATTTATAATAGCCATTTTGGCTTGAATCAAAATAAACATTACCCCCAAAATGTATCATAAAATGCATAACATCTACCTGCAATTTGTTAGTAACAGATATAGTTAGCTGAGGTATATGATTTTTTAGATAAAAACCAATAGTGCCATCAGCGTCGAAAAAACCAGAGAATCAAGCGTTATTTCTATTTAAAGTATAGGGGGCTACAATAGGTATATTAAGTACATTACATGCTTTGTGTAATTGAATTAATCTACCTGTGTGCCTTACGTTACCGTTTATACGAGTTATTAAATCTATCATGCCTGATTTATTGTGTAAACGTCAACGTATTGCTCTTACACCAGCCCTAGGTTTGATAGAACCCCCTAATTTGTTCTGAATAATACGTAATAAATGCTCATCTTCTGAAGCTACGGTAATTTCACAGCTAGTGTAGTCTTTCTTACTAATTTGTAAACTACCGTCCCCATCTATAATTCCAGCTAATCATTGGTTAAAATAAGTGTCTTTTGAAGATGTTGCGCGTGTAGTCTCTGAGGTTCCTACTAAGTTAGAAAATTGTCTTCTACCTTTGGTTACCTGCTGATTATATTTGTGATTTATCGCAGTTTTCACCATCATGGCTGGTAATACTGCCAGACTTACATAATTAGTATACGATAAAAATAAATCCTCCCAGCATATAGCGCAATTCATACTTAGATTCACATCTAAGTCGGGCCATTGACCAAAAAATCAGAATAGGTGTTGATATAAAATAGGATCTCCTCCACCTGCTACTTCAAAGAATGAGGTATTAAAATTTCTATCTGTTAACACCATTGTTATTCCTCCGGCTAGAACAGGTAAAGATAGTAATAATAATACAGCGGTTACCAAAACAGCTCAACCAAATAAAGCTAATTTGTGTAACCTTATTCCAGGGCTTCTCATATTTAGAATTGTTGTAATGAAATTCATAGCTCCTAGTAAACTACTTATACCCGATAAATGTAAAGCAAAAATGGCTAAGTCTACACTAGGTCCACTGTGACTTTGTATACCTGACAAAGGTGGATATAAAGTTCAACCTGTACCTGCTCCATTTTCAATTGTGCTAGCGAATATAAATAATACTAGACTAGGAGGTAATAATCAAAAACTAATATTATTTAACCTAGGAAATGCCATATCTGGTCCTCCTACTAGTAAAGGTAGTAAGAAATTTCCAAATCCTCCAATTAATGCTGGCATTACCATGAAAAATATCATAAGTATAGCGTGCGCAGTTATTATACTGTTATATAATTGATTATCTGCTATATATTGTACACCAGGTCCTGATAGCTCAAGTCTAATTAAGACAGAAAAAGCTGTACCGAGTAGTCCTGAAAATAAAGCAAATATAAGATAAAGAGTACCTATGTCCTTTGCATTGCTTGATAAAAATCAACGCTCTCATCACAAGCTTATCTGCGAAACTTGTATTTTAATCTTATCATCTATCTTATTTATTAATTAAATAAAACGATAACTAAAATTTATTTAAATAACATTATATTATTTAAATGAGGTATAGTAAACCTTTATTTTTAGTTAAATTATGTATAAAAAAATATTTTTTTTTATAAAACCCTATTAATTACATAGAAAAATTTTATTTAAATAAGAGTATACCGGCTATAAAACATTACTTGTTATAAAAACTAGTAAAACCAATAACCCCGAGAGTATTACCTAATAACTAAGATTTAGGTTAAAAATGTATTAAATTTAAAAATATGTTTACCTTATAGAAGTAATGCTAAATTTATTGGTTACCCTAACTACAGTAAAATTATTTATAAGGTTAATAATCTTATTATTAAAAAAATTAAGGTGCACTCTCTTTAATATAAAATGTAGCTGCTTATATGCTCTTGAAATATATATATTACTTTAATTACATAATCGCTTTAAAAATTACAAAAAATATATAGGGTTATTTCGCATTAGATATTGCATTAAATTTTTTTTATTAATTTATAGTTTTTTTAATCTTTTGCATGTATTAATTATTTAGAGTAAAAAAAATTTTTAAGCATGAACGCTTAAAGTTCTAAATATTATTTATATTATTTTTATTAAACTATATAACATTACAAGTAATAATTTATTATCTTATATATGTATATAAAAAATTAATCTGATAATAAAATTATGCTAACCAATATAAAGGGTATAATTTCTTAGTTTAGTATTATTAAATTTTTACTCGATGAAATTAATAAAGGTAATTATAAAATTATTCTAGGAATTGAACTTAAAGAAGTGTCATAAATATAAAAAAATGCTAATATAAATTATTCCTCGATACAATTTTCACATATAATAGCAGGGCATAAACGACATGTTCATACCCTATTGTTTCTAATTTTGTGAAGACGGCCGAAATCACAAAACTCGCCACTTAGATCGGAGGGGTTGGAGAACGGAAGCCACCTATGAGTACACTGTGCTATAATATGTAAATGATGTCCTGCTGTGTTGCAATACCCACATGTGGACCTATAAACGTTATGTACGCAATAACTATCTGAGTTATTACCAGATCCAGATCCAGACCCATAATTACCTTCACCTGATGGATTTTGATTAGAGTTATCAGCAAATAAATTTAAATTATCCTCTTCATCAAGTATTATAGATGGATTATCTAGATCTTCAATAAGAATATCATCTAGTTTATATGAAAACTTATCTATTAACTCTCAAAAGTCGAAAAAAACAACAGCTATTAATACTATAACATAAAGTATAATTAAAATGACTTCCATAAGTGTCTCTTCCCTTCTATTCTTATTACTTATTGGTTGAATGTTAAATACATAGTTTATAATATTATAAACTATTATTCAAGCTAAACCAAATAATATAATAACCAGGTAATATACAATGTTATCGTGTAATTGTACTAGATCCTCTATTTGAGAACTAGCACTGTCTTGAAAATAAATACTTCAAGGTTGAGAAGAATGACATAATGTCGTTGAATATATAAAATAATTAATAGTTAGTTTAACTATTTTTATAATATCTTTTTTTATAGCAAATTATCTTTTTTAGATTAAGCTTTAGATTAAAATACTTTATTTCATTTATAGCTAGTAGGTAAACCGCAGTTACATATGTTATTCACATATAATAAATAAGTACACTTTACTATATTAGTATTTTATGTAATATACTTGTCTACTATCAATAGATAGTGCATTTTTACCTAACTCAAATATAAAACCTAGAGTTAATACTAAGAAAAATACTAACATAATTATCAAACCGAATATACCATTAATATGTGCACTTACTACGTAAGGGTATACCAAAAGTATTTCTAAATCAAATAATAAAAATAAAAGAGCAAAAATAAAGAATGAAATACTAAATTCACTTCTATTCTGTCCTAAAAATGAATGAAAACCACATTCAAAAGTACTATCTTTTTCATCGTACGGATTATGTGGCGCTAATATTAAATTTAAGGCTAATAGTACTATAGCTAATATAGGTATAAATAAAAAAAAAAATGTCTGACTTGTCATTTAACCTCTAAATAGAATTAGAGTTAAAATACTAACTATATTAAATCATTCTTCTGGTACAAAGATAAATAATAAAAGCAGTAATGTTAATATTGAAATTGTAATACTTAATGAACTACTAAGAACAATATTACTTTTATTAAAAATTGTTTTTTCTAAATTGTTATTATTAATATGTACCTTTATATTAATATTTTCAATATTTTTATCTTCTACATAATCACTCTTGTAAAAAAATATTTGCTTAACCAGATTTAAATAATAACCTGCACCTATTACACTAGTTAGTATTGCAACTAAGGCCATAAAAATATAACCACTGTCTATTGCAGCACTAAGTATCATCTGTTTAGCAAAAAATCCTATTATAGGTGGTATTCCTACAAATGAAAATAAAGTAATTGTTAAGCTTATTGCTATGAAAGGGTTTATATAAAAATAACCCTTTATTTGATTAATTAATTGTAGCGGAGAATAATTATCACTCGCTAACTCTTCACTCATAGACGATTTATTATTATATACGTATAGGTAAAGTGAAAATCCTATGGTAATTAATATAGTAAAAGCATTTAAATTTGATATAGTGTATTGTATTATATAAAATATATAAGATTGTATAGACTCGCTAGAATTTATACTTAAAGCAAGTAATATGAAACCTACATGACTTATAGTACTATAGGCAAATAACCTTTTAATTCTTGACTGTGTAAGACCTAGAAGAGAACCTATTATTAAAGAGAATAAGCTACTTAATATTAGTATATTTTTTCAATTAAAGTAAGAAAAAGCATAATCAGTATAGTGTACTATTTCTAAAAAAAAGGCAAATATAGATATTTTTGCTACAATAGCTACATAAGTAGTAACAATAGTAGGGATTCCATCATAAACATCTGGAGATCAAAAATGGAAAGGTGCGGCACTTACTTTAAATAAAAATCCTACAAACATTATAATTAAAGCTAAATTAAAATAATATGGGTGATACATCACCATAACAGTAAAATTTTTTATTTCACTGACATTAGTTATTATGTAAATATTATCTAAATTGGTAGTACCTGAATTTATATATAAGAAGGCTGAACCTAGTAAAATAAAACAAGATGATAACCCTCCTAATAGGAAATATGTAAGACCACTAGAAGTCGCTGATTCAGAGTCCCTATATAAAGTAGATATAATATATAATCCATAACTTTGCAACTCTATAGCTAAAAATATAGAAATTAAATCTGCTGAACTAATTAGAAATATACCTCCAGATAAAATAAATACTATTATTAAACTATATTCTATAATTCTAAACTCTTCCCCATTTTTATTACTTATAGTATTTTTATTATAGTATATTTTTTTACTTAATATATTATATACGCTGGATAATTGTTTAACATATACTTTTCTAGGATAAAAGGCTGTTAATGTTAATATCACTGCACTAATTAATATAATAAATATATTAAAAGTTTGGCTAAAAGTAGTAATATTTAAAAGTCCTCCGTAAATAGATATACCTTTTTCTAATGGTTTAATATACAGATTACTGTATGCAATTAAACTTGTATAAATTAAGCTTGTAATAACAATTCTAGATAATAATATAGTAAGGTCACGTCTTATAGTAACAGCATTTGAAAATAACAGTAATACTAATAAAGATACTAACATATTAACGTTTTTTATGTTTTGGCCTTTAAATATAACCTCTTAATACAAAAAGTATTTAATAGTAATTTAGTATTAAGAGGATTAAACATTGGTTATACGTAGTTTTAAATAGATAACTATTTATTAGTGAAAAATTTTTAATATATATCTTTTTAATTTAAATTCTTTATAACTATATTAAATAGTAATATATAAATAAAAATAACTAAGGTACTTAATAATTTAAACTATCACCGTACAATATAAAACAATAAAAGGCATAATGCGCTTTATTGAAAAGCTGATAACGTAAACTTAAAAAAATTAGAGAAAAAAATTTTATGATTAAGTAAAAAGAATATCTTATTTATCATAATAAGTATTCACAATTTACATTTAACTTTTTTTAGCTTATTTGTTATAGCAAACGTAATAGTGTTAAGTGGCTTTAAACCACATATTATACATAATAATCTCTTTTGTAAGTAGTATTATAAGCAATTAATTAAAAATAAGTAAAGAAAAGTAGAGTGATATTTAAGATGCAATTAATAATAAAACTTAACCATGTGAGAAGTATGTAGGTAATTTTAATAAATAATGATAAATCGGCTAAATTACATTAGTAATTAATACTAGTTACTATAAGAAAAAATGCAATATAAATGCTTTAGTATAAATATACCTCTGTTTTTTATGGTTTTATCTATTATTATACACCAATATAAAAGTTACATCGCTTAATTAGGAGAGGTAAAAGTTATCCACTATTATAGTGAAAAAACTAAAAAACATATGGGAAGTAAAAAGTATAACTAATATTTTTTAAAAGCAATCACAACACTAACTAGTAATTTTACCATTTTTATTTATTATATATAAAACAATAAAAAAAAATTGCATTATATCCATAAAAGGTATTAATACCATATTTATATAATAAGTGAAAATTTATTTTTTACTATTTTTTTATATTATTTTATAATATACTTACACCAGCTATTATATAATTACAATAGAAGAGGTCTACTACTATATACATGCCAGTTATAAGTAACTGGATGTTACTGGTAACAGCTAAACACATAAATTCATGGTATTTAAGTATAACTAGAAATATTGTGTCCACTCTCCCCCTATATTTTTATAACTAAGATGTAAGTATATAAAAGTATTTTCTATTAAACTAACTACAAACACTACTATAAAAAAAGTGAAAAATATAAAACTGTAGTTATTTCACCAAACTCTATAAATGGAGATTAAATGTGCTTAGCACATAGTAGCATTAAAACTAAAAAATTAGCTAGAAAAATAAAACAGGCAATTTTACTTAAAGGTTTAAACTGTAATGCTATACTTATACCTAAATCTGTGAATGTGATAAGAATTATTATTAAGATGTAATAAAAGATTACGATTAAAGTATGTGAGTTAGGTGAGCTAGTTAAAGCCCATTATAAGCTAGCATACGCTATACTCAGTAAGTATTGTAGATAATGATTATAAATTATAGATAGGGTATATTTATACTATTACCTTAAAATTTTTTTTTATAAAAAAACTCGGACGAAAATAAAATTAAACGACATTTTTTTCTCTTATTCCCTAGTTCTCTTTCCTAATATAGGTTTATTTTCGGTTATAGAAGATATATCCGCCCCAGTTCTTAATGCCTCTCTAAGTTGTGCCATTCTACGTACATCCCCATTTAAATTATTGGAATTTTCTCTCATAGCTCTTCGAATAATTTTTTCCTCATCAGCATACTGTGTAGGATCCATACTATCTTTTAAACGTAGAAGCTGTTTAAATTGTTCTTCTACAGCCCATGTTTGATCACGGAAATAACTAATTCTATCTTGAAGAACTACAATATCTCTTCCTATCCGATCAGCCGTAGCTTCAGGAGTACTACAACAATACACAGTATTATCCAATAATGCATATAACATAAAATATAAAATAAAACAAAAAATAACACTAATAATAAATCATTTTAGACATACTAATATAAATCTAAAAAGGTGGTTATCAAATGATCTTATCTTACTTATAAAACTCTTTACAGTAACTCAATAAAATATAAATAACCTTTCTATAGAAAGTAATTTGCCTATTATTAAGGTCATAGTAGATAGGCGTAATACTACGCCGTTACTTGCAAAACCTTGTTGCTCTCTTTAAAAGAATGTACATTTAAATGTAAGTCTACTAAAGTGTTCTCTAATAAGCTAATTAAAGGCACTATTATTAAAAAGTGGGAAAAGTATAAGACTGTACTTATTTGACCAAACTCTATAAATGGAGACTCAACGTGTTTAGCACCTAGTTGCATTAAAACTAAGAAATTAGCTACAAATATGAAAAATGCGATTTTACTTAAAGGTCTAAACTGTAATCCTCTACTTCTACCTAAATCTGTTAAAGGCATAATCATTATTATTAAAATAGCAGAAAACATAGCTATAACACCTAATAATTTATTAGGTATAGATCTTAATATCGCATAAAATGGTAAAAGGTATCACTCAGGTACAATAGCTGGTGGTGTTTGCATAGGGTTTGCCATTACATAATTTTCACTATCACCTAAAACATTGGGCATAAAGAATACAAATATTGATAACACTACTATAAATAAAAAGATAGTTATTAAATCTTTGAATATAAAGTAAGGAGCAAAAGGAAGTCTATCGTAGTTACCTGAAACTCCTAAAGGGTTACCTGAACCAGCAGTATCATGTAATGCTATTAGGTGCATTAAAGCTAAAGCAGCTAATACGAATGGTAAAACAAAATGTAATGCAAAAAATCTGTTTAATGTGGCATTGTTAACAGAGAAACCTCCTCAAATAAATTCAACAATATCTTGTCCTACTCACGGTATGGCACTCATTAAATTAGTAATAACTGTGGCAGCTCATAAGGACATTTGTCCATAAGGTAAAACATAACCCAGAAAGGCTGTAGCCATCATTAATACTAATATTATAGTACCTATTACTCAAACTAAAGTTCTAGGTGCTTTATATGACCCGTAGTATAAACCTCTTCCTACGTGTAAGTATACTAGGAAGAAGAATGCAGAAGCAGTATTTGAGTGTAAATAACGAATTAATCATCCGTTGTTTACATCTCTCATAATGTGTTCTACTGAGTTAAATGCTTCCAATACACTAGGGTTGTAGTGCATTGCTAGAGTAACTCCTGTTACAATTTGTATAACTAAACAAAATCCAAGCAATGATCCAAAATTTCATAAATAACTTATGTTAGAAGGTTGAGGTGAGTCAATTAAGTATCCATTAATTAGACTAAATAAAGGGTGACTTTTTAAAATTCTCATATAATATTAATTTTATTTTTATTTTATATTACAAAAAAATATTTTATATAATAGGATAAACTATAAATAAAGAATATTTTTATTTTATAAACTTAAAAACGTTAATATTAATAAAATTTAATATCAATATTACCGTAATTTTTAAGCTTTAATATTTTAGAATACTTTTATATAGCTTTTTTACTAAGTTTAGTAAAAGCATACATGAGTAACTCATTTTTCTCCTCTTGAGATATACTTGGGTTACCTATTATGTTTTTTTTTATAAATTTAGTGGCTTTACCTAAGGCATAATATTGATAGGTGTGGCTATAATTATAGCTTAAAGTGTTAGTATTTTAGTCCCGTGCCAAACCTGAAGCAGGAGCTACCGTGGCTTAATCAGTAACTTTAGAACCCTAATCTACCGTGGCTGAACCAGGGACTTTACAATCTGAAGCTACTGTGCGGTAACCAGGAATACCCGAACCAGTAATTTACGAAGCAGTAATTTACGAAGCAGTAACTTCATAACCAGTAATTCCAAAGCCTAATATGCCTGATCCTTACATTAATAAAGCAATCCCAAATAAATACTCTGTTACTACATCAAATATAATATTAAATACACTTAATATACCTAAAAATGTTACATATACAAAATTAAACCTATAAAATATTACGTCGAATTTTAATTTATTAAAGATATACCTTAATAAATAATTAAATACCAGGATAAACCTATTTTAAATGAAAAAGTGACTTTAAAATTTTTCATGAGTAATATAAAAATAAATTTTATATAAGAAAAAAGATTTTTTTTTATAATAATGTTAATAATATTATTTAAAAATTGTTACAAAATTTATTATAACAGTTTTAGGAAGAAAAGGAATCGAACCTTCGACAGCCTAAGCTATTGAGTTTACAGCTCAACCCATCATACCAACAAATAGAACCTTCCTTAAAAAAAAGTTACATTTTACTTTATAAAAATGTATATGTTAAATAGTATATTACTATTTTTATTTCTAAATACAATTATAAAAAATATACTTTTTTTTCTATTAATTGACATTTAAATATAAAATATAGATATTTAACCTGGAGATATTAGGACTCGATCCTAAAATAACGATATGCAAAATCGCAGTTTTACCAATTAAACTATATCCCCTTTATTTAAAATAGCTCATATTACCCGATAATAATTTATACTTTTGTATTTATAATAATCATATTATTTACCTATTTAATACAACATTTTAATTAGTAATAAGTTATTAACTGTTTAGCTTATATATATAAAATTACTCTAAATATAAAACTAAGTTATGCTAAATAAAATTTATTGCAACATCCTTTTTACAGACTAATAGCTTACAAAAGCAAAATAATTAACCCACTTGGGAATTGAACCCAAGATTTAATGGTGAAAGCATTACGTCTTAACCTCTTGACTAGTGGGTCTTTTTTTTTTTGCTGTTTTTTTTATTTTTTTTTGACAATTTAAATCTTAACATGTTACTACTGTATAATCCTTTACTACTGATATACTTGGCTAGATAATAATAATGTGCATCTATATAATTTGCTGCACATTTAGAAGTAAAAGCTTTATTATTATTTCTTTTTAATTTACCAAGACACGAAATGCAGTGCCCCTTGAGATTATAGATGTTAATCTTCTTTCTTTACTAATAGTAATACTTAACTTACTTTTACGTATAGCTTAAATAATTTTATATAGGGTTTTAAAGCTAAAACCAAACCTGCGGTTTTTTAATATTATACTAAGGCTTAATTGTATAAAAATAATAGTAATCTTATTGTAAAAGTTTATGTTTTTCACAGTATACTAGTATATTTATTGTAGAACTAGGATACCCGTATTTTAATAAAGCTCTATATATAAGACTCCTACTAATTATGATTTCTCTTTTTAAATAAGATAGGTTAAAATAATTTTTTTACCTTTTACTCAAAAGAACTGCAGATCCTCCATACCATTAACCGGACTTTCTATCTTTTCACTTATTTATACACGATTTACCTTTGGTTTAAAATAGAGGGTTTTTATTAACCTAAATAAACTGATATCTAAGCTGCATATAATACTATTAATATACATTAATAATTAATTTAACCTAACTATTATAATTTTTGATAAAACTCGCATAAAATTTGCGACATGTAAAATATATAATAAATATGAGTAATATGTCATGTATCCGAGGAACGATTTGAACGTTCACGACGTGTGGTCAGAAAAGCTTAAATTTTCCCTGTCTACCAATTCCAGCACTCGGATTATATTTTCTTTTACATAAAAATATGTTTAAATATTTACTTAAGAATATATAATTATAATATAAATGTACCATTAGTAAATTTACGATATATATTGTATGGTATTATTGCGTTTTTTTTATTTAATATTTCTCCTAAATAAAATTAAACTAAATAGTTATTTAAATTAAGGCCAGAGTGATTTGAACACTCATCTGAGCTATTATGAGCAGCTTGCTCTACCAGTTAAGCTATAGCCTTTTTTTTATAAAAAAAAATAATTTTGTGCGGGAAAAGGAGTTGCACCTTTAGTTATGGGGCATGAGCCCATTATGTTACTATTACATCATCCCGCATTTTTAATTTATTTAATAATTTTAGTTATAATAGTTAAAAAAGTATTATAAATAATAAATATTAATTAATATTATAATAATAAGTTTATTTTTTTTTACAGCCCAGTGCAAGTATCGCACTTACTTCTACCGATTACAAAACGGGTGCATTACTTTTATGCTAACCGGGCTTAGTTTTAATGATATAAACTTATAGTTTTTTCATACAAATATATTTTTATAAATACTTAATTAATTTAACTAATTTATAATAATATATTTTATTAATTACTATTAGATAATTTTTATATGAAATATATTATATTAATAAATACAAGCTAAAAATTTTTAATTATCTATGAAATATATTATATTAATTAATACAAGCTAAAAATTTTTTATGATCTATGAAATATATTATAGTAATAAATACAGATGATAAAAAATTTTATTTTAATTAGTAAAGCTTATTCTCACCTAAGACTTGAACTTAGATCTAGATATTAGAAGTATCCTGCTCTACCATTAAGCTAGTAAGAATTTTATATGGTTTATAACTTATATACTATAGTTTTTCTTTTTTTGTATTTAAAAAACCTTAAGAGACAAGGAGGAATTGAACCTCGTAGGTTAGATTTGCAATCAAACTGTAAAACCTTTTACTTCTTGTCCCTATTACAAAAAATATTGGAAAACGTGCACAAGATTCGAACTTGCATCTATTGTGTTCGTAGCACAAAACTTTCACCATTAAGCTAACACGTTTTAATTATTTATAATGAAAAAACATAGATAATTTTTATGTAAATAAGTAAACTAAATTATATTTTATATATAATTATATAAGTATATAAAATTTTGCAAAAAACTGTATTAATGCATTTATAACGTTTTCATAAATAAAACTATCATTAATATATTTAATAATAATTTTATAACTATTTTTTATTATAAATAATAACATTATTTAATATTATAGTATAGATCGCGACTATTATGGTTAAATGATAACTTGCTATTATAGTAATAGGTGCCATACATCTACCTTATTTTACTAATTTCTTTTAATTACCATGAAATTTTAAAAGTGTATTAAATACATTGTTTGCAACTAAGAGGATTTTCCTTAGGCTATCGCGATCAGAAAATATAAGTAATTATAATAAAGCTTTTATTTATGTATTATTTATTACTCTCGGTTTAACATCATTTATTTATAGTATTATTATATTTTTAGAGAAATCTAATAACCTCTCAGTACTGAAGCCCACATAGTTATTTAGGTTATTTATAATTTCATACTTATATTTAAATAAGAAAATAATCTTTTATTTATATCAAAATTCACCTTTTCTAAATATAGTTGTTATACATATATTTAATTTTAGTCTGTAAACACCATTATATAACTACTTAAAATATTAAAAAACATATTTATTTTTATTTGATATTATCAATTTTTTCTAAATACATATTATTAATAACTCCGGTAAGTTTTATTTTTCATGGTATAAATTTTTATTACCTTATTATCGTGTGGCTTATATAAGTTATGTTACTTAATTAATATTATCATTAGTAAAGACATAATCCTCATAAATAGAAAATTATTTTTAAGAAATAAATTTATTTTTATTTTAAATATTATAAATAATAATTATTATTACTATTATATTGTATTGTAATATATTAATGAAGAAACAGAATAATGTAAACCATTTAAAATAGGTGCAGGGTATATACCTAATAACACTGTTAAACCTACTAATGTTAGTATTATACATAACTCTCTTTTATTTAAATCAGGTATATTAAATTTAAAGAATTTAGAAAATGACCCTGCAAATGCTATTCTGTTATACATGTATATTGTATATGCGGCACTAAATACTATAGAAGAACTTGCAAACGCACCTAATAAAGGTAATCTTTCAAAAGTACCGTATAAACTCATAAATTCACCTATGAAATTAAGGGATAAAGGAGTTCCTGCATTACCTAAACAAAGTATAAAAAACAATATAGAAAATAAAGGCATTACTTGTGTTATACCTCTATAAAAAGTTATTAATCTTGTAGACGATCTATCGTATAATACACCTCCGGCACATATAAATAAACCTGAAGAAACAAAACCATGAGCTAACCCTAATACTATACCTCCTTCAATACCTTGTATAGAGTTACTAAATACACCTAATAAATAAACAGCTGCATGAGATACTGAACTATAGGCTATTAGCTCTTTAATGTCTATTGTTCTTAAGGTACTAAAACTTGCATATATTATTGTTATTACTCCTATTACATAAATTAGAGATGTGAAATAAAAATAAGCCTTAGGTAATAAAGGTAATATTAATCTAAGTATACCATATAAACTAAGTTTTAACACTATACCTGCTAATATAATACTACCACCAAGAGGAGATTCTACATGAGCTTTTAATAATCAGGTATTTAAAAATATTGTAGGTGTTTTTACAGCAAAAGCAATAAAAATACCATAAAATAAGAATAGCTGAGTTAGAAAATTAAAATTTGTTTTATATAATGCATCAAAATCAGTAGTACCCATTATAGATGCCATAGTTAATATGGATAAAAGTAAAAATAAAGATCCTAATAAAGTATATAAAAATAAATAAAAACTAGCTCTTACTCTATTACTAGATCCAAATAATCCTATTAATATAAATAAAGGAGGCAAAATACTCTCAAAAAAGATATAAAAAAGTAAAATATCTAAAACTAAAAATACTGCTAATAATAATGTTTCTAATAATAATATAATTATAACATAAGATTTAACATTTTCTGATATGGAAGTTCAATTACTTAATAGTGATATTGGCATAATTATAGTGGTCAAAAGAACAAAGTATATACTTATACCGTCTACACCTAAATAAAAATCAAAACTACTTATTTTATGGTATTCTTGTACAAATTGAAACTGATTACTACTAAAATTAAATAACATAAATACTATTAAAGAAATGAAAAAATTTACTATTGAAGTGAAAAGACCTATTGTTTTAATTTGATTTAAAGTTGACAAGGAATAACCCTTATTAAGATAAGAAACACTAGAAATCATAAATATACCTATTAATGGTATTAATAATAAAAGAATAAGCAACATTGTTATTAATAAAAAAAGACTTAATTACCTGTATATAAATAAATGAGGTTATTCAAATGGTTGTAAGAGAGGGTAACTAGTGAAAGGATTTTAACAAGGATGATTATATAAATTATTACTAAATGTAGTAAGTTAGTATATATGAGGTATTTAAATAAACTTTTTTAATTTTCAATTAGCTTTATGAATCGCAGTAGGTTCAGTTAAATAATGTAACCCACGCATTAAAGCTGTATTTGCTACAAAAACACCTCACATAGTAATATTTGCCGAAGCTTTTTGAGTCGTAGTAATAAAAGAATGAGATTTGATTTTATGGAAAAATATAATAAAATTATATAATATAAGAAAATACATTTTATTAATAAAATGTTTAAAGGTTGTTAATTAACAGTTTATTACTATTAATATAAACACTATAAATAATAAATATAGCTACTAAGGATATTAAAAATAATACTATAAGTAACATTGCTATAAATAAAAAATTAATCTTCTATTTATAATATATTATGAGAACATTATAATAATATTATATATTGCTTAAGTAATAATATGCAATTTAATATAAAATAAATTGTT
>JALRML010000075.1:0-48389 GCA_026120125.1 Pseudocercospora vitis
TTTTGCCCCCCTTTTTTTTTTTTTTTTTTTTTTTTTTTTTTTTTTTTTACCTCCCCCCCCCCCCCCCCCCCCCCCCCACAGCAGTCCTTTTTTTGTTCACATATCATTCCGTCACACTGTCAGAACTCTCGTTCATAGAGGCAGAGGAGTCGCGAATCACGAAGCAAGAACAGGTGAGATGGGCTTTAGGGTAAAATGGAGTTTACCCTAAGAAGCCAGGGTTTCTCTCGCTTGGAGGGGAATTTTGGTGGGGTTGGGGATGTTGTCTTGGTATCTGGGTATACTGTTCTGTTCTGTTCTATGCTATGCTATGCTATGCTAGGCCGTTCGTTCTTACAGACGAGTGTTATGTATGGGGACTTTTGGGGCGTTCTCGATTTCCAAAGATGAATGGCTTGGGGTAAGCGGATTCTTGCGGCATATCGTTCTTCGTGGGCTGGGGATGATGTTTCGAGCACGAAGGGAAGATGCTGGACGAATTCTGGTGTCGTTCATTTGCTTGGACGGTGGAGAATTTGTCTTATGGGTTGTGCGAATGAGTGGGATGGGATGTCGGTTTGGTGGTTCATACAGGCAGAGATATACATGTGGACAATTGGTCTGCGGGATATGGATGGTACTATGAGGAATGTGATTGAAGTGACGTCTTACGTTTCTGGTGAAGAGAAAATAATATTGTCATCGGGGCGAGGGAATGTGCTCGTTCTGACGAGGTTTGTGTGGCGATAGGCGCGTGGTGGTGGTGTACTTTCAGCAGTGCACGACGCATCGAAGGCACGATGTAGGGTCCCAATGTCCAACTTCGTATGCTCGTCGCAGTGAGCCCACGGCACTACAGATGATAACGGCAGACGAAGTGCAGAGAGGCGGCGACGTTCGTTTTCATATGGTCGATAGGACATGGGCGACATGTGGTGACCTCGTATGCTGCGTAGATGCGAAGTAACAGTGCAGCGATGACGACGGGTCTCATATCGTGTACGAGTCCCGTCCGTCTGAGTAGTGACTGCACCACCGGAAGATGCATAATTGGCGGCTCCCTGAGATGAGGCTGAGCACATGCAACCCATTGAGGTGTATGAGGATCAACTGCTTGGACTATGGCAGGTAACTACGAAGGCCGCCGGAATGCTCTGGGTGTGGAGAGTACTACGGACTTTCTACTGATAGCGAAGTATGCGGTTCAAGGTCGGTTGAAGGACTCTCGTGAGCGGCACACCGATGGATTGTGAAGAGTCATGATCGATTCACACAGAAGTGCTCACGAGATGGTATTCTGAATTCACACTACATGTGGTTTCCACCGAGCGGTTGTGAAGCAGGAGCGAATAGAATGGCAGCCGCTTTGGGAGGGAGCAGATGCTGGGGACTCTACACCGACTCGCAACATTATTGAGAATGAAACGCCAGGCTTTGCAACTTCACCAAGCCCGACAAAGATATTAATTTCAGCTCCTTGCCGCTTCGGCCGGACACCGATACAGCGCCACCAGTAAAAAGAATTTTTAGCATGTGCGAACTCCCAAGGAACAGTACGGTATCTTCGATCACCAGCAGGCTTTTGCACGACCGACCCATGTAAGTATCGGGATGAAGGCGTTCGCAAAGGCTGAGATTCAGGTCATCGCGGAATCCTCCATCTTGCCAGGCTTCGCAGAAGCACCGGTTCCTTGACGGGCAGAAGCTGAGATTTGTAGTCTTCCAAGCAGATGAGAAATCTCTTGCTGATAGCGACCCGGGCCCGCACGCCCGCCGGATGGAGCGATATCTCATCACTGATCAAACTCTACTGTTCGCCGGAGCCGGGGACCCCATCTGTCATCCTGCACGAGCGATTGCCACACAGCCAGGAACGTGCATGATGTTGGCATACGAGGACCATGCCGTCCGGCCAGCATCAGGCACGGAAGCTCGCTTGCATTCATCCCAACAATATGCTCGTCCTCTTCAAGCAGGACGTGATGAAAGGCTTGCGCGTCTTGTATCTTGTCTTTTCCGACCCCAAGGCCTGCGTTAGAGAGGGCATCCTAGAAGGCGCGCGAACGCATGGAGTAAGGAAGTCCGTGGGCGAGTTCGGTGCAGATGTTAGGCCAAGGCGGACACCATCGTCACGAGTCTATCACCGAATAGATTGTCCTCCCGCGAGAGTCGGTCTGGAGTCCAGAAGGGCCGGCCGCCAAGCGAGATGAGTGAAGAACTCGAGAGATTTGCTTTGCCCGACCCAGGATGAACAATTGATGAATGACAGGGAGCTTTGATGAACCTCACGCCGTGTTGTTATTGCAGGCCTATGGGAATCGTCATTGAGCAGATAGCGCGCATGCTAGTGATGGCGGGTTTTCGCGGAAAGAAGACAACATCGCCGGTGGTGAGCACCTTGTATTAGGTTATTATGATATCGGTAAGTGAGAGATGTACGAACTCCGCAGCCTGACCTGCCTCGGAGGTCATCGATGACTGCATGGCACTATTCTCCGCTCCGCTTAGCGGGATGGAGAAGGATCTTCGCTGCGTGCCCACAGTGCCCACAGTGCCCGTGCGCGCCGACAACCGACGACGGCGGAGGTGCACCGGCGTTCATTACGATCGTGACTCTAATTTGACCCGCAGCCTGGAACCAAAGTATCACCGCCGCGCACAGCCAGATCATTACCTGTATTCTACGGTATGACTGCTACGGGAATACTACCGGCGGCACAGAGGGAAGATCCATCTCTACCGCCCGACCGTCCTGGTCTTGCACCGACGCCGCTGCTGGGAGGCCATGTCGCCTTCGACTCAGAGGGCCATGCCAAGGTTTGGGAGCAATTTCGGAAGCCGACCAAAGGTTTTCTCAACTGCCGCATCTGGCAGATGTCGCTCAACCGGGTATTGTCGTTTTGATGAGCGGCGCGCAAGGCTCTTCTGCCTTCGCCTGCCTTCGTCTGCTGCCCGTGAGGTGTGGCAGAGATGGCAGAGACGGCCAGAGTGGGAGTCGCAATCGTCGCTGACCTCCCCAAGCACACACCGGGCCAGTGTTGGAGGACGGGATTGGCCAGCATGGCACACAACAATCATGATGCGAGCGAAGCGATCCAGTACAAGCAGGCAAGATTGGGGTGCGAGGGAGGCTGGCTTGATGGGCGCGACATCCAGTGTGTCTCCCAGATCAATCGCGCCAGAAGCCAATGGAATCACGGCACCACTCGGTCTGCCATGCATGTCCATGTCCGTCAGGCTACACCCACGTTGTGTTGCATTGGAGCTTCGAGCATCTACCTGGCCCTTCTCGCCCCTTTCTAGCCAGCCCCGCTGGCCGCTCTCGTGTCCTTGCGCCAGAACTGGAGGGCGGAGGGAAGCCTCGTTGCATTAGCGCCACCCGAATGTGCCTATTTCGCAGCGGGTACCTTGCCTTAGGGGCGCTCTCAGGCACCTTGATTGGTCGCGATGCAATTAGAGCAACCATTCATCTAGAGCCTGTTACTAGGCAATAAGAACATGCTACTTCCAGCTCGTAAGAAGTCCTTCTCTCCCCTCCTACAGCATTCGTTCCAGCAGACAACTCTTCTCACACCGGTGTACACCGCATTCACTCGCTCAACAGCCCACGCTCGACGAACGACCACTGCAACCGCCCTTAATCCACCCCACCACAGTCGTCAAGATGCGTTTCACCGTCGCTGCTACGTTTGCTGGCCTCTCCGCTGCCGCCTCCGCAATGGACTGGAGCTATGGTGGTTACGGCCCACTACCAAACACCACCACCACCACCACCACCACTGCCCCAGCCATGCCAGAGAAGCCGGTCTACACCACCGAGGTCGTGACCGAGCTCACCACTTACTGCCCCGGGTCGACTACTCTCACTCACGGCAGCGTGACCTACACTGTCACTGAGCCCACGACTCTCACCATCACCAACTGCCCTTGCACTGTCACGAAGCCAGTGTACTCGTCAGTAGTCACCATATGCAGCACATGGTACACAGAACAATGTGCATGCCCGGTCTTGATCAGGACTGACCCACTGACCTATCTCACAGCACCCCAGTCCCATCGCCAAGCATGTCTATGTCCTCAGTCCCACCACCCTACCCATCCGCCAACTCTACGGCTCCCCCGCCATACTCGCCAGTCGCACCAACCGGCACCGGCTCCTACACGCCACCCTCCACCACCGCCCCCATGGTTCCGGGCTACACTGGCGCCGCCTCCAAGGCGTCGTTCGGTGTCCTGCTGGCCGCTGCTGGTTTCATCGCCGCTCTCTAAGCGTCGAGCTTGGAGTGCAGGTGATGAGGACGGGTGGCATGAACGAACAGTCTTGAAGACCGCTGAGCTTGGGAACCCACAGCACGACAAATATCGACAAAGACGACAACTACACACGGCATTCGCATTCTGGCTTTGGTTCTCTCTCTCTCCCTCGCGCACCTCATCTACCCACGACACCTTGTAATTCAAGATATAATGCAGCCTATGGATCAATCGACAAGCGGGAAAAGGACGACATCTAATGAACAGCTGGGTCACGGCGGCGGTTCGATTTTAGGTATCCGACTTTGTACCAAAATCTCCCTTATTTCTATTGACGTGGTCTGTTCTTTTTTTTCAATGCGGGGTGTTTTATCGACTCTTCGGCCAGCTCTGATCGGCGTCGAGGCGTGGCCATTGTAGATATCCTTGTCGTTTGCGATGACACACCTACTATAGCTACGGCTGAACACACAATTGTACCTAATGCGCCGCTAGAAGATCGAGTTTCACCAAGCAATCCCTTCGCTTCTTCATATTCTTCTGATGGCGTTCTCCAGTTGTCCAACGATCGTCGTCGCCCCCGACGGCTCGTCGACACGGGTCCGTTGTATGATTACTACCCTTCGCTGACAAGCCACGCTGCCGCTGCTGACCTGCGGTTCGACCATGCACCCCACCCGACTCCACTCTACTCCACTCTCCACCTGCTGACTACTGTTTCATTCACGCAAGGAACTCTTGGTCCATGTGGTCGTTCGTTACATTTATCCATACACCGTACAATATTTGATGACAATGCCCGACACTTGACAATAAATACAATGCAAGGACGCCGCACATAACTTCGTGTGATCGCACAGCATTCTCCTATCACCTCGTTCGTATTCTTCCGGCGTACCACTTGACACCTGCATTCACACGAGCGCCCTACATGTTCTATTGGCATCCCTAATCGTATCCACATATCATCCACCAACCTTCCCCCTTGCGCTCACGCCGTCTCAAGTTGCCCGTGCCTCGTGCCCGTAGCACGTGATGCGGCCCGGAATTTGACACCTGACATTTGACAGGGTGATGACAAGCCCTGTTTCATTTCATTTCATTTCCCTTTTTGTTGCTTCCCGCCGCATCGTAAATGAAAGCGTGCAGGCGGGTTTGCGAGGTACATCCCTATCCCGGTATCCCTCTTTTTTTTTGTTGAGTGATCCCCCAGGGGGGGGCGGCGAATGTGCGAGGGAATTCATCTGCCAAGTTTCGTGATAGTACTTTTTCGCTCTTCTTCTTCTTATCAGAGCTTTGCATCTAAACTAGTCTGGGTCTATTTCCGAAGCAGAGACGGTCTTGTCCAAGCATGATTCATGTCGTCCCTGGAGGTTGTTCTCAAGAGAGCAAAAGGCTGGTGGCGCCGGAACTTTGATTCCGGAAATGGATGAAACGCAGCATCACTTCGTGTAGCATGCTGGGCACGGGGGTCACGACACCTGTCGCTTGCATTGTGGCTATGACTCCTTCGTGCTCCGCAAACCACTTGGTCTTGCGAACCAGGAGGCGATGACTGCGAGTGCGGCGATACATGTTGACACTGCGAAGGCGTACCGGAGTCCGTCATAGTAGACAAGTCGGACCGGGAGTCGAACGGAGGGAGGAAGATGCTTCAAGGCTGTCACGGAATGGCGGATCTGATCGATCAACTCTTCCTTGTTGGGAGCATCCGCCAAAGCTACGGGAAGTCTTTGTTTCAGTGTAGTCTGGATGATCGCGGATGTGATGGCCACGCCCCAGACACTGCCCACGGAACGAATGAGGTATATCGTGCTGGCGGAAACGGCATGATCTGGTCAGAATGATTAGTACAGGCACCTACATCGACCTTGCACATGAACATACCAGAATGCTCGAAGGTAGCGAGATTGGTGAACAGGGTGGAAGGATAAATGATGCCTTGTCCCAGGTTGGCTGGAAAGATGAACACGTAGTACTTCCAAAGAGCATCGTAAAAGCCGAGAGATGTGACTAGTCCATTGCCCAACGCCATGAAGAAGGCGCCAGTCCGCACGAGCGGTATGAGCTTGCCATACCGAGACATGACGAAGCCGGCGACAATGCCACCGATCGGCGTGGCGAGAGACGGGATCGCGAGTCGCGCACCAGCCTTGGCAGCCGAGTCTAGCAAGACGACTTGGAAGAACAGCGGTAAGACGAAGAGGTACGCATACGCGGCCGTCCCCGCGCAGAGATTCGTCAACTGAATGACCAAGGAAAGCTTCCGCTTGAACATTCGCAGAGGTATGATCGGAATTGCTGTCGTTCTGGCCTCGATGATGAAAAAGCCGATCAGCAGCAGAATGCTGCCGACCAGTGATGAAACTACCAAAGGATGGCGCCACGGTAATTCGTTGCCTCCCACAGACAGCCCGACCAGCTGCAAGGACAAAGCAATCACCAGCACGATCGACCCGGCAAAATCCACCTTATTCCACACCTGCTTCAGAGAGCTCTCCGTACTCCCAGACTGTTCGGGATTCTTGATGACCAACCAGCCCAAGGCAAAGGCCACGATCGAGACCGGCACCTGCAACAGAAAGCACCATCTCCAACCGATGCCGTCGGCGATGGCACCCCCAAAACTCGCACCCGAAATCGCGCCCACACCAAACATGGTGTTCTGCAGAGCTTGATACATGCCTCTCCGTCGGAACGGGATCATGTCCGAGTTGATGATGGTGGCCATGTTCATCAGTCCGCCACCCCCCAGCCCAGTCAACGCCCGCATCAGGTTGACACTAACGACATCCTGCGCGAGACCACAGCCCAGACAGCCCGTGGCGAAGGTGATGGTGGAGATGAAGAAGCAGATGCGGCGACCGAAGATGTCGCTGAAGCGTCCGTAGAGGGGTTGGAAGGCGGTGGAGGTGACGAGGTAGGAGGTCGTGAGCCAGGACGCCGTGTTGGCGGCATCGAAGTCGCTGCTGATGACGGCGTAGGTGGATGCGGTGATGGTGCCGTCCAGACCGTAAAGGAAGACGTTGGCGAAGATGGCGATTTCGATCCAGATGAAGCCTCGCGGTGGTTTCCAAGATTCTGGTTCGGGTGGTTTAGGTACTAGTGGGCTGTCCTCGGTCGGTCGTTCATTCGTCCTCTCCATGTCTTCGTCATCCTCGTGATCGTAGATCGCCATCGCGGTCGGGGAGACTACTGCAGTGTCTCTCGGTCGTATCGCAGCGAGGCGAATTCGAGATCAGGCGCGGAGTGATGCTTCGTTCATATCTGCATGTGCATTGACGCTTGATGGGTGAAAAGTCAATTCTTCGTGTAAGGTTTTGGGGTCGGAGTATGTAACGTAAGCTCCACAGCTGTCAGCCCATCCGTTACTCACAATGTCGCCGACGGCATGCCGGAAGGCTGGTTCTTCTCTTACCGAATCTCTGCGGGAGAGGCATTGGGCTGATGTTATTGGATTGTCAGCTTGCCAGCTCCGCCGTGGGGCTAGCACGCCATACCACGCCGTTGATCGACATTATCGTGCGCTGCTCTCGCGTGGTCGATAAGGTGTAGCTACGGACAACGGATGTATAAACGCTGCCGCATTCCACGTATCTGGGTCGTTGCCATGGAAATAATTGAGAGAAGAGACATTTCTGGATCATGGTTTGAACATGGATAACGACAATCCAGTCCTACATATGTGCGACAATGGTGTTCCCGTTTGGTCCGGATATGGCTATCAGCCCGTCTGTACGACCGACTTTCAAAAAGAGCAGTGGAAAGGGTAAAGATATGCTCGCCAGTTTCGAAGGCGACCACAATCCAATCTATTGCCACGACAATAGCCATATCACTCTCTTCGACGAGCATTGCAAGACAACCTGACAACTCTGCGCTTGCCGGCACCAGCTCAGCGGTAGACACGAGTCCAAATTAACGATGGGAGGACTGCTCTGATATAGATCTACTGGCCAGCCACGCGAGATCTGGCAGAATATATCGCAAAGTATAAGCAGCCGTCCGTTTTCGACTCAATAATTCGAGAGACGCATGTACGATCCACACGATCATTGGCTCTAGTGTGTTGATCATTTGGCGACTCGATGGCAAATTAGCTAACTACAAGCTTGGAAAAGGCGTCAAGTTCTGCTTCCAGCACCACGCTCGATTCATTGCCCAGTATGATCATGTCGAAGTCATCAGCCTTTACGATAACTCGGCTCATGGCACCGAAAGGAACAAAGGCCGAGAAGTGCGTTCTCAACCCGAATACTATCTCTGGACCACGGAATTGAACGGTGCAAGGATCCTATTCATCCAACGTCCCGCTCTCGACATCGCAAGGCTCGATGCCATTGCTACCCTACCCTCAGTTTCGAAGGCATGCTGAAGGTGAAACACAAGTCGCAAGGTAGAGCAGGTTCTGGCTGTCGCGAGAACATCCACTCCTGGTTCATAATGCCCGAACGGATGTCCGGAGCCAGGTCAGTAGCAAGGTGGCTATTCTATTCCGCTCGTTGTTTTGTCTGGCATCATGGTCGCGTTGATACAGTCCGGCATTGGCTCGTATGATCGAAGAACGTTTTTGTCTTTGGCACACTTGATCATCGCGGCGTTGGAGTACATGCCGCGAGATGGGTCCCGCGAGACATGTGAACGTCAGGCTCAATATTTCTGAGAGTGACATTGCGCCTGGCATTTGATGATTCACCGTGCAGAAGTGCTACTTAATGCATGGCTTCAACGGCTATTTTCGACTGCTGCAGAACGAGGACAAGTCAGAGCGTAACCACGAATGTTTCTTGTCACGTGGGATACGGTCGCCAGTCATCGCCGGTGGATGCCTTCGGCTTCGTCAATATTCGTGGGCTTTTCCGAGATGCTGCCTCCCAGTTCACACATGCATCGATGTAGCATAGCAATGCAAGGAAGATAGCAGTACGGGCGTGTACTGGCAGAAGTCGTCGATTGTTCTCATCCAAGTATGTATAGCGTCATGTGGTTCGCGACTACATCGATCACGCGCGAAAAACAGGCTCTCAGCACGATCGTCGGCTGCAACACAGCGGGCTGCAATCTATACAGTCCAATGGCGCCCAGGTGGCATGCTGTAGTGAAAGTCTATCATTAAGCTTTGCGTCGATGAGGTACGATGGAAGAGTAGGAGGATCGCCGCAGAAGCCGTTGTACAGTCTCAGCTCCTTCGATGCAACCGACCGAAAGTCACTCATCATCAGGCGCCACCCTTTCTCGCCCACCGAGCTTGACGAAAGCTTGCTTACCTCTAGTGTCCCGGTTCTACCAATTTGTGCCCTTCCAGATTTGCCTGGTTCCACAGGTATACAATGCAGAATGGAGCACTTCGACAATCCCAACCCATTTGCCAGCGATGACGCCAAGGATCATGGCGATCGTGCCGACATTCACAGCACTACTGACAATGAGCTTTTACATCCGCCATCACCAACTGAAGGCCGGGAATCGACAAAAGCATCAAGTAATAAAAGCTTGTCAAAGTTCCGGACTAAAGGTGACCATGCCGACGACGGTATGGAGAAGCCCGAAGCCACTCTAGATAAACTGAAGTCGGCGGCGGAGGATGTTCAAACAGGTGTCGTCGATAGAGTCCGGACTGTACGACACAAGTTCCACCTGGATAGTATGCATACCACTGGAGTAAGCCGGTTCTTGAATCCCACCAAGATCCATATGCGTGTACGATATCAGAGCGGCTCGGACGATAATGATAGAAGGGCAGAGGAGCGAGAACTTCTCTGGCGTGCTCGAGATGACAGGAAAGGGCGCAATTCGATCGCTGTGCCGAGACTGAAGCCCGATGCTGATGATGAACACCATACCTTTCTGCCTTTGCAATTTACACCTCGGATGTCGTCGAGCTTCAAGAACATTCGTACAAACCTGTGGAAAATGATCTCAACATTTCCGTACTGGGACATGGCCTTCTGGTCTGGCTGGAGTTATACCATCGGATCAGCATTGTTCATCTGCGATGGTGTTCTAGCGTGGTATCCGGTAGCGCATGGAGAAGATTCCATGTCCGCAACAGCGCAGAAGTATGCTGGCCCCCTCAGCTTCTTCTTTGGGGCCATCTTTTACCAAATTGGGGCCGTGGCAGCGTACCTGGAAGCTGTCAACGACGGCTCGTTCCACGGCTCAGCTATGCGAAGACTCCTCGATGGCCATGATGAAGACAACAAGAAGCTCCTTGACGAGAAGATCCATCACTTCTTTAGCCACCTCAACCCAGCACATCGACATCGTGAAGAAGCGTATACAGCCATTGTCGACCCGGAAGCTGGTTGGAGGACTAAAGAAGCTCGTCACTTGCGACCTGGCTCCATATATCCTGATGGTAAATCTCCAGCTCCACGACGTGATGCAGTTGATATGGGCGGCGAAGAAGACCAGACGAGCGTCTACATGTCCTGGAGATGGTGGCCGACCTGGCATGCTCTGCGTACACACCACGTATATGAAATTGGCTATCTGGCCTGCACTATTCAGCTCTTTGGTGTGACCCTGTACGGCGTGACTGCGATTGTTGTGCTTCCTGGCATCCTCGACAGTCTGGGTTGGTGGCAAGAACTTGGTGCCTACTGGTATCCTCAAGTGGTAGCAGCCGCATGTTTCTTGATTTCCAGCCTCATGTTCATGTTGGAAACACAAGAGAAATGGTGGAAGCCAGAGCCGGGAGTCCTCGGCTGGTGGGTCGGCGCTTGGGCTACTTTGGGCTCTGTCGGCTTCGAACTCATCGCCATCTTCGGTATCCTGTCTCACACTCGTTCTTGGGCCGAATACCAAAGTGATCTCGCGACCATATGGGGATCTAGCGCCTACTTCATGTGTAGCGCTCTACAATGGTACGAAGCTATCAACAAGAACCCGATTCAGGAACTGTTCACTGAACCTGGCGATATGAAGACTTCCCAGGTGCATCCGATATGACCTGGAGCCCGCAACTTGCATGTCAGAGTCTCACTCTGGCTGGTTTCGATCTCCCGTAAAGCACCTCCTGAACGAATAAGTGACACCTCCGCGTGTCTGATAACATCGGCTTGCATTGTTCCCAACAACTGCCGAATGCAAGGTTGTGCTGCATCATCGCGCAAACAAGGATCCTGCCAATCAACCGACGCCGGCCAGAACCCAGCTTGCCATAACCGTGCATCTGCCTCAAATAGCCTACGAATGACAGACTCCTGCTCTGCGATCTAGCCACGGAACAAGTACGATCCAAGCTCAGCAACCAGGTGGTCATTCTACAAAGACGTGATCTTTCTCCGGAGCTAGTGGTACTTGCCCGAGCTCCACTCCAGTCTGGTGCTTGAAACGTGACCTTCCAGCAGGATCCATGATTCGACCAACATGGTATAAGCATATCAGCAACCTCGTGGGTCGCAGGGGATGGGCGGGGAAATCTGGAGTTCGAGGGGAATATGCTCGATTCAAGGAGCTCTTGTGGACGAGTAATCGTGCGACGATATAAGAGTGACGTTCTGGCGGACAAGACAGAAATATTTTCCCTACTGGCCACCTAGGTGTCAACTTACTTCCTCTTCAAGTTCGCCAAAATGAGCGTCACCGCTGTCGAAACCGTCAGTGAAGAGCTTCCGGTCCGGCCAGCTCCACAGACCCTTGCAGAGCGACCTCCTGAGAAGCACGATTGGACTCATGGCCTCGGATCGAAATGGCCTGTGGCTCTCGATCTCGCTGGAGGAGCAACGCCATGCCGGATTGAAGGTGAAGTGGCAGACCTCATCGTCCACGGGGAGATTCCAAAAGAAATCAATGGCAATTTCTACCGCGTCATGTGCGATCCATTCGTGCCTCCAGATCCAAAGAATGTACCGCTCGATGGAGACGGCAATGTGTCCGTCTTCCAGTTTCACGACGGGAGGGTTGACATGAAGGTCAAGTATGTTGAGACGGAGCGCTTCAAGTTGGAGAGGAAGGCGAATAAGGCATTGTTCGGCCTGTACCGGAATCCTTTCACACATCACCCATGTGTGCGGTGAGTACCATAGAATATCTGCTTTTGGGAGAAAGCTGACCAAGAATAGGGCTGCAGTGGACAGCACGGCGAACACAAACCTCATGTATTGGGCTGGCCATCTGCTTGCCATGAAAGAAGTCGCATTACCGTACGGCGTCGATCCCATCACCCTCGAGACGAAATGTTACGATCCATTCCAGAGTCAGATCAAATCGAAGACGTTCACTGCACATCCAAAATATGACCCTTACACCGACGAGCTGGTCACATTCGGCTACGAGGCAAAAGGCTTGGGCACAACGGATGTTGTGACATACACCATCGATCGTTCCGGAAAGTGCAAGAATGAGCTGTGGAGCAACCAGCCTTACGAAAAGCCCGGCTTCATACACGACATGGCAATGACACCCAACTGGATTATCCTCTTCCTCTGGCCATTCCAAGCTGACGTCGACCGAATGAAGAGAGGCGGACATCACTGGGCCTGGGACTACGATCGCCCAGCGACATTCATGGTGATCCCACGAGATGCGGCGAACCCCAAAGCAGGCTGGCAGCCTAATGAAGTCCGCTCATACGATTGGATCAATTGCATGGCTGTACACACTGGTGGAGCTTGGGAAGACGAGAGCGGGAACATCTTCGTGGAAAGCTCCCGGGTCCACGACAACGCGTTCCCGTTCTTCCCTCCAGATGACGGACGCATGCCAAGTCCCAACACCGTCGCCGATTATGTGCGCTGGAAATTCGATCCCACTCAGCCGGATCGGAGCAAGATTGAGGACCCGGAAGTCATCCTGGCATGTCCTGCGGAATTCCCGCGGATCGATGAGAGATTCATGACCTCGAAGTACGATTACGTCTGGATGAACGTCTTCGTGCCTCAGAAGTCGGATGGGACGAAGAATATCTACCAAGGGCTGAACGGTCTAGCGCAGCATAGCAACAAGACTGGTGAGACGAAGTGGTTCTATGCGGGTGATGATTCTTTGATCCAAGAACCAATCTTTGTGCCGCGAAGTGATGATGCGCCGGAAGGCGATGGCTGGGTGATGGCTCTAATCGAGAGAGTTGCTGCAAATCGTTGTGATGTGGTAGTTCTTGACACCAAGGACTTCGAGAAGCCCACCGCGATCGTACAGCTGCCGCTGCACATGAAGGCTCAAGTTCATGGCAATTGGGTGAGTGCCAAGGAATTGGGAGGCTACAAGCCCATCATCAAACCAATCCCTGACTTCAAGATATCCGGTCAAGGTGCGCTTGAGCCAATGTGACATTATGCGGAGATTGAATCTGTGCGGGCGAGATATCTAGCTAGAGATTTAGTGGACTAGAACGATTAGAATGGCCATGCGCCCGCCTCGTCTCCACCATCGATCTCGGGCCTCTATCACGTATACTGGTAACTTTGAAACCTTATTTGCAGCCGTTATATGTTCCCCAGCATTCCCCACCGACACGCAGTCCTCGTCAATATCCGGTCCTCTCCTCAGCTCCATATGAACAACGACGACGCGGCAGTTGGTGAGCTCGCAGAAGGCTCTGCTTATCATCAGAAAAGGGAGGGAAATGATGTGAATTGCGGCCCGTTGAGGCTGACCAGGGACCATGCTGTTCCAGCGAGACCGAAGGGGCAGTAGGCACGCTGGAGGTACAACATTAGTTGCATCCTGGTTCTGTAATGCAGCTTTACTGATGGCCTGATGCGCTTGTAGGTCCTTCACGTGAAACACATATCTGTCAGTTCTGTACGCACAGCTATTCACGGAGAGACGCACTACAAAGGCACACGATCATATGCCCGAAACGTGGCGGAAATCCTTTGCCAGACTTCCGTCGGGCCAGAGGCCGAGGCCGCCACGCATGTAGTTCGTGCGCAACGAAGAAGATATCGTGCGATGGAGCTTCACCGTGCGGATCCTGTGTAAGCAAAGGACTGTGCTGTTCAAGGCCCGGATCGGACAGCGGTTCCGCTACCACCTCACCTTCGACCAACTCCAATGCGCTCCGCTCTCTGGATGAGATCCGGGAGGACCAGGTGGCAAAACAGTGTTCTGTGGCCTTCCTGCTTCGCGATGATGAGGAAGAGGTGTTTTCTTCCCACTTCAACTTTCCTCGGCCTGCCCCACGATCGCCGATTGCGTCCAAAAGCAATCTCGACGTGTATGCGCCAACTGCAGGTTCCGGAGACAACAGTACTGGCTTTGATTTCGAGTTCATTGAGAGCATATTTAACCCTCCCTACTTCAGCGCAGAGGGCTGGCCGGAGGGGAGCTCGTCAAATTCGGACACTTGGCTCAACGTACCGGACATCCCGTACACGGATGCCGAGTGCAATCTCTACGGCGTTGCTGATAGCAAATCGAAACTGGAAACCATCGTGACGAACATATCATGCGTGCCAAGCGTGACCATTTTGCCTGCATCAGAGCAGAGGTCGGTCACAGCGCAATTGAAGCATTTGTTCGCCGCGCCTCGCACGGCAAGGTTCTTGCGCTATTATTTCGATTGCTGGCATCGCAACTGTCGGGTGGTACACAAGCCTTCTTTCAACGTGGAGCACGCAAATGAACCACTGGTAGCATCAATGACTTTGCTTGGGACCATGTACTCACCAGATGAGGGGGAGAAGACGATGGCCAGCGAGATAATGTATCATGCCGAGAAGTATGTCTTCTCTCACGAGCCGCTGTGTGGCGAGCAAAACTTCGAAAAGCGTGATGATTGCGCGGCATTGGAAGACTTTCAGACGATTCAGGCAGGGCTTTTGATGATCGTGATTCTGTACTGGACAGGCGACAAAGCGGCTCAGCAGAGATCCATGACGCTGAGGCAAGGGCAGCTCACCAAAGCAGCCCAGGCTAGCGGAATGCTACTTGCAAGACACCAGCTGGAAGACAGAGTGTCTGAAGCCTCATGGGCGAGGAAAGAGACCGTGATTCGGTGAGTACTACGAGGTATCACAAGCCAGAATGAACCCTGCTCATGATAGCACAGCACTTCAACATGGCTCATCCTTCTGGATTGCGCGTTCCTTTTCTACAAAGGAATACCTCTACGACTTTCGAGCTCGGAAATCGACTGCGATTTCCCTTGTGAAGAAGCCGTCTATGATGCCTCACACCCCTTCACAGAGCCGGAGTTCAACTTCAAGCGTGCCGTCAGCCCTGGAACGGCGTTTCGCGCGCTATTATCCAGCGAGATGTCGACATCGCTCACCATGCTGGACTCTTTCATACTGATGCACATGCTGTATCGTTATGTCAGCGATATCCTGCAATTGGCACTCTGCCGGCAGATGTTCACGCCGTTCGCAGGCATTCTGGCCGAAGTGGCGAGGGCACTCGATACATGGCACGAGCGATGGCAGCTGTTGAAGGAGGAGGCGGTGAGTCGCGGAACTTGGGATAAAATGGGCTTCTATCGGAATGGCGACCAGTATGAGGCTGCTACTAGGTTGCTGTTGTCTGAGACGGCAAGACCGCATCTGGACACGCTGGTGAAGTGTAATGTGGATCGGTTGGAGCTGCTGAAGAAGCTGACCTCGGCAGATTCTGGAGGAATGAGCTGATGCATAGGGACGATGTCTGCCTGAAGGGTGTCGCAGAGCTGAGCATTTGGCTGTCAGGAACAAGTCTCAAAGAAGGATAGCATGTATAGCGCGTAATGGCATGAGAGGCAGTCTCGGGTTTCTCAGACTCATGTCCAAAGCCTCGTTGTGTACCATTAACCCTCTAGAAGTCTCCAGCTGAGCACAATGGGACTTGTGCTGCTCATCCCGACCGAATGTGCTATGAGCTGGAGGGGACGAGTTAGAGTTGGAGCTAGGGTCGGAACGACCCTCTTCAGTGCCAAGCAAGAAATTCAGTGTGCAAAGCCTCCGCCTCTTCGCGCTGAATTTCCTTTCCTTGACAGGGACGACGTCCAGACAACAGGCGACGATACAGACAAGATGGGTGTCGGTAAGTGATTTGACATGCGCTGGATAGATTGAGAGGATGTGGAACAGGTCATGGACTTATGGTGGCGGCGCACGACACTTGGATGCAATACCATTTTGCAACCACCACCCGGCCTCACACAATCTACCCATCATGCCTTATACCCTTCCCACACCTGCTTTCCATGACTTCGCGCTGACTTCTCACAGATCTGGATAAGCACCACGTTTCCTCCGGCCACCGCAAGGTACATATACCTGCTCTGAGCATCGAGAATGATTGAGTTCTCTGCGAGTCGAACACATATTAACATATGTGTTTAGGCGCCACACAGCACCAACCCATACCGCAAGCTGTTGCACAAGCTGTACAGCTTCCTCAGCCGCCGTACGGACAGCAAGTTCAATGCTACCGTCTTGAGGAGGTGCGTGATACGAAGAGCGTGGACAGAGGACATTTGAGATGCTCTCATATGAGTTACACTACTAACTCAGGACAGACTGCGCATGTCGCGCATCAACACCCCACCATTGTCCCTCTCCAAAATTGTCGCTGTCTCCGCCAACCAGCACAGCGCCAAGACTCACGAGGGCAAGATCCGCGCGGTTGTCGGCACGGTCACGGACGACAACCGTCTCCTTGAGGTCCCAAAGCTGAGCATCTGCGCCCTCCGCTTCACCTCGACCGCTCGCGCTCGCATTGAGAAGGCCGGCGGCGAGTGCCTTACTTTCGACCAGCTCGCCCTCCGTGCCCCAACTGGCTCCAATGTGGTCCTTCTCCGCGGTCCAAAGAACTCCCGTGAGGCTGTCAAGCACTTCGGCTTCGGACCACACACCGACAAGAAGCCTTACGTCGAGAGCAAGGGCCGCAAGTTCGAGCGTGCCCGTGGTCGCAGACGATCTCGTGGTTTCAAGGTCTAAGCCACTCGCTTATGTTCGAGGGCTGGCTTTTGACGGGATTATGGCATGGTGCAGGCGCATCTGACGAGGACTGCTAGCGCGTGAAAAGCACGCTGAGGAGGGCTTACTAGATGGATTGGCCACGGCAAGGCCTGTGGCGTTGCATTTCGGCTATGCAGTTCACGAATCTCAAAACCACTTGACGTTCACCATTCGGTCATGCAATGCCTTCACTCTGTGCCCCATCGATTGTCCTTATGGACGAAATGCTGATTGGAGGGTGCCGGCATTTTTCGCCCTGAATCTGTTATACGCTCATGTGAGAGGATGATTTGATTAGATCGTCCGGCAGTATCGGAACTACCAGGCGCGATCCACATTCCATTCTCGTGCGTTTGCCATGTAGAAGTGCTTGCCGGCATAATAGGATTGCCCAGTCTCGAGAAGTGGTAGTAGTCGCTGTGGAAACCTTGTTGCTTGCACCTCCGCAAGGCTGGGGAATTTTTTGACAGACCCTTCCTTTCCAACTCAAATTCTCTGCAATTCTGTCTCCCACGTGAAATGACACGCCTTTCGCAGCCGAGATCATGAATTGAACGCAATAGCGCTGTCACGAAGCACTCACCAGCAAGAGAGACCTTTCGAACAGCGAAAATATTGACAGGAAGGATGGCGACCGACAGAGTGGTTGGAGTTCTTGGCGGGGGCCAACTGGGCCGCATGCTCGTGGAGGCTGCGAACTTGCTCGAGATCAAAGTCAACTTTCTTGACGCCGCCGGATCCAGCGCCAAACAAGTGTCCAATCACGATGGCCACGTCGAAGGGTCATTCAAAGATCGCAAGGCCATACAAAAATTGGCTGCCAAGTCCGACGTGGTCACCGTCGAGATCGAGCATGTGGACACCGAAATGCTCGAGGAGATTAGCGAAACTGTCGATGTGCAGCCACACTGGAGAACGCTCCGCATGATCCAGGATAAGTACAACCAGAAGTTGCATTTGAAGACGCACGGAGTCGCCACCACCGAGAGCCTGTCGCTGGACGAAGCCACCGTGCGAGAGCTGGAGCGCGTCAGTGGGGAATTGGGCCTACCGCTGATGCTGAAGTCACGACGAGATGCATATGACGGACGAGGCAACTTCGCGATCAAGAACAAGACCGACTTCCAACCCGCGCTCGAAGCACTCGGCGGGAACAGAGACCTTTATGCGGAGAAGTGGGCGAATTTCAAGATGGAGCTGGCAGTCATGGTCGTCAAGACCGCCACTCAAGTCCTGTCTTTTCCAACCACTGAGACCATCCATGAGGATTCAATCTGCAAGCTCACATATACTCCGGCCCGAGGAGTATCTGCGGCAGTGAGTAAGAAGGCACAGGAGCTTGCCAGACAGGCAGTGACATGCTTCGAAGGCAAGGGGGTCTTTGGTGTCGAGATGTTCCTCTTGCTCGATGGCGAGACACTTCTGATCAACGAGATCGCCCCTCGCCCTCACAACAGCGGACATTACACCATTGAAGGCTGTCCCGTGTCCCAATTCGAAGCACATCTCAGAGCAATCCTGGACTTGCCCTTGAACCAAGAAGACCTGCAATTGCGAGAACCGAGCATCATGCTCAACATCTTGGGTGGAGACGAGGAAGAAGACTCACATCTGAAGATCGCACGCGCAGCATTGGAGCAGAGAAGAACCAAATTACACCTCTACGGCAAGGGCAAGTCCCGCAAGGGCCGCAAAATGGGCCACATCACGGTGTGCGCTCCCACTATGTCGCAAGCAGAGCGCCTCATCCAGCCCATGATTGACCTGGTCGACGCCGGCAAGCCACAAGCACCTTCTGTCGCCCGTTCTCTCACTTCAGCGACAGGCTCTCCCGCGACGACCAGAGACACAGAGGTCGCGGAGCAACAGGAACCCCTCATCGCCGTGGTCATGGGCTCCGACTCCGACCTCCCTGTCCTCCAACCCGGACTCGCGATCCTCCACCAATTCGGAATCCCATACACCACCCGCATCACCTCCGCCCACCGCACCCCAACCTGGATGGCCGAATTCGCCTCGCGAGCCGCCCACACCAGCATCAAAGTCATCATCGCCGCCGCCGGCGGAGCCGCCCATCTCCCCGGGATGACGGCCGCGTACACGCCCCTCCCCGTCATCGGCGTCCCCGTCAAACCCAGCATCGGCGACGGCATGGACAGTCTCCTCAGCATCTGCAACATGCCCCGCGGCGTCCCCGTCGCCACCGTCAGCATCAACAACGCCGTCAACGCCGCCCTGCTCGCCGCCCGCATCCTGGGCACCTCCGACCTGGCCATCCGACACACCGTGCAGACCTACATGGCCGACTCTGCGGACGAGGTCATCGCCAAAGATGCGAAGCTCGTGCACCTCGGCGCGGAGGCTTATGCCGCGCAAGTTCTGGGTCGGAAGTGAGAAGATCAATCCCTGCTGTGCGCATTGTTGTTGTCTCTCTTCTCTTGATTGTCCTGGCTTTTATTCAAAAAGCCAGCCCTAGTGAACCGCGTTCCGAGTGTATACCTACCTTAGGTACAAATGCATGTGCTCCAGATCAGATTGGGATAGCAAACAACTTGTCGTCGCATATTATTCCCGCGCGCCTCACATAGAATCTCAAGACTCCGACATGATTTCGCTGTGAATGTTTAACTGTTAACCTTTTCTCTCTCCCGCGTGAGATCAGAACCACGTATTTCCTTCTCTACAAAGACCCTCTCTCTCTCTCTCTCGCGCGAAATCGTTCAACATCCATCATAATTATTATTATTTTTTCGTTTTCGTTTTCACACCCGTATTCGGCGACGAGTGAATGTCCATCTCCCCCCATCTAACAACGCACGGAACACATGTCTTTAGTTGAGAAGGAGAGTAGGGATGGTAGAGACATGGGATGAGCGATAAAGCAGATGGGGAGGGGGCATGCATACATACGGATTGATGATAAAAACCGTGGAGAAGGACGGAGATGCATGTCATCAGAAAGCGTTCGTTCCGCTGTGTGGGGATTGTAATGCTAGCGGAGAGGGATAAAACTAATGGTATCATCATGTAATAGTGCGGACATGCTCGCTGATGAACAGATAGATGGTGGTAGGAGACTGAGATCTTCCCTGGCCTCTCTCTCTCTCTCTCTCCCTCCCTCTCTCGCACGTTCTAGATCCGATAGGTAGCTCTTTCTATAGTCTCCGAGCGCCGCGGTGTATCGCGGTCTCGCACATGCCAATGATCGGTGATATTCAACTGCTATCGTGATGTCGTCGTCATCCTGATGTAGAGAAATTCCGAGTACGGTGAGAAGATTTGTTGCTGAGTGGCTGGAACCGCAGCACACGATGGCAGTAAAAGAAGGAGGGTCAGACCTCCCCCCATCCGCTGAGGGCAGCGGACATGGCAGGCCCGCTGCCGCTTCCTGCAGCGCTGCCGCCGAGATCCCAGTAGTGTCGTGAAGAAGCGCTCCGGCTATGTCGACTCCGCTTGGTGCTCTCACTGGCGCAACTCTGGCTGCCGGCGCGCTTCCGCTGGATGCTCTCCATGTGGTGCCGCTTCAACACGCTTTCTCTTCTCCGGGCAGTCGCCGCGCTGGTCCGTGCACGCTCCAGCGCTCTTTCCGCCGCTTTCGAGACGAGGGGGTGCTGTTGCCGAATGATCTCTTTCCTCCGCTGACTTTCCGGGGAGGTGCCGAGAGCAGATTGCGAGGTCCCCACCGTTGCCCACGACGCCGGGAGCGGACCGATGGACTCTTCGGCAGTCGGGTTGTTGTCGGCGGCGGGGGTGTTGTCGCGCGAGAAGCGGTTCTTGAGGTATCCAAAGATCATCTTGACGTCGACATCCCGCTCCCAATACTCTCGCTCTTGCCGCAGCTGCTCGTTGTCTTCGTCATCGGTCAAGTCGTCCGGCTCTTCCTCGATGCCCCAGAGTGAGGTGTCGGCGGGTTCCGTGACCGGAGCCAGTGGCGAGAGTGGAACTGTCGGCGAGAAGGCTTCCTCGATCGGTGCCCCTCCTGGGCGGGCATTCTCGTCTCGTCTCCGTTGGCGGTGCGATGGGGGGCGTGGAATGTCTCGGGGGAGTCCAGCATACTCCAGCTGTTGTTGCTGAGCGTTCTTGTAGGTATTGAATGCACTGCCATCGTACTCGGCGAAATGGTGGACCAGTATGCCGAGTTCACGTGCAATACGGTCGAGAAGCTTGATCTCCCAGGCGGGCTCGGAATCGTGGAATGCCACACGAGATTCGTGCAGCGCGGCATTAGCGATGGGAGATGTTTCCGTAGGGGTGGGTGACGAATCGACCAGTTGCTCCCCGAGGATGACCGACAGAGTCTCTTCATCCAGTCCGATCAGATCCTGAATCACCTTCCGAGTGATCCGTCGCCACCACGATTCACTAGGTTGTTGGGATTCATTCTGCACCGGCTCTGATTCTTCGTGGATCACCGACTCGTTTCGGGTCAGCGCTCGCGATAGCACTTGCTCTTGTAGGCTTTGCCGTATGTCCATAGCAGTGGTTGCGTTGCTCAACCTGCTCATGCGTCTCCTGCGCCGTCGCGTCTCACGTTCGATCTCTTCCAACACCGCTCTGCTTTGGTCTAGCCTCCATTTCTCTATTCGTGCCACTCTCTCGTCATCCGGATTGACTTCATCCTCCTGTTGCAGCTCATCTAGCCGTCGCTGCACGCTACTTCGTCGCCGAGTGTGTCTGCTGGTCCTTCGATGTGGGTTGTACCTCTCGAATTGCCACAGGTGTTCTTGTAGCGAAGTTCCCGACGGGAATGTCCCAAAGCCATCGTGGGTGGGCAGCACTGTTCCCCCACTTTGATCCAACTTGACAGAGGAAGGTTGGAAGGGATGATGGAACGCATGCAGGCCATCGTCCAGACTGTCGAGCTCTGCGTTCTCATCGTCAATCTCCGTGCCGAGACAAGTCCTACCATCATCCGGATTGTCGTGCGACCTCACGTGTGTCTCCAGGGAGGCAATATCGGAAAGCGTCCGATGCGTCGCGGTCCGGGGGGTTCTTGACGTTTGGGAGACGCTTTCATCGTCCGCCTGTGGTGTGAACAAGATCCATTCCTGGGACTCTTCGACTGTTCGGCGGGTCGCAGGCGAGATGGGTGCCGCGATCTGTTGTGGTGTGGGATCGATGGAGATCTGGCGTGCGGGACGTGGCCGCTGTTGGGGTTGTTGGAAAGCCATCTTCGTGTGAGCTGATAAGACCGATAAGGGCGAACCACGACACTCTTGTCGTTGCTCTTCACGGTGGCAATGGCAGGAAGGAGGCCCGACGTCAGACCGTCGTAGTACTGGTAATGAGGTGTACACCAGTCACGCGCCGCCCAGCCGGTCAAGTAGCGCACGCGGAGCAGTGGTGTGCTTGGGAGCTGGTCAAGTGCAATGGAGAGCTGTCGCGACGGTCGCCGGGTCCAGGAGCAGACAAAGCGATAACACCCGCGATAACCTCAGCACCGTGCGAAAGCGGTTGTGAAGGGACGTTCGTGGTCGCAGACTGCAAGTGTATAGTGTATACAGGGTTACGTCTGCAGGCCGTGAGAGCGTCGTGCGTACAGCTGAAACGGGCACGTGGATGGCAGCTTCAGTTGATCCCGATATCGCGACTGGAGATCAGACTACGCTGTGCACGCAGCAGCAGGCCCGAAGGAAGAAGCTCTGGGCGTGGCAGAAGGGCACTTATTATGATACGTAGCCTCGAGCCAAGTTCCCGATTGCGCTGCGTGTGAGGGAGCGTGGGAGTCCGTCTCCAGCGAATAGTGAAGTGTCCCGTGCTCCGTGTGAAACCTGATGTGATGCGGCGATGGGCGGTCCGGACAGAGGGACTACGGCACAGCGGACAAAGCAAGTCAAGAGTCATCGCACCATTATGGTATCTGTTGTCGTCACAGTTACGAACTCACGCGCGCCCTCTGCTGCCAGGGCCGTCGCCGCTCGTCACATTTCGCGTGGCGTCCCAGGCTCACAATGCGCTGGCTCATCTTCGCCGCAATATCACCACCAACAAGCCGTCTCACGCCCACACGTACCCAAGTACCTCGCTGCGTATCCGCGCTATTGGCATCTGCTTCCATGGGCCGTTGCAAAGATAAGAACGCGATACCAGCTTCCTCTTTTCGATGACGTTGAGATTACTACAACATGGACACTTTCGTCCATCCGCTGATGTGTAGAGTGATTATACCGACATATTGTCGATTTCTTCGCCGCAACGGGCATTTGCAGGCCCAATTCCGGCCATTGCAGAATCTGCCCCATCACGGTTGCTAATGTCTAGGGTATCTTCGCGTGTCTTGGTGTACTCCATGCACTTACCGCATCGCCGCGCCCCTGCGGTAGCTTTCGCGCCCACGTACAGAGCTACTGCTACAGCTCAACCCGGCTGCCTCTTCAAGCCTGCAGCTTCGCCCTGGAGCTGTGGAACAGGAAGTTCACGGTTGCTGACTGCAGCACACTGCGCATCTCCGATTATCTGCTCACCTCGTGCTCAAAATAGCAACAGTTCCTCTGCGCCCGAGAATGGCAAATGAAATCCCGGCGTAGTCATTGGCCTCTGAAATGCATCGGGGCAGCGGACCGCTCACCATACAGCTGCTCCTGCAGCGAGCCGTCAAACGCCGTCAAAGAGCTCATTCAGCAGATCGTGTCTTATCGTCTCATCATCTCAGGAGCAAATACTTTAGATGTGACCCTGCATGTTGATGAGAGCAGTTGAGATGCGGTACTTCGCTCCCGACACGGCGCGGATTCACCCGCAATCTCAGATCCCACAAGCGACCTGACTCTTGCATACGCATGTTCCAGACCAGGGACAGCTCTCACTCATTCTTGTCCTGCATCACCACATGATGCACGACCACGAGACTACCACCGAGATATGACCCTACGCAACCCTTGCCTCGGGCGTCGTCTCTTACCCATAATCCGAAATGTCACCATATAATCGGCGAATCACACGAGCATTGGACAGCCTCTCGCCTATTAAATTTCTCGGGAAAACGGAACTTCCAGCAAAAAATACCAACAATGGCCTCATGGAATGCTTCCACGAAAAAGAACAGGACTTTCACTCTAGAGCAGCGACTTCCACCAACCCGGTCTCGTCGCCGGCCATTTCTCGAGACTATACTGTGGCGTGTTGAAGTGACATGCGACTGCGCCGTTTTTCCGTAGAAGTTTATGCAAGCGGGAGAACATCCTCCGCATAACATCCGCACCTTCTGCGGCCGCACGAGCGCCGTCAGTATGCAACATGTTGATTCGAGCTGTATACTTTTCGACTGTTGGAGAGTGATAGAAAGCCTCTCATCGATGCCGGCGGAAAGTGTTGGTGTCGAGTTGATCGGAAGCTGGAGTACTTTTTACGGGTGTATCGGGGCGTCATTCATTCTCGAGCGAGGCTCAAGCAATCGAAAGTCTAGATTTTGTCGTACTCATGGGTATCATATCATTCAGAGAATCATCCTCAAAACTTCCACCACTCCTCACCGAACTTCACTCATCCATTTCCTCCCTCCCTTCCCAACGAACGTCCTCCACAAAGGCCCGCACATCCACCACCGGCTCCATCGAGACCCTATGCCTTTCCACCCACGCGCGAACCTTACTCTTACTCACCACAACACTCCCACTCGCCGTCTTCCTCTTCTCCAGCACATCCATCTCCCGCAACGCCACCACGACATCTTCCGCCATGATCCACGTCGCCTCACTGATCTCCTTCACCCCGACCGTCTTCTTACCCGACACCCCCAAAATCCACCTCGCCACCTCCGCCGACCAATACGCCACATAGCCCTTCCTCCCGGGCACACTCAACGGCCTCTCCGGGCCCCCGAACCGCCCTTCCTTCCGTCCGAGCACGTACGACGCGGCGATCAGGATCTGTCCCAGCCCGCGACGCTGGTAGGGCGGGAAGACGAGGATACACGCGAGGTTGTTGTTGTCCCACGACATCTTCTCCTTGGAGAAGAAGCCGCAGACGACGCCGCCGCCGCCGCCGCCGCCGCCGGAGGACGGGTGGGCCGGGTCGCGCAGGATCAGCGTGTAGTAGAAGAAGGTGGAGGCGTCGAAGAAGACGGATTTGGTTTCGAGGAAGAGTTTGGCGAAGAGGGACAGGTTTTGGGTGTAGAGCTATTTTAATGTGAGACAGGACTGTGAGCGTGGTGCGAGGGAGGGGGGGGGGGCATGAAGGAGGTGGGCCCACGTACCTTTTGTTCTTCCCCGTCGATCTTGTGGATGACATATTCGTCTTTTTCGTAGATCACTTCGCCCGGTGGTGCGGAGGTTTTCAGAGGGCAGACTTTCTTGGTCTCTAGTCAGCACGGGCTCTTCCCTGTATATCCTCGTTTCTCTGATGATATGGCAATACTCACGCAGTGCGCGCTAAACTTCATGATCTCGCTGGTATATTTGAAGCACCATTGGCATACGTAGAGCCATTCTGCCTTGCGTCCGCCGACCAGGTCTTCCGGGTAGAAGGACGGGTACCATGGCTTGATGTGCAGGTTTCCCAGCACGACGTTGGCCACGTTCGGCGTCATGGGCGGTTTGGTGGGTGTCCGGTGGGGGGATTGTAGGCCCAGTGATGGACCGGTCTCTGAGACGGCCATGGCGAGTGTTTGCGCCCTGCGGCGCGTGGCATGTGCATTGCTGATGCTGGGAGACGCGACGTGGTGAAGTCATTGTTTTGAGGGGTTAGTCATCAATATTTTGGTTAAGAACTTGTGGAGCTTTGGTTGGGGCTGGCTGTCGCTCCTTTGGAGGTTGCAATACTCTCCAGCATCGTGAATTGATCTCGAATATGGAAAGTGTCTTTCGTACATGAGTGATCATCGCAGAGTTCTTCTTCCATTTCTCATCTTCTTCCTCGTCTTTCGATCGAGTAGTGGCCTCACGGAACTCATCATCGCAGCACAGTCGAATTCAAGCTTGTGTACGCCAGACTACGGGAAATACCCTCTCCTTCACAGGCTTGCCTCCAGATGCAGAGAGCAAACATGTACGCGCCCTCCCGATGCGTGGACGCGACAAGCAAATTCGTTAAGTGTGAACAGCGCTGCTTCATGGGGATTGAAGATGAACGGTAGAATCGGCGCCATTGCATTCAAGATCAGTTCGATGAAAACCTCTCCCTTTGGAAGGGCTACATCCGGAAACACAACGTATTGTGAATAGAAGTAGGTCGGGGACTAGCAAGTGAACTGATCTGATACTGTGCACAATGACCGTTCATCCCGTCGCCCTTCTCTGCTGGATAATGCTAGCAACTCATCCTTATGATACAAGACCTGCGCACCAAGCATTTTCCATTTACAACTTTGCCTTGATCTTCGCGCCCTCGCCCTTCGTGAAGTACTCTTTCGCAGCCTCCTTGGCCTTCCCAATCACACTCGGATCCTCAATCGTCGCCGGGAACACAATCTCCTTCTCAAACTCCCCATTCACTGCACTCTCCACAATTTCCTTCAAGCACCTCCTCAAAGTCTTACCCGACCTCGTCTTCGGAATCACACCGGGAGCGGCGATGAAACCGCCCAGGCTTGCGATGGGACCAATGTGTTCTCTCAGTCTCTTGTTGAGGTCTTGGAGTAAATCGTCGGGAGGATTTTGGATGGCGATGAATGCGAAGGGTACGTGGCCTTTCATACTGTCCGGCATGCCGACGACAGCGGCTTCGGTGATGTCCGGGTGGGATGATATGGCTTGCTCGATGGCGCCGGTGGAGAGGCGGTGGGCTGCGACGTTGATGACATCGTCGGCGCGGGACATGATGTGCACGTAGCCGTCGGAGTCTATCATGCCTGCGTCGCCAGTGTCGATCCATTGGCCATCGAATCGTTTCAGGTAGGAACGGTAGAAGCGGTCTTCTTCGCCCCAGAGGGTGGTGAGGCCGGTGGGGGAAAGCGGCATGGCGAGGACGATGTTGCCCATACTTTCTTTGGGAAGCACTTTGCCTTCGTCGTCGACGATTTTGACGTCGAAGCCAGGGACAGGTTTCCCTGCGGACCCAGGCTTGATTTTGAGCGGCTTGTAGAAATTTCGGTCGTTGAAGTCGATGGCCGTTCCTGGGAGGAGAGAGAGCGAGGTCATTGGGGATCCAGATTCTGAAGACCACCAGTTGTCAATGACAGTCGCGTTCTCGGCACAATACTTCCCAATCAATTCATCGTACATCGACACAATAGCAGGCTCGCTCCGCTCTCCCGCCAGGAACAGCGCTCTGAGGTGCTTGAGACCACCTGCCTCGCCGCGCTTCTTGAAGAACTTGCTATCGGGGTCTTCTTTGCGAATCGCTCGCAATGCGGTGGGCGCAGTGAACATGGTGTTGACTTTATTCTCTTCGAGGATGCGCCAGAATGTGTCTGCCGACGGTGTGCCAACCGGTTTTCCTTCAAAAAGGATGGTGGTTGCTCCTGCAAGGAGAGGTCCATAAACGATGTAGCAGTGCCCGACTACCCAGCCAATATCGCTCGCTGTGAAGAGCGTGTCGCCTGGCCCCCGAATGCCGAATACATATCGTACTGTGAAATTTAGCCCGACTGCATGTCCGCCGACTTCGCGGACTACGCCTTTCGGGGAACCTGTGGTGCCACTTGTATAGATAATATACAGTGGATCGTTGCTTTTGACTGGTACGTTCTCTGCACGTACACCTCGATCTCGTGCTGATTTCACAACGCGCTGCCAGGTGCGTTCTCCATCTAACCTATTCGTCTCGTTCCATCTGTGTTCGTCTCTCTGCCAGATAAGCACTTTGAGTGGTTTATGACTCGACTGCTCAATCGCTCCTCTGACCATGGGCTGATACGGCAATGGTCCCTTCGCGCCTTCAATTCCGCAACTTGCTGTCAGGATAGCCCTAGGCTTCGATGCTTCGATCCTCTGTGCCAACGAGGACGCTGAAAATCCGCCAAAAACTACAGCATGTATCGCGCCCAGTCTCGCGACAGCCAGCATACCGATCAATGCCGCAGGTATCATCGGCATATATATTATGACCGTATCGCCTTTCTTCACTCCTTCTTCCCGTAATGCTCCTGCTAGAATGCTTACCTCCTCTTCGAGCTTGGCATACGTGATGGTCTCTTTCTTGCCCGTCACTGGACTGTCCCATTTGATCGCGACATTGTTACCATGCCCAGCTTCGACGTGTCGCGTCACGCAGTTGTAGGAGGTCGAGATCTCGCCGTCGGGATACCATTGCCAGCTTTGATGAGATGTGCCATCTTTGAGCTTCCTCGTCGTTCGTTTGAATGCTGTGGTGGGTTTCTTATGCCATTGGACTTGGTCTGCTTGGTGGAGCCAGAACTTCTCTGGATCTTTCTGGTGGTGGTTCCAGGCTTCGTCCTGTTTATGGAGAGACATGGTAGGGATCTGAGCGGACGTTGAGAGAACGCAAGAGGAAAGAGAATGGCCACTCACTTACGGATGTCCCTCGAGGCTGCATTCACACAGCTGGAGCTCTACAGTATACGCTTCGGTTCGGCAACCTCACGTTTGACCCGTTCGGCCAAACGGACGTCGTTGTTGGGAGCTTTGGCCAAGAGCTGGGCGGGTATCCCCACTCCCCAGAAAAGTCAATCTGAATGTGGTTAGAGGTGCCGAGTGGATGAACCGGGGTTCAGCACGTGAGCTGCACTCTTGAGAGATGCAATTCCCAGCCTTTCTCACATGTCTATCCTCCAGACATCGAAGACTTCGAAGACAATATTCTCAGCTCATCGCGCTGGAAGATGCTCACGGCGCGTAAAGCATTATCGCATAGAGCCGTTGTCGTCGAAGCCCATCTCCTCAACCATTTTAGCAGCGAGAAGTGTTAGTCTAAGCAGCACTCCTTTTGCATACTTCTACTGTTCGTACGACGATCTCAAGACGGGAATCTCTCGCGATATTCTCCATTCGTGGCGTGCCCAGGCCTCGCAGCCAGAAACATCTAATGCTTCAGCGATTTCAAGCCATAGCAGAACGTTAAAAGCCTATGGCATTGTCAATGCAAGCGTTGAGGTAGATCCCAAGTCAAAGACTCTCATCCATTTCCTCGATGCGCTCATCGCATGCATTTCGCATCGGGCGACACTAACAGACACCTTCGAATGTTGGGACCAGTATCCGCTGCTCTGACATGGAATCAAGAGCTACCAGCATTGGAAATTGATCGTATTCTGAAACTACTCGACACTCACAGACAGGAGCCAACTTCAAGTCCTGGATCCGCGCTGTTCTCCAGAGTGTGGACGGACAGGTCGTCCAGATCGCGGAACCGACGTATCATGCTTCTCTGTATGATCTGGCAGGCATGGTCGAAATGATGTTTCAGAACCGTCGTGCTGAAATTAAAGATCCTTGAGCAACTTCGTATATCGATGCACAGGTATGGCAGGAATGATTCAACCACCCTCGTGATTGTCCCTCTTCCGAGGACCTTGCTAGAGCATGGCGAAGACCCTTTGACCACAGACGGAGGTGAAGTCAGCTATCCTGACTAGGCAGAGTGAGCGAGGATCTGAGGAATTCGTCGGAATTTCGAGGAAGGCTTTAGCTTACAACGCTACAGGGGCTAATTGTCCGGCTTGAGTTGTCAGGCCGAACGATACACGCAGGCCCTCGACTCGCGATGAAGCTGGCATGGATCATTACCACGATTAAGCTGGACAGACCGCAAAGATACTCGAGCCAAAGGACAATATCCCTCGATGCGGTTGACAGCATGGGTTCCCAGTCCATGACCCAAACTCCCAACATCGGTGCTGACCTGATCGTATACGCTCGCATGGCTCCTTGCAACAGCGCGCATGAGCCGAAGTCCCTCATCTCTCTCTTACGAACGAACCAAGAAAAGGCCCGAGCCATGAAAGAAAACCAGTGGAGCCGGCAGCCCCGTGTGGGACCGGAGCAGGTTTGAAGCGATGTGTGGGGATATTTCTCTCTACGAAAGTGCTCTCGAGCTCGAAGATCTCATGGTAAATATGTTAAAAACAGGAGATGCGTATGATGAAAGCAACAATGTCGACGATTGCATTTCTTCGTGTCCTTACCTTGCGGGGACATCACAATAAACTAGACCACTCAATCAGACGGTCATTGTGTGCAATGCACTCGTAGATACCTTTCATCAAAGTCTTCCAATCAGCTTCAAGTATGAAAGGTTGATAACCCGACAAAGCACGGTCGTGCGGGTCCGGGAAAAGAGGCACATGGAAGGGATGGAAAGCACTGATGAAGTTGGGAGGTTGAGACCAAGTAGCCCTTTTAATTTCCGGAGTGAACGTTGCTTTCGGCGAGAAAACACGAGGGGCTGGTTGACTTGAGACCGAAGCATTTAGCCGCGGAGCATTGGATGAACTCTGTCGTGGCTGCTGCCTTGAGTACTGGCAGCAGATTGGTTCAGTTACGCTATGTGTTGACGGCGATGTGGCGCTTGAGAGGGATTCTGGATGTCTGTGTAGCATCACTAGTGCTATAGGATAATCGTGTGGTCGCAAAATTCTTGAAAAAATAGAGACGCTACCGAGAGGATCAAAGGAGCGAGCGACGGTCAGTGGTCGATATACAGACAGGTCTGGTCGGGACAGGAACATTCACGTTTGATGTGGTCGCGTAAGGAACCCTTCTCGGCATAGACCAACCCAGAACAAATCCGGTGGACGACGGTAGTTGAGCTTCTGGAGAAAGAATTGGAGTGAAGTGGGCGGCTTTGACAGGCTGGTGTTCCAACTCCTCCAAGAGCGGAATCCTGCTGGTTTCCCACTAGAGTCTATCATGGTACAAGGACTGTAAATCTGGGACATACTCGCTGATACAAGTGGTTTTTGATGAGTAGAACATCTCATCGGGGGAGCGGACTCGTCTCCTTATCTTTTAGCTACACCAGCAGACGATGACGTGACTCGAGTGCTTCGATACATTTTCCATTTACCACTGAACCGCCTTGTAAACCTTTGCATCCCTCTTTTCTTCTCGACCACCAGCACCCAGGCCCCATGGGTCATTCTTTGTAGAAGTGTAGAAATACACAGAATCCTCGGAGTTCTCGTCCTCGTCCCCGTCCTCGTTCTCGTCCTCGTCCTCGTCCTCGTTGTCAGGAGAGACGTCTCCGGAGCCCGTAAGTGTCCAGCTGATTTCGACCTGGGGGTAGTCAGTACCGTCGACGTTGTCGCAGTTCATGGTGCCCGCTGAAGACACGGTCTGGAGATAAGTGCCCTCGCAGCCGATGCGACCGTCCTTGGCATATTGCTTGATAGAGTCGGTGACGAGATCGATCACGTCTCCGTTACCGATGTTGGCGGTGCCATTCGAAGCCACGACGTTGAATGCACCTGATATGCCGTCAGCATGTGCATCTTTGAGAGCCTGTATACACGGATTGGAGACTTACAAGACCCGGCGGAAACAATAGTCCTACTTTCATCGGTGACGGTCCATTCTTGATCGTTCCATATGGTGGATATCATGTACCTGCAATCGGTGACAAGTGGGTTGACGGACGTGGTCGTCACAATCTCTTGAAATGTAGATATGCCGCAGTCATTGCATCCAAGAGCGCCGCCAGCGTTTGTGGTGTTGCCACCGTTGGAACAGGCAGTGCCTGGGGCGGTATCACCAGAGCTTTCGGTGGAGAACTTGGACTCGGTGAGTGTACTCTGTGTGTTGGATCCCCTGTAGCCGGTCGCATCTACTCCCAAGAATGGGAGGAGAGCGACAACAAGCGCAGTGCTGGAATGCATGCTGTTGAGAGAAGGTGTGCTGAATTATCTTATACTGGTAGCTGTGATCTGTGTTGAACGATTGAAACTGGTCACTGAAACTGTGGATGTCCAGTTGCTGGGTCGAAGAAGTGGTTGGGTGATGGTGTTCCAACAATCCACGGCAAAGTGTGCGCCTCATATACTATCGACAACGCACCACCGGATCCTGGTGTGCTAAGATTAGATAAATGGCTGTGAAGGGGCATCCCGGGATACAATGCTCGATGCGACCGTGGCCCTGTGAACCCAAAGTTCAAAACGGGAGTTTGCAGTGCCTGGAAATACTGGGGATACCGTTGTCTGCCATGAGGCTGACACGCCCACGTTCGAAGCGTTGTAACAAGGACCTGTTCTTGCCATGCCAAGGATCGTCCAGAAGGGAGTTGAAAGGCAGGATTTCCATCGAAGCTCTTCCGGAAGCACCTATGTTCTCATGGCTGTACCTGCATCACCAGGAAATATTTTGTTTGAATCGCTGGCGGGTGCGTATTTGAGGTTCAGCATCCTAGCATCTGCCGGTCTTGTCTGAACTTTATCGACAGAAGGTTAACGGGGTCGGGCTGTGGAAGAGACTGGATTTACCACTGGAATACGGGCGAGAAGTCAAATATACCAGATCGTCTCATACTCGCTGCGCTGCTCCTGGTTCTAGGCAGTCTGGCCGCGAGGACGAGAGACTCCCGCCAGCCCGATGACTAGGGTCCTGGATCAGCCGGCTGCGTGAAAGGCGTGAACTTTTGCGTGTAGGACCATGGCAAAGTCAAAGAATAGGCATCACGCGCTTAGCCACCCAGCCGTCGTCACGACGATAATCCAGGTAACCGCTTCCACAACATTCCGACTCTGATGTCAGGTTCCATGCGATCGCTGCCAGATCGTCGAAACCTATGGAAAATTGCGACTCACATCCGTGCAGCCCGCCGATGTGCTTGTATGGGGCCACTTGCAGGCCCTGCTTCCAGTGTGCCCAGACGCAAAAGAGCTCTTCCGCCGGAAATTCAACTCGATATTTGGAATGGGACATCATCATAACACACATTCATTTCCAAAGCGCGCAAGTGGCAAGGTGAGGAATAGCATGGATAAAGCATTGCTGCCGATCTCTATCGTCCAGTGTTTGCGTCATATCATCAGGGCTTCCCAAACCAGTAGCATACAACATCGCGAGTTGGGTCCCCTGCCGTCTCTCGGTAGTTGCAGAAATCGCTTCAAGTCTCCATGTCTTGGTGGTTGGCTTTCCGTGTCAAGTGTATCGAACCAGCCAGTCGCTGTGCAAGCAGCCATAGAAGTACCGCTGTATTCACTCACTCCCAACTCTCACATGTGCGCTGGTCGAGCATTGCGTTGTGGCTTTCCGTCCGCCGACCTCGGTTTGCAGCCTGATGTTGCAAGCGAGAGACGCTCACGCCTCGCAGTGGCAAGAAAACCAAGAATGATGGAAGTCGTTCACGCCAGGATTACAGGCACAGGCAGCCATGCGTACGGTTCTGATGCATTGAGTATTGACGGCGTCACCATTTTGTCGTCTTGTGAACTCCGTCAACTTCCGACGGGGCCAGCTCATTACCGGTGCTGCTTGGACTCCTAGTGAAGTTTCGCGACCAGATCTACCACTTCGTCGTCGACCATGACGCGATGAGTATTCACACCATGCCCATTGGCAAGCGAGCTGCTTCTCTGCCAAATCTCCCTTTTTAAGTCAAGCGCCAGATTCGAGTAGAGGCGCGCGCTGGCTGCTTGCAGATTTTCTTCTAGAAACGCGCGCGCAAATGCGCTAAAGCACCAATTCTCGCTACAGGCAAGGAGTACAAGATCGACCTCGGGCTGCGACCGGCTGGAGGTGGCTATCCTGGGTACATGAGGGCTACGCGATGCCCAACATTATATATCCGCACTCCCACCCATCAAGCGAACCTGAGCAGCGAGTCTAGCATTCGAGATTGTTGAGAAGAATGAAAGATCCACCTTGAGCGACGAGGATCAGGGTGTTGGAAGTTCACAGGAAGGCGACTGAGATGCGGGTCTGCGTTGGAGTGGAGCGCGACTGTAGGTGGCAGTTTGGTAAGCCTACAACATTCAAGAGCCCGCGAACTAGGAAGTTGAGGGTCAGCGTCGCAGCACTGGTACGCAGCGCAACTAACGAGAAGTCAGTCATGGTCTGGAAAAAGTCATCTGGGTTGGCAGAAGGTCCTGTCAAAGCATTCGTAAACAGCTGCGAATGTCAGGTTGGCTTGTCTGCCATATGCCATGCTTCCCCTGACACCGCGTTATTGCGCACTGCCGCCGCCTGGCCATACAGCGCTCGTGGAAATCCGCTGTCGGCCGCCTTGATTTTTTGCCCTGTGGCGGGAAGTATCGTGCCCCAGCAAGACTCATTGAAGGAGAGTACCTCGACAGCGCTCGAGCGCAGTGGGCGTCGCAAGGGAAGCATGAGCGCAGAATGCAATTACTATATTCTGCTTGCCATGAGCTCAGCCTTTCTCCCTGTCCCTTTTGCCTTGTGTTGAGGTAATATCTCGCGTCACGGCGGTTTGGACCATATGGAACTCAGCCAAAATGTGTAGGCCAATCACTCCGGGCAGGCTCTCCAAAGGTATGACGTCTAGGGCATGTTTCTGGTGTCGGAGAGTGTCTCAAAGCCAGCATTGGAGACCATTGATGCAGTCTGCAGTTCAAGCCATGGCAAAAGGGGTTCTTCGCTATTCAGCAGCGCACAGACCCGCCGATAGTCTACTGAGCAGTTTCTTGGCATGACGGAGGCGCGACTCTCCAGTCCGTCTGCACTAGCCTTAGGCCCCTTTCCAGTCGGCCGTCGAAATGTATGAGCGACTGCACAATAGATGGTCCTCCTGCCAGCCCTGTGACATCTCGGGGTCGTCAGACCGACTCGCGGAGCAACCTTCGATATGGCAAGCGATCTGCTTGTGCCGGAAGTAGCCATGCTCTCCTCGGCCACGAAGACGGCCAGTCTGAAGTGGACGATATTGAGGAACTGACACAATTTGTGAGTGGGTTTGAGACCGTCCACGACACTTGCGACGCGTTTGAAGTGAGGACAGTCTTGACGACAATGACTACTCCTGTGGTGAAAGCAATTTCGGAGCCACAGCCGAAGTCTAGCGATATTCTAGAAACGAGAACCGGAAATGCTCTTTGGAGCATTTGATTTCAGCATCGGAGGTCATCCTGTATTGGTGGTTCGATCATCGGCATGAAGAGATCTGCCAGCGGGACGGCTTCAACACTGGGGTCTGCTAAGGCATGGGCGAAGCGTACAATCGCTATCGATGGAGAATAGCCGTGCTCAGAAAGGGTGGTGTTGAAGTGGCCAACCGGAGTAAAAGTGTGCACCTCACCTGCATCCCCAAGAGGGTCAGCACAACGGGTCGACATACATGATCTGGACGTATCCAAAAGTCCATATTGCATTCGATTGAGATAGTGTCAATATGTCTATCATCGACGAGGCTAATAGCGGTACCAATACCTAGACTCTGCAAGGCTGGTGCTGCTTTGCTGAGAGATGCTGACGGGCCTCGCAATGACGATGCCGGCAGCGAGATCGAGGCGTGAGGGAATGCTGCTGCTTGCGATGTCAGACTCCGTAGGTGAAAAGTTGCGACCGAGAATGCACACTAAGCTTTGCTTTTCGACCTCGAACCGTTATCGTACGTCGATAGGAGTCAACGATATCTGCGCCTCCATTGTCTGCGACCTCTTCCACGACTGCCGTGCTCCCAGGTATGTCACTGCAGATGATATCTTTGCAGTCTCTACACTGTCCCGACCTGGCGACGGAAGGAAGATTTGCTTGAGCCAAGCCTTACGAGCTCCGGAGCGACGACGAAGCGACTTTATATAGTCCCGCGTACACATGTCTTCGCAAGGTCCTTCAGAGCCTTGCTTATGCTCTACCCGGATCATCGATACTTCTACTCAAAACACTAGCCTGTGGACACTCCTTCCACAAGTCGGAAAGATGATCGAGAAAACAGGCGTGTTCTTCCACCTCCCCCACCGGTCAACATACCACCATTCTATCTGGCAACGACACAGCTCTTCGCGGTCTCCAGCTCAGTGGTGGCAGTCAAAGTAATACAAACTCTCAAAAGCTGCAGCAGCAGCGCGCTTGAGAGAGCAACGGTGTGGTACAACGACCAAAGCGATCTGAAGTGAGAAACAGCCCCCCCTCACGAAAACGACAAATCCAGCGAACGTCAGCACGACATTCTCATCCGGTTGACACAATCACGCGTGACCGGGAAACCGAGTCGGAGGAGAGCACACACACTGACAAAAGCTTCATTCCGCATGCATTCAGCAGTCACCACAACAACCAAAACTCTATGACGTGAGGGAGCACAAAAAAAACGAGGCTCACAAGCTCACGGTCCGCGATATGAGGCCAAAAAAAAGTTTATCGCAAAGTTGCAAAAGCCCCCGCAAGAAGCCGCTGCCAAGGAAGAAAGAAAAGGAAACCATGTCGTACTCAATCAACCCGGCACCCTGCGGTGCCGAGAGGACCACAATGGATTCAACATGCCGTCGAAGAAAAACCAGAAGAAACAAATCAAATACACAAATGGCGTGACGGAACCCTTTCCCCTTCCAGCCTCCCGGGGAAACTGGCTGCTTTTGGGAGGAGTCTGGGGGGCGGCGGCGGCGAGTATGAGGGAGATCCCTGGTAAGAAAGAGAAGGGGGACCAGGAATCCGTTCTTGGCTCGTCATCATCTCCCTCGTCGTTTGTGTGTTTTTGAGGATGGTACCGGAAAGGGTGTGCCTCAGGATATTTTTGGGGTTGGGTTCAGATTGAATGGCGGTCGTGTGTGTGTGATGAAGGCTGTGGGTTTTCGTATAGAGCTTTGGGAATGATGGATGACTTGCAAGAGTTTGTGGAGCGGTTACGGTGGATTTGTGATGTCGGAGAGGGATGAGATGAGACGAGATGGAAGTGTTGGTTGTTCGTGAAGAAGGCTGGCGTTCGATGTGAAATTCTATTCTATCCAAGTAATAAGAACGAATTGACCATGGGACTTTCCCCCGTTGTGGTCACGGCCGACGGTGTTGAGTCCAAAGTAGACAACGAACAAAAGTTGTGCGAAAGATTCCTCCAAGGCAGCCACCGAACGCGACACAACTCCTCAATGCAATCCGTCAAATCCTTCCAGTCACGACAATCTGATGTAGAAAGTACGCCGGCGTAAGGGAGCAAAACACGAAACCCCCCATCGATTTCGCCCGTCAGATGCGCCAAAATGTTGATCCAGTCGCTGGCCACCCTCCGCCTCCCCCCTAATGTGCTTTATGTACATTCCACCACCGAACCACATCTACATCTATCTTCCACCCGACAGAGTTCAAAGTTTGTCATTCTGGTCCTCACAGTGACCAAAGCGGACGCACTGCTCGACCGTGCCGGGGAACACATTCCCACCTTGCGTGTAGTACAGATACTCGTCGCATCCATCGCCCTTCGGGCCACCGTCGTGTGTGACATCGCAGTTGTCGCCATTGCTGTCCTTGAAGAAGACGGTCCCGTCGGGATGGAATCCCAGCTGAAGGATTCCGAAGTTGTAAGTCACGGTGCCGTCATCCTCTATCCGTACTCCGTAGCCGTGGTTGTCCGGGTCAGCCCTATATTTAGGAGCGTGGGTGCAGTAGTACGGGTACAGTTGATCTTCACAAAAGTGCTTGGCCAACCACTTGTAGGTGGCTTTGCTGATCTTGCCGCCTTCCTTGCGGGCCATGAGGGTGTTCTGGAAAACGTGATGAGTCTTGTGCCTTTCGCGGTCACGGGTAAGAACTCCTGACTTACATCGACAGGGTCGGCAGCAGGTGCTGCGAAGGTGCTGCCTATGGCTGATGCGGCGATCACCGCAAGTACGTTCTTGAACTGCATGATGCTGACTGAGTAGTCGCAAGGAGAATATGCTCGACGGTGTGAGTTGGCTAAAGCTTGAGAATGGCTTCGAGTTGGTGCTGTTGTTCGAAGACAGTAATCTGGAGGAGAAATGTAGTCAACGCTGCTGAAGGCTGATGACAACCTTCGTTCGAGGTCCTTATTATACCGTCCGCGGCAACCTCGGCCGCATTCATCAGCCTATCAGCAAGTGGCACCATATCGAAGCACCGAAATCATTTTCATTGTTAGAGTCCCGTCTCTTCCATGAAGTTTGAAGCCCTTGATAGCATTTGAAAGTTGACAGTTCGACCCCATGCGGCGTCGCTGAGTGGCCCAACTTTGGCGAATTGGCCCATGCCATCCTTGATCCGCCTCGTGCTCCCAGGATCAAGACGATACGTTGTGCAGGCACGCGACACTCATGCCAGTTCGACAAACTGTTGGTATGCTCTGATTGTGGTAATAGCAGAAGTCGGTTTCCAGTTTCCAAAAATGGATCCTCCAAGAAACCAGCACAGCCAGGTCAAGCAGATGAAATCTCGACGAATCATGAGAGCTCACTCATAAAAGCAAACTTTTCGGAGAACTTACCGTGGGAGAATCCTTGTCATCGGCTGCACACGGACTACAGCGGGCTCAACATAGACTTCTTCGCCGAATGCTGGATGGCAGAACTCTCCAGGCATCGGAGTGCCATCCAGAGATCAGTTGCTCCACTGTGTGAGATCCCTCCTTGTCGGCATAGACTCCTGGCGGTGCTTGGAAAGTCTTTCGGAAAGGTTGGCAAGTTTTGGACATGCCAAAGTCGGATGCCAATTGGTGGTTGTTGCTGGTTCTCGTTGTGGATGATGAGGCGAGCCGGAAACAATGCAAATTCGGTCAGGACCTGTCGCGGCTCACGAGGCAGGTATGTTTCGTCACGCGATCAAGTTGAGATGCCAGCAAGTTCGAGAACTCGTTCCTTCGGAAAGGCAGGTCGCCTCAGCGGTCGGGCGCATTGTTGGTGAACAGAGTTCGTACTGTGAGGTCATTGATGCTTACATCGATAGCCGTATTGTACCGCAATTAGCATTGGACATGGTCAGTCGTAATAAGTTAGAAATCTTGCATGTTGTGGGCTTAAAAAGAAAAATTCGAGCAAGCAGTGATCAAAATTATGAGATCAGGAAGAGATAGAATGGTGCTGCGGTTTTGGAAGACCAGCAGATCGGATGTCACGGACAAGTACGACGATGTGTCAAGACGTCTCAGCAGGTCGCCGAGGAGCGCTGCACTGCCCCTCTAAGCGTAAGACGGGCGAGTCCGGATGAGAGCTTAGATTGAGATACACAACTAGGTGATGCCACAAGCTGAATGAAAGCGGATTGTCCGTGTGTTGGTTCGTTTCCATTCTCGGAGCGTGAGGAGCTCGAGATGGTTTATTGTCTCGCTGTATTCCAATCGACCGATCGATGAAGCCGACCGTCACATGGGCCGTGACACGAGACTCGAGCCTCCAAGCTCGGAGCAAGCACCGGTGGGTCAGCATCCCGCGAGCATATGCTTCCAGCTGGCCCGGAAACCGTCCTTGACCCTGAGTGAACGACCTTTGCAAATACTGAATCCTGCTCACTACAGATCAAAGTTTCACCCGGGAGGCCCGATCGCACAGCCGTCCAGGGACGTCTTCTCGCATCGTCGTCGATGGCAGAAACCCTAGCGACCTAGGGCAGTTCCGATGCAAGCCTGAACTGACCCGTGCGGACGGACCAACGGTCAAGAGTCTTCTGGCATTGGGCGGAGGCAGCAACGTCGCATACTGTACATGGAATGGACGGGAAGGGTCTGGAGGGTTTGGACGTCAGCAACACTGCTCCTGTGAGTATGAGGACGGTAGGCTCGAGGAGACGGCCAGAAACACCGCCCGCGCAATAGTTTCGCGAATCGTTCATTACCATGGGATAGCCTTTGTGTTCCCCTTCAATTTTATTGACCCTGGCGCTGTGATCGTACATATGCCCTCCGCCCTTCGTTTCGTCATGCAATTTGGAACCATGTGAAGCTTATCGACTGGTCGTTCGATCGTACAATGCAACGGCGCGAGAAGAATATCCGTCCGAAGCAGTTGTCTCTGCTCATGACGCCCGCGGAATGCTGCTTTGACCTCACTATGTCAAAGTCTGCACGTGGGTGTCAAAGATCTCATTCCTCCATCCACCCTCTTCGAACTCTTCGATTCTCTCTGTTGCCCGAGTGGCCTCCTCGTTCCACACCTTGACCACACTGCCAGGAGCATAGACGCCCTTGAATACACCCTTCCCGGGCTGAGCCACGCCGACTCGAGTGTACAGATCTGGGTCCTCGGCAGGTGTGAGTCTAGCCGCTACCGCCTTGAAGAATGTAAGGAGATCCTTCGGCTCGCTGATACGGGTGGCGCGGAGTCGTTCACGAGCGTATACCAATTCACGGTTCGCGGCGTGGAAAAAGTCTGCAAGTGCGTTGGCGAGTTGCTTCTCCATGGTCTTGCGTAGGATTGGTCGAAGCAGAGGCTTGAAAAGCCATCCAAGCCAGGAAAATTTGCTCTTGCGGAATTGGTAGTTGAGCTTGTGAATGTGGACACGAACAGCTTTGAGGGTCAGGATCTGTTCGAGACGTTCCTTGCAGATCTCGACATCGATGTGGATATCAATGCCGCGCTCATCGAGAGCGAAGCTGGCAATACCTTCGTCCGCGAGGCGTAAGAGGCCCTTATGGGCACGTAGCCAGAAGCCGATCTCGTCCGCACGGAGCGAAAGCCCATCAAGCTTGATCGTCATCAGATTAGTAGTCGCTGTTGTGGTCCTGAACTTGGCTTTGCGAATCTCGAGGTCGTTGTATGTTTCGATTTTCAAGCGGTAGGGCAAGAATGATGTCTGGTTGACTGTATGACCGGGTTCAATGATGAGGTTTTCAAGTAGGATGTCAGCTTCTGGTGTGCTGACTTCCAGACGTGGTATCGGAATGTACTGGACGGCCGCGATGAGCAGAGGCACGAAGACGTTGATCGAATCCTGTAGTAGTTCAGGATTGGTGTTTCGATCGAGTGGCGACAAGATTCTGAATATGCGTAGCGTGGTCGTGATGAGGTTGTGAATGTCCTGATCCTGCAAGACGCTGTTGAACGTCACCCGAATCTGCTCCAATAGAGCTTGGATATCGTGGCTGAGATCGCTGTCAGACCCGACCTTGCGGCTCTTTTCGCGAATCTCGTTGAATTTCTCGTCGGCATGCTCCAAGAAGTCGGGATCAGTAAACAGCTTCTGCAACGAATCGCCGACGTCTTGCATCAGCCCTTCGAATTGAGGATCTTTTTCTTTGTGGCTCATGACCTGATTGAAAGATTGCTGGCACTTATCCCATTCGTTCTCGTCACCAAAGCTGGTAACGAAGATCCACATGTTGTGCATGGCACGGTCCAGGGCTTCGTTTTCGTGGACATCTTTCTGCGCAGTCTTGCCGACTTCCTCGACCGCGCGAGAGTAGACCATGGCGTAACGCTTGATGAGAAGCGAAATTGTCGAGACGGACTCTGAATAGTCTGGCCTTCTTTGTAACTTGACAATGGCCTGCTTGAGACGATTCAACAACGTCTTGCCCTCATCACCGGATAACTCCTCCTTGGCGCTCTCCACCGCCGTCTTCGCCACTCGCGCCGTGCCATTGGCCACGACCTGGCCAATGTCTGCGGCTTGTTCGCCCAGCTCGCTTGTAGTAGGTGCATGTCCGGCATCGTTGCCTGGCTCTGCAATTTGTTGCTTTTGCGTCTCCGATGGCTCGATTTTCTTTCCCGCTTCTGCGGCCACAGTCGACACCGCAAAAGCGGTATCCTTGAAGACTTCACGGCCCATGATATTGAGATCGCCGAGGAAAGTACGAAAGTCGGAGTTGGTCAGCAGCAGCGAGCCCACGGTCTGCAAGCTCTGGTATGCTGCGATGGTGTCGGCCTTGGCTTTGCTCTTGCGTGCCTTCGCTGAGATGTCTTCCACATCCACTGAGATGCTGCTCTTGCTCAGAAACCATAACAGGTCCTGTATCTGATCCCTGTCGTTCTTGTGCTGCAGCAGGTCCATGAACTGCTGAATCCATTTCCTGGTTTGGATCACCAGTCTCCTTCCGCTGTTGGACAGGTCTTCGTTGTCCGCGTTGAGCACATCGCTCGAGAGCAGAGTTCGCAGGTTGATGATGACTTGTTCCGTGCTGGGCATGTATCCTTTGGACAGAGCTCGATACATCTGATAACTGTGCAGCTTCTGGGCCAGCTTCCGCTGCAGTTCTGTGTCCTGCTCATATTGCGGTAACAGTGGCTCCCGCTCGGACTGGTCATGCCCACCACCAAAGCATGATGAAAGGAAAGACATTTTGGGCGCAGTTGGCACTGGAATCCGATCGTAGCGTATGGACCAGGCGGCGCAGGGAGGTCAATGTTGTCAGAGCAAGTGAGTGACGATGTCGAAGAGGGAGTGAGCCGTCAATTGAGCAGAACAAGAGAGGGGAAGCTGAGGAGGGAGGGGGTATGTCGCCGACTGAACCTACAGGTTTTCAAGGTAATGAGTGGTATCCCCTCGCCGGACCAATTCTTGCGGCAGGATCAAATGTCGTGTTTGGCGTTCACGCGAAGCCCGGACGTCATCACGACGACCTCAAGCTTGAACCTCGGGACGGAGCGGAGCGCGGTCCGCTGTGTGCCTGAGGCTCATAATGATAGATGCCGCACGTCCTACAGTACTCCCCATCATCCTCTGCCCTCTTGATCACAGTCAGCTTTGTTGGCGTATAAAACGAACTATGATCCCCTCAGCGTCGGAGACTTACAAGGACCTCCCTATACCAGCATTACCTTGACCTTCTGATTTGCAGGTCGGTCTCGTTGACTTCATCAAGACGTTCGAGGTTTCAATCCATCTGGACCTCCCGTCTACACCTATTCTTTTGACTGCTGCTCGTCATTCTGTTCACTTGGTCCCGTCAATCAATGGCGGAAATGTACAGCATCTCATCAAAGATGGAAAGAGTCACAGTGAATAAACTTGAAGCACAGACATCGCACTCACGTGGGACAAGACCTGCACGTGCTTGACGACAACGTGAGCATAAAGCTTGGCCCATGCATGCCAGATCGTTCTCGCTTTCAAGTCATCGATTAGTTAATACTTCCCTGTGTGATTGTCACGATCCTGTGGCCGTTCCTGAGCTTTATTTCTGCCCCCCGGGCTGGTGATTATTGGCTCGGGTGCTCCGTAAGTGCCCGCATCACCACCATTCGAGCAGCCCCCCCGTCACGAAGATCCTCCGGTCCAGTGTCTGCGGGTTTTCGTGGTGCGGGACGCGACGGCAGGGATGCGAAGTCCGAGACGAGCGTTTTTCAGGGTCTCGGAGCCGCAAAAAGTGGCACTGAGTGGGAGGGATGGTGAGGTGAGGATGGATTATTATTATCGCGCGGCACACCGCCGTCGCTGCGGGCACTGGCCGGACACTGCACAGGAGGCGGTAACGTGTGTGGTCAGTGAGACATGGATGGTCGGGGCTGCGGGTGAGGAGCAGAGCGTCGACTCATCTCGGACCCAGGGCGCGTGTATAACAGCGAAACAGCAGCGCGGCTCTCCTCACTCAATGCTGACCTGATATCTTTTCTTTTTGGGCGGACGGCAGCCAGTACCACCACGCCCACCCTCAACCACCGATCATCACTGTTTCGGGGTTTCAGCCGCCGTCGCTCCAGCAGAAACGCGAGCGCCGTAGTCCCTTCCGACAGGCCTGGCCTCGTGCTGGTCATTTCAGCGTGCGCTCGCTATAAAGCCCGAGGCATCCCGGTTTCTCCCATCCTGCCTCATGCCTCTGCCTCGCCCTACTTATCTTCCGAACATCCCTAGCACCTCCTCTCTGGCTCGATCAGTCATAGCGACTCTTGTACCAGCGACCTGCCCCTCCCGCGTCACTCCCTCCACGCGACACCACTCCACCCGAGCCTCGGAACCCAGACCTCTCACCAGACCTTTATCGAGCAATACGGCCACACTCGCCCTCTCGTGCAGAATCGCAGCCATGGCCACGCTCAGTAAGAACAGCCAGCTGCCCCCGGCGAACATCAAGCACGCCGCCATCCACCATCTCGAGAGATCACACGTCCCAGCTCCGTATGTTTCCTAGCTAGATATTGAAAATGAACCTTTTCCAGAGATGCCCCAATGCTAAGTCTTGGCCTCTCAGGGCTGACTACGACACCTCAAATTCCACTGAAACTCGTAAATACCTTAAGACGTACGGTCTGACCCCACCCGGTGTCGACACTTTTGACAACCAGCTCAAGAGATGTGAGTCAGAATGGGAGCATTGAGGCGGGAAACCAACGAACTGACGTTTGCACGAGGCCTCGCCATCCTGAACTCCCGAAGAACACCAATCGAGAAGTACCAATACCTCTCCGTTCTTCGGAACACGAACTTCAACCTCTTCTACCGCCTACTGTCGAAGAATATCAAAGTGAGCATGGGAGAAAAGCTTGGGAGAGACGCGTGAGGATCTGACAATTGGATAGGAGCTCACACCTATCATTTACACACCCACCGTTGGTGAGGCTTGCCAGAGATGGTCAGAACTCTACACACAGCCAGAGGGTAAGTTCATGTACATCGTGAATACGAGAAGGGTTCTGACGATGCATCTAGGTCTGTATCTGTCGTACGAGGACAAGGGCCACCTGCACCAGGTCATCCGCAACTGGCCACACGATGTCGACATCACGGTCGTCACTGACGGCTCTCGCATCTTGGGTCTTGGTGACCTCGGTGTGAACGGAATGGGTATCCCAGTGGGAAAGCTCTCCCTGTACACTGCTTGTGCTGGTATTCACCCATTGAGGACTCTTCCGTTGTGCTTGGATCTTGGCACAAGCAACGAGGCGTTCAGGAATGACCCTCTATACCTCGGCAGCAGGAGGCCCAAAGTCACGGCTGAAGAGGAGAAGGAATTCCTCGACGAGATGATGGCTGCTCTTACTGAGCGATGGCCCAGCATTGTCATTCAGTACGAGGACTTCAAGAACCCTTTCCCATCCCTCGAACGGTACCAGGACACCTACACCATGTTCAACGACGACATCCAGGGTACTGGAGCTGTCATATTAGGTGGCTTTATCAATGCTGTCAAGCAGTCAGGTGTGGCTCCCAAAGACCAGCGTGCGGTCTTCCTGGGTGCTGGAAGCGCCGGTGTAGGTGTCGCCAAGCAATTGACCGAATTCTTCATCAAGGAGGGGCTCACCGAGGACGAGGCCCGCAAGCGATTCTGGCTGGTTGACTCCCAAGGTATGGTCGCCCATGACCGACCTGGCAAGCTTGCGGAGCACAAACTCTACTTCGCTCGTGATGACAACAACGGCCAACAGTACAGGACCCTCGAGGAAGTCGTGGAATATGTCAAGCCAACGATTCTCATGGGTCTTTCCACCATTGGCGGTGCTTTCACACCCCAGATCTTGGAACGCATGGCAGAACTCAACGATAAGCCAGTCATCTTCCCACTGTCCAACCCATCAAGCAAATCGGAATGCACGTTCGAGGAAGCCATCAAATACACCAAGGGCAAGTGCCTGTTCGCCTCGGGGTCGCCTTTCCCAACCCTCCACTGGGAAGGCAAGGAGCTCACTCCAGGTCAAGGCAACAACATGTACGGTAAGAGTCTCCACGAATTCCCTACTTGTCTTCATGCACAGCATTGGTCTAACATTCACAGTCTTCCCTGGCATCGGCCTCGGCGCCATCCTCTCCAAATCGGTCAACGTCACTCAAAATATGATCTACGCCTCTGCCGAAGGCCTCTCCACCTCCCTCCTGCCTTCCGAAGTCGCCGAGAACTGGCTATACCCCGATGTCCGTCGGATCCGCGATGTGTCCGTCATCGTCACTCGCGTCGTGATCCGGGCCGCGCAAAAGGACGGCATGGATCGCGAACTCGCGCTCCGCAATCTTTCCGACGAGGAACTGGACGATTATATCCGCGCGAGGATGTATGATCCTTTCACGGAACACGAGAAGGTGCACGCCGAGATCGCGGACTTGACTGGATACTCACACGCACACGAGAATGGTATCACGGCTTCCGAGAACGCACCATCTGACACGCCAGGCATGGCTAACGGTGCACCGAACAGGGGGCAAGATACCCACGGCGATGCTTTGAGCACGCAGCAACCGACTGTTTGAAATATAAGCAAGCAAGCAAGGCAGCAAGCAGGCAAGCCAAGATACAACCAGAAGGAAAATGTTTGAGTTCGTGATAGCGTTTCGACTTTCGTTTCTCGGGAAGTGTTGTTGTTGATTGGGAATGGGTACATGCTGTATGAGCTGGGACGTGGCACGGGACCAAATCGTCATCTCGAAGGTCAGAAATGGGAGAAAACATGTGTACATGAGCGAAATTGGTCCTGATGGCCTTTTATCTGAGGCGGAGGACGGACCGGCTTGAATTCTTGAGCCCTTTGGCTGCAGGTCTATCGAAAATTCGGACCCACATTCTTTCGTCCGTGCAGTCTACCTTCCTTTCTCATCAAATCTGGAGAAGTGATGAAGGTTTGTTATCCGCCTTTGTGCCGTACTTGTGTGATATGTGGGCGGAAATCGCGTGAAGTGTAACCGAAGCATGCTAGAAGCGATGTTGGTCGGTCGGAGTGAAGATGCGATTCTCGCCAAGCTGTTGTTGTTATAGCAGAGCGGACCAGATTCTAGGCGATGTTGTCGTAGACCGCTGATTCTAGTGCTTTACTGGGACGCTGGATTACGTATCTACGATATTATCGCGACGGGAGATCCGTATGTACATGTGCATGTACATGTATCCGATATCCAAAGCGTGGCGGCCTCGTGTGCCTCAGGCACCAGCTTCCCAGCCACCCGCCAAAGTCCAACCTCTTCGGCGCTCTTTTCACGACCACCACCGACTCCGCATATCAAGAGCGTACACAATATGCTTCACTTCTTCATATTCGATGCTGCCATATGCGGCAGCTACACCACCGCCGCGGACACCTTGGAGACTTTAGCTTTCTGACGGCGTGACCGTCCACCGGTCCAGCCGAAATCCTGGGTGGTCAGCGAGCAGCCACCTTCGTACTCCCGTCGCCATGCGGTGTGTCTGACACGGATCCAGGACTGCTAACCAGCGTCGCATTTCAGCGTGGGAAAGTGGTTGCAAGCTGATGATCTTCAACCAAGCAAGACATTCAATAGCTCCTTGGCTGCGTGTCTAGAGGACTAATAGCTTGCGGACCGGGGTCTAGCATCTCTCCCGCCACTCTGCTGTACCACCCGTATCGTATCGGGCCATGCGACCATCTCAGCCGCCAGGTACAGATGTGATCAGATTCTGACGAGAGACTGGTCTCTTCCATGGGGACATCACGAGCTAAATGGTGCAACGAGCTTACCGACTCGTAGATAAACCTGCCACCTCTGTCCCACCCCGGGCACCTCAGGCAAGCTTTCCAACCTCCTCTTCTTGTATACTTCCACTTCCTGTCGTTCGTTACTCGGGTACCCGTTGCAACACCACGTTGCCACTAGCTACGATCAACCATGGAACACTCGAGAGCTGTCTGCCTCCGGCTCATATCCGAAAACAATCTTTCCGAGCTGGACAGACACCATTGTTCCCTGTATCTCTTCTTCCACGGATCAGAAAACAGCACGACATGCCAACACCATATCATATCACGAATACCACAACGATCAGAAACGCCCTTTTCGGATTGCTCGTTCTATACCTGCCGAACCGTAGCAAGCCGCATATCTACTACCTCCCTGGGATTGGATAGTTCAGGCAGCTCCACCAGCACCATCAAAGCATACGTCAAGGTCTCCCTGTCCGAATCACGACAGCATTCGTTACGAAGAAAGCAATCTCCCACCCACGCTTCGCTTCGAGAACTCAACAACACACAAGCCAGCGACATCGACCTCCGGACCAGAGAATCTGAAGAGCATCTCCAGGCCGTATACGAGCGACAGATCATGCAGTACTTGAACTCAGAAAACGATATGAACCTCGGCTTAGATTGTGGCGATCTATGGACGATTGAGGAATGATCGTGTCTGCACCAATTTGGTCCTCGCTCACTTGCATATGTCAACTCTTGGCAGAAGCAAAGCGACAGCACAGGCTTGGAGGAAAATCGGGATTCCGCATCGTTCATCACCAGCAGTAGTACATCCTGCGACGAATCCAGTAAACGCCTTCCACGATATCTTCCGCACGATACCGCTCGCTCTACGGACTAGGCTTCTAGCTTATTTTAAGCGACATCTCCCAACCTCACGACCCTTCATGATGATTTTACACACTTCCCGAGCCTCCCATCATCGAACTCGATCCTCATTTTGTACATACAGCTTATGATTATCATAATACTTATAAAAAATAATAATAAAACCAACCCAAACTCTCATCATCACAAGAGCGAAAGAAAATCAAAAAGAATCGACCTGACCACCACCACCACCCCTGGTTCCTCGCGGTCCCGTCACCGAAGGGGCGTCCTCGTATCCGGCTATAATAAGGTAGTATAAGAATAAATCAGCTCTACAGTAGGGCGGGGGGGGGGGGGGGGGGGGGGGGGGGGGGGGGGGGGGGGGG